>OX578136.1:92277936-92877936 GCA_951213105.1 Amaurobius ferox
ATATATATATATATATATTGCAATTTTTCAAATGTCAATGGACTTTAAAGTTGATTCTGGTCGGTTTAATTCGATTTATGAGATTCCTGCCCAATTTTCAGAATTCAAATAAGAACACTACAGTAACGTAGAGTTCCCTTGATTGAATTATCGTCTTCTGTAACATTCGAATAGCCTTAGTGTGATTCATTAATTCCATTGTAACTTTTTTCACAACATTTTTTCATTATAGGAGATAGGAGATATGTAGAGCATGAATTCAAATCCAAAAAAATATCAAGATTACTCATGATTCACAAAGACGAAGATAATTATATTTCTACTAATTTGGTGCATTGTCTCTCACAGTTATTTATTTGGCCTTTGTCACAATTCACCTGCAGAAATTTTGCACCTCTCATATTTGTGCTGTTGAAGAATATTGGAGACTAGAAGGTGTTATTGACGCTGTCGGTGATTTAATATTCAAACATCTGATTTAATCATATCATATTCTCGAAAACTAAAGAACGTTTTAACTATGCATGCACATAATAAAAGCAATTTTAAAAACATCTATGCGAGCAATTCAGTATAGTGGGGCCTACTATACTGGATATAAAGTATAGTAGACCCATTACGCCCGTCAGATGGGCTTAAGACGCCTTAAATAAGAGCATAAATTCGCCTTAACTTCATGCTCGAGGGCGTACTAGAAATTGGTCTAAATACTTCCTCGAAATACCGTATACCATTCGTCTAAATACGGTATAACTCCGTAATACGTCAAAAATACGCCGTTTACGTAGCGTGGGCGTAATGCGACGTAAATAATTGCTTTTAATGCGTCAAAAATAACCTCTGTTTTTAAGCTCTTATTAAACTCATATAAAACTATCTAAATAATCATGGCAGAGCGCTTACAAATAAATGTACTTTAAGCAACCGAAAAATGTTAGATGAGAAACGTCTTCTGCATGATTGCCGATCTTGAGATATCAAAACTTTAGAGGCTTTCGAAATTTCAGACTATATGAATGTCGTGCGGAAAAGCACATTGCGGAATACGATGGGTAGGGGTTTCACCCAGCGCATGCGAGCAGAAGGATCATTTTTACTAGTACAATCACCTCGTTATTCAGCAGAGCTGGTTTTTTCGATGAACAAACACCTTATAAAAATTATGTATAAAGAAATTTTGACCCAAGGAATATAATTTTTTGTTTGGAGCAGTATGTAATATTACAAAGAAAAGTCTGTTAAATTATGAAAAGTGGGTTATCAGTTAATTTTTATGTATCTCAACTTTAAAATCGATTACGTCTTCAACAATCGGAAAGTATATGCATTTTTAAATTTAAAAAAAATCCGTCTATCGGTAGTACGGATCCCGTTTAAAATTTTCTAACCAAAAAAATAATTCTTTCGATGGTGTTAAGGTGGAATCTCGGCAACAATAGTTCTGCTTGGTGACATACCGATTTGAGTGAGAATTACTGAAAAAGACGCTTCTACATTTATTTCATAATTTGAAATTTAAAATAATGCAATGAGGCGTATTTTCTCTGAAACCAGACACCCAATTATCGAGTTCTATGACTGTACAACGCTTCGTTTTTGCCCTACAGATCAACAGATAGACAAACACACATATTTTATTACTATAGATATTAGATACAGACACTATACAAACGCAAGAAAATCCTAATCAATTTCGTGGTCACTTTGACTGTAATTGATTAAGCAGATTAATCTTTAATGACAGGAAAACCATAAAAAAATCAGTTGCTATACGAATATTTAATGAACGTGTATTTTATTCGAATAATATTTAGTCTTTATTATAGTCCTATTTATAGTCATATTTATATACGAGAAATCGTGCATGTGATATAAAGGACGATAATAGCTATTGACTATATGCACGTATGTCACAATGCGACGTCACGGTTGGTTACGTCACTATCTTGGACGGAATAAACGACGATTTGGCAATGGATCGAGACGTGGTATTGTTATCAGATTCGATAAAAGTGTGAATGTACACTTTCGATATAGATATGTGGAGAAATTCCATGCAGGTTGTTTGCATATAGATCCAAATGTGCTTCCCAGAAACAAGAAAGAGCAGCAAGATAATCATACAGTAACATAGGCTGACTAACTCATTTGTAGTTCAACACAGCTGGCAATAAGTAGATCTGCCAATAGTGACGTCATATGCAATTGGTCAATATAAGTACACATTAAAATTTTGTAGAAGAAAATGAAATTTTCTTTGAAAATAATTGTATTACAGATGATACAAAAGAAATATATATATTGATTTCTCTTAAGTTTTAACGTTTCGCTTACGGGTGGGACAGTGTCCACCCCAAACGAAGAACCTCTCAAAAAGACAGATATTTGACATACCCTATCCCAAACAGTTCGATTTTCATTTGCAGGCATTGGTGTCAGTGGATGTCAATGCTTGTAAAGGGGGATCGAACTATTTGGGATAGTCAAACTATTTGGGTATGTCAACTATTTGGGTATGTTAAATATCTGTCTTTTTGAGAGGTTCTTTGTGAAATATCTGTCTTTTTGAGATGTTCTTCGTGTCAAATATATGTCTTTTTGAGAGGTTCTTCGTTTGGGATGGACTCTGTCCCATCCGTAAGTAAAAGGTTAATATATTAATTCACACAGGCCCTATTAATTCACACAGGCGATTTTCCGACTGACAACATGTTGTCCGTTTCAAAGTACCCAGTTAACTTATACTTCGCGCAACACTAAATAAACAATTACCAATATTCATATCATCCTCAATCAGCGATATGATAAAATATTTTAATAATTAATTCTTCAAGTAGGATTCATTTTCATAATTTTAGCGTCAGTTTTGCAATTTTTACGATAACTTCGTCAGTCTGGGCCGAAGTATCGCCAAGTTGGAGGGTACTTTGCTAGGTTATTGCTAGATATTTGATAGATTGCAAGGTCGCCAAATGCATCACCAAGTATTACAGACAAATGGAGAGATGAGCATTTCTTATATATTCTAAGATATGGCCGTCATATAACGAAAATCAAAATATGCGAGACTTTCATTCCCATTTGGTGTCACTTTTAACAATTTGGCGACATTTTTGTCATTTTGACAACATTTATAATAGTTGTCCAGTTGGCGACGTCCCGCTGGATTTTTCGCCGAACTTTACAGCTTCCTAGGAACAAGAAAATCATACTGTAACATAGGCTGAATAACTCTTTTTTAGTTCAACACAGCTGATAATAAGTAGTTTTGCCGATAGTGACGTCATATGCAATTGGTCAATATAAGTACACATTAAAATTTTGTAAACGAAAATGAACTTTTCCTTGAAAATAATTGTATCACAGATGATACTAAAGAAATAGATATATTGATTTCTCTTAATATTTAATGTTTATCTTACGCGCCCATCCCAAACGAAAAACCTCTCAAAAAGACAGATATTTGACATACCCTATCCCAAATAGTTCGATCTCCCTTTGCAGGCATCGGCGTCCATTGACGTCCGTGCTTGCAAAGGCAGATCGAACTGTTTGGGATAGGTTATGTAAAATTTCTGTCTTTTTGAGAGGTTCTTCGTGTCAAATATCTGTCTTTTTGAGAGGTTCTTTGTTTGGGATGGACGCTGTCACATCCGTAAGTAAAAGATTAATATATTAATTCAGCAGGTCCCATCCTCTCATAATCTTTATAAAATTTGATGTGGGCAGGCCATGACTTTCCTTATATAATGCAATGGATTTATTCCTTTTTGCAGTAAGAAAATAATGTATAAGATCCACGGTACTGCATTTTTAATGTTGAATTGTGAATTTGGCGATTTTCCGAATGACAACATGTTGTCTGTTTCAAAGTACCTAGTTAACTTATACTTCGAGCAACACTAAATAAACAATTACCAATATTCATATCATCCTCAATCAGCGATATAATCTATATGATAAAATATTTTAATAATTAATTCGTCAATTAGGATTCATTTTCATTAATTTAGCGTCAGTTTTGCAATTTTGACGATAATTTTGCCAGTCTGGGTCGAAATATCGCCAAGTTGGAGAAGATTTTGCTAAGTTATTGCTAGATATTTGATAGATTGACGATCACCAAATGCATCAACAAGTGTTACAGACAAATGGAAAGATGAGCATTTCTTATATATTATAAGATATGCCCGTCATATGACGGAAAGCAAAATACGCTAGACATTCCTTCCCATTTGGAGTCACTTTTATCAATTTGGTGACATTTTTGTCACTTTGACAACATTCATAATAGTTGTCAAGTTGGCGACGTCCCGCTGGATTTTTCGCCGAGCTTTACAGATGGACGGAGAACTGGGTTATTTTAATTGTCTAATCTTATGTTCTTTCTAAGATATTTAACGTTCATCAATTTGGCGAATTTCTATCAATTAGGTGACATTTTCGGCAATTTGGCAAC
Organism: Amaurobius ferox; assembly: GCA_951213105.1. Lineage (NCBI taxonomy): Eukaryota > Metazoa > Arthropoda > Arachnida > Araneae > Amaurobiidae > Amaurobius > Amaurobius ferox. The sequence goes on from OX578136.1 coordinate 92,282,396, forward strand.
ATTTAAAAAGTCAGCAAATTGTAGATATTCGACAAATTCGTCACCGAAATTTTTCCAAACATTACGGACAGTAAAACAGGGTATTCTTTTAGTAGAATCTTTAATTCTTTCCAAGATATTCAATTTTTATCAATTAGCGGCATTTTCATTGATTTAGCATCATCGTTATCAATTTACTCGAATTTGGCAACATTTTCGTTAATTTGGCAACATATTTAATTTGGCGATAATCCGCCAAATTTTTTGTCAAAATCTCGCCAAGCGCTATGAACGGAGAAATAAGTTATTCTTACAGCAGGTAAATGAAGATTAGCGTCAAAAGTATTACCCAAAGTAACTTTTCTCATGAATGGAACGAGCTACATCCACGAGAATGATGTCTCCAAATTTATCGCATGATATTATACAGAGTAGCTGTCGCAACGGTTTTCCGCTGGACACGGCCGACCGAGAAAGTCTAACTTTTTCGCAATTTCATACCTAGATCCAAAACATACCTTCCGTCAGCGGGTGAAACCCAACTGATGACCTGCGAAACAACCCCAAACAAATTCCAAAATAAAGATTTAAACCCTTACTTTGAAGGTCACAACATCAGCTGAAAACACTCTAATCAATTTCAAGAACACAATAAACTCTTAAATAAATACTCAAATTTAAGTTAAATTTCCATTTATTAAAACTGAAGTTATATGGAGTCACAATTACAAACGGCTGAATCTATCTCAGCTCTAGCACCACTGGACCAATCTTCTCAAAATGTCATCGGCTCTCAGCCGGAAATAAATATTCATTTCTATATCTCATTAAGTAACATTATAACTTATAAATATCAAATACTAGCAGCATACCCGTTCTTCGTACGGATTATATAATATAAATAAACTTAAAATTCACAATCATGTGCAAATTCCTATAGTATACTTAATGGCATTTTTAATCAAAATATTCTGTTAAAATATTTAACATAATGCTCCTAAAAAGAAGTTAAGGAAGGGCTGTTCTCGTTATTCAAAATTATCTTCACGGGTAGATCTGAAGAATAAAATATCCTCGCCTTTTTTGTAAGCAAATTTATGAAAAGTATGGAATTGAATCAATATATGCAAAATAATAGCGTATTGTACGGGACCCGTACCACTTATATACGCGAATATTAGAAGATATAACCTGTATTAGTAGATTACATATATAAATTGAAAATATCAATAAATCCGTAATCTTTAAACCAGTAGGCAGTAATTAATTCCAATATGTGCCCAAATGAAAGTGCTAAAATTATATGGGAAGATAAACCCGTACTACTTATAATGTCACAGATTAGAAGGCATGTCCTAGTGTTAGTAAAATATTACCCGTATTATATTTAGTTTGAAAAATTTTTGCCAATATATAACAGATTACTTAATAAATTAAAAATATCAATAATCCCCATAATCTTCATACCGGAAGGCTTGATTCCAATATATGGCAATATACATGTACTACTTATATTCTCTTACATTAGAAGATATACCCGTGCATTTGTAGAAGATTACTCGTACAACGTACAATATATGAGTTTCAACACATTTTGCCGCTATAAAACAATGCCATAAGAAATTGAAAATATCAATAATCTCTGAATCAATAATCCCCGAAAACATCAATAATAATAATGTTTAAACATGAAGATCGTAATTGATATTATCCAGTCAAAAATACGATGGCAATGAAATTTATTTTATATACATATCTTCATCATTAAAATCGGAAAAGTATTAATAAAAATCTTCTTCCTCATAAACACATTAAATTTAAATCCGTTGTTAAGTGACATGATATGATTTGCTTCAAATAAATTGGTAGTCAAAATATCGTCTAAATATCACTAATGAAGGTTTGGCGAAATTTTAAAAAATCGCCAAATTTATCGCCAAGTGGGACTGTAGAACTGACAGTCCCACTTGGCGATAAATTGACGAACCATCATCAAAATATTATCCCCTAAAAAACAAAATTTCGTTTATTTAGGGCAATTTATCTATTTCAAAATATTTTTATGGATTTATAAATATTTTTATCAATTTGGTGACATTTTAAAAATTCGCTAAATGGGTTACTAAGTAGGGCGGTTGGACTGACAGACAAATGCTAACGAAACACCATTTCAGTACTTTCTTTTAACAAAACAAAATAAAATTCATTGATTTACGTCATTTTTATCAATTTGGGGACATTTCAATCAATTTGGCAACTTTTAATAAATTTGCCAAGTTAGCGATATTTAGCCAAATTCGTAGCTCTAAATTCGCAGATCTGAATAAAATATCGCGATCCAGTTTGTATATACTAAATGAAAACACTAAAATATTATTAGAGGATATACCCATTCTACTATTTTTCTGTTTAAACAATTGGATAAATGAATTTATTGGGTAAACAGAATATGAGTTTATTAGCTAAACACAATATATAAGCTTAAAACCTCTTTGCTAAAATACATGAAAGTGATGTATGCAGTTCGCAATTAATATAATTAAAAAAAAATCAAACCGTTCATTTATAAGATATATTTTAATATCCATTTATTTATTATTCAAATCGAAGAAATAATAATAATCATTAACAAACACATTTAATTCCATTCCTTTGCCGAGCAATATGATATAAGATAGAATATTCCTCATAAAATGCGAAATTAAATAACCATTTTAATTTCTTTATACTTCTATAATCGTTGAGTAAAAGCTAGTGAAATATAAAACATGGAGGTAGATTTTTCCATTTAAATTTATGTTTCAAACAATTCATGCTTTCAGATAGTGGCTATTTAATGCAAAAATCTTGCATCAAACTCAAAAATAAAGTTTTAAGTCCCTTTGACGCTTTAAACAAACGATTTTTATCCTTTCCGTTTAGATAAACCACGGAGTTAGAGAGTAGAACTCCTATAAAAAAGTTCCGTTTTTCATTAATATCTCGACAACCCCTGGTCTTAGAAACTCGAAACTTGGGCATAATTTATGGGGGCTATTTCAAGGCCACCCACAAAATTTGATTAAATTTGGTACAGCCGTTCTCTCGTGATGATGAGACAAACGAAAGTTTCGTTTTTTACTAATATCTCGAGAACCACTCGTCGTAGAAATTCCAACCATAGACTAAATTTTAAGTGGGGCTATTTCTAGGCTACCCACAACATTTCATCAAATTCGGTTCAGCCGTTCTGCCGTGATGATGGGACAAACAGACAGACAGACAGATAGACAGATTTTCAATTTTATTTATATAGATTTTACTATTAATTTAATATGGTATGGTCAAAAAGGAGGCAGCACACTCGAGGAAAGCGTATAGTATTTTAGATATTATCTGTATCAATTATAATTTAATGATAATTTAGAGGATCAATTTAATTTAATAATTGGCTTAGGTGATCTTGAGAAGTCTTGAGAAACAGTCCGATGACGCGAGGACAGACGAAGGCACATCAGCCTCCATTTACCGAAAAGGACTCCTACCTCCATATCTGGAAGGACACAAGGATCGTCGTCGTCCGAACATCCACAAAACGAACCCTCCGGGAGAATCTTTCCCTGACCGAAAGGTAAGGCGGCAAGCACACAGCAGGCAGAGCACCAGCAGCGGCCCGCCCAGGGTCCAGGCTTCATCAAGGACTTTGACAGGAACGGTCTTCCGGCATCTGGAACAGGAGGTTCCCGGACGGTCAACGGCGGCAAGCAGGGACGTCGAGGCTCTGCATCAGCGAAATCCGGTCCAGGCTACACTCTCCGACCTACAACTACGGTAACCCAACATTGGGATTGGGCCCCGAGCCGAACGTGGGTCCGATAGATATTTTGAAGGGATAGTGCGCCCTTTTGAAGGGATCTCGAGATATTGCACATTTTTCAAAAAAATTATCAAAACATCATATAAAATAAAATAATATTTCCTTTTGAAAACCATGTTCACTTCTCATATGTAATACCTTGCAATAAATTGGGTGACATCATTCTCGTGGATCTAGCTTGTTCCATTCATGAAAAAAGATACTTTGAACAATACATTTGTATTTGAACGCCAATAGTCATTTATCTGCAGTAAGAATAACTTACTTCTCCGTCCATAACGCTTGAGGAGATTTCAGCGACGAATTTGGTGAAATGTCGCCAATTTGGCGACTTTTTTAAATGTTGCTAAATTAACGAAAAACTCGCCAAATGGATAAAAATAGCGCTAAATAAATGAAAATGACGACTCATTGACGGAAATCCAATGTCTTGGAAAGAATATAAATATCTACTATAAAAATAATCTATTTTTTTTTAACTGTAAAAATAGTAAATTTATTGCATTATATAAGGAAAGTCATGTGCTGCCCACATCAGATTTATTTTATGTTATGTGACTTTTTTGACACATTTATTTGAAAAAGATGAAAAATCTTGAAAACGGTTCATATTAGATTCTAAAATGCATGTCAATCATTCTCTAATGAAAAATTACAGAAGAAATGACTATTTGCGTAACTTATTAAAGGTTTTGATTTTGTGATCATTTTACTTCAAAATTTAGGAAAGGTTCTTGTGAGACCAGGAATAGGTATGCGAAACCAGATTGGAGAAATATTTGGTGAAGCAGTTTTGTGTGCAGTGTTTATGATGTCTGTAATGTTTACCAATAGCATCAGGCTTCTGACCCGAAAGGTCAAAGTATGCAACAAACCGTGGAGGCCAAGATGAAGCCACGATAGGCCACAAGAGTGGTCAGAAATGTAGCCAATATGCTAAATATCTGGGCGCATTGTCCTACAATTGGCCAATCAGAGTCAAAGAGGCTTGTCAGACTTCAGGCTAAAAGAGGCGGCAACCAAGAGTTGATATTACCAAACTTTTAGGAGAATATGTTAGATTTCTATGAAAGTACGGAGGCAATATAGACGAGAAGTCATGACGACTTCTACGTGAGACAGAGGCAAATGGGGAACGACAATGTCCTGATTACAGTTGTTCCAGGCGTGTTCGATATTAACACTTAGACGAGAGTACGGTATGATCTACGTGCGTACGAGTGGGAGAATATATAATAAATATACTACGACTTATTTCCAGTAAAATGAGCAACATTATGTACGAGCTGGTGACAATGTCCAAGACAGACTTGAAGGTATGTGTTCATATAAATACTTGTTGAAGGTCATTAATGCATTCTGGGGATTGTTAAGTAAATGGTCTCACATCTGCTCTCTCCTCTGCAATTAATATGGATAATCATTGTAATTAATTTAACGTTGCAATTATGTTAAAATGGTGCATTTTATTGAATAGCATTGCGTTAATAAATAGTCTTTTACAGAACTCGCACTCAAGGGAGATAAGGTGGGTTTAAGCGGCACACAACGCTATGTGTTTAACGTTTTAATATATAATGATTCACGATTTATGATAATTCAGCCATAATTATGAATAACTCAATAAGTTGAAAAGCCAACATAAAGTTTCTTTATTAATTTGTGCACCACAGTTCTGAACATTCGATTGCGTTTAAAAGCAACAGGCTTCCAGTATTCACTGATTGGCATTTTTAAACTAAATTTTGTTCCAGTCGCTTCACTTGTTCGTGAGATATCGTCTCAACAGACTCATTGACGCACACACACGCACACACACTCACACATTGATATCACCTCAAAAACATTTAATTACGCGTTCATGGATGCCAGAAACATGCTCTCCAGTCGAAAACTCGAATTCGAATTTCAGTCGCAATACTTCCTTACACATTATACAATATATATAAGGAAAGTAAAAATTCATTTACTTTGCAAATATGTTGCACTTGTATGAATAAAATTTTAAGTGCTATGTATTTGTATAGGCACGTGATTTGGAGTTAGATACCTTATTAATGACGTTATTTGTCTAACATTTTTAATGAAATCTATTTGTAAATGATTAAAATATTGTTACGAGAGTATCCTCTGGAATCATAAGTGTGCACACAGGATACAAGAAAGATTCAATGTATCTGAATAATTAACACATTTATCCACAAGCACAATGTAACCAGGAATAATATAGAGTCAAACGGCACATAAATGCTCCAAATAACTGACAGTAATATCAAGATATTGAAAAAGTAATTTCATAAAACAGCCGCTACTATTCTTACATATTGACAAATATCACAGTTCAATGTACGCTCGTTTCACGTTTTCCCACTCAGTAATAACTCCCGTTTATAGACTCTTCGAAAAAACTTCTGGAAACCTCTATCACGTAGAATAATCGCTATTCGTACTTCTCAAAGACTCGGGAAGTCACAAAATGTAGCCAAATTGGCGATAAATCGCTAAATCCATTAACCCTTCTACGAAGTTTTGAAAGTGGAATAACATCAATGGAATGACATCAATGGAATGACATCAATGGAATGACATCAATCCCTGGAATGACATCAATGTAAAAGAAGGCCTTTACAGTTGTTTTCTCCCTCTTGTCTTTTAAAGATACGAGTGTAAGGAGGAGGAAAATACATTCCGGATGAAAAATAATATTTCGCGCTACCAACAATATAATATACTTACTGAGCAAAAAATTTGTTACTAACAGAATATAGTAGTTTATTAAATCTATCACTTGGTACATACTATTAAATATTATTTAAATATCAGGTCAACTGCATCTTACTATGAAATTGCACTCCTGAGTAAAAATATTCGCAGATTATTTTGAATTGGACAAAATGTTTTTTGAAAATGCCAAATTCAAACCAATTTGCATAATGTTAATTCAATGTCAACACTTGATTTAACACTTGATTAGATTTTGAAATATGAAATATGAAAAAGGTAGAACTTCAATTTTTCAGTGTTAGAAATTCAGTGACTTCTAATCAAACTTTCAGTTTTACGTAACAAATATTACTTTTAATTACTATAAGCGTTTATTACAAAGACTATATTGTTTAGCGAATACTATCAATTGGTTTCTTAGCTCTTAATTATTATATTAGGTGCGAGTGAAATATTAATTTAAATTCTTCGGAAACGTTTTGCTCGACATGAAAAAAAATCGTCTAATTTTAATTTACGGTTATTTAACACAAATAGTGCACCGGCTGCTACCTGAATGATTGGTCGCTAAAAATTTTAATTAATTATATTATGCAGTATTATTTATTTTAAATGTATGTAGCGAAATTAGATTTACGAAAAATATAGAGTAATATAAACACTTTAGATGTAAAAATAACTCAAACCATTGTCTAAAATATTAAGTGATTAAAATAAATCAGTAATAAAGCAGAGAACGTTATGTTCTGTCTCAATGAATATTTTATCCATGTATAGCATAGAGACTACAATAATAAAGCTCGCAAATGTAAATAAAGTGTGCAATTTATTTAGTTCACGTCATATAAAGTGGGTATATATAATTATATGGTTGAAGTACGTTATTTTATTTCCAAAATCAAATATAGCATATGAATATTTAAAAAACGAGAATAAACATATGAATATTTAAATAACATGAGTAAACATATTAGTATTTAAATAACTCGTATAAACACATGAACATTCAAAATTATATATAATTAGACTTTCATAATTATACTACACAAAAGCCAACCCACACTTCTGTACCAATGAATATGTTAAGAGGTCACATAAATGTTATGTTTGAGATGCGGTGTTGCAATTATGGAGGAATTTCATTATTAAGCGTTCTTATAGGCGGTCACTTAAACTTATAGAGAGTCAAAAAAACGCCAAACACAGACACATTATTCAAAAATGTATTTAATTTTCAAAACGTAATTCCCTCAAAATCCAAATGTCGAAATTATTACTTCCATAACGATGTATTTTTACGCGCGTTATGTATTGCTTGAAATTTAAAGACACATTTTACTTTCCCTACGAAACATGGTAATGTATTATTAGAATCATGCCGAAAATCGCAACTCGAGGTTTCGACGGACTTTATGGGGCCTCTAGAATACGAAAACATTATTTTAGTGTAACGTGTGTGTGTGTGTGTGTGTCTATCTGTGCAATGTATGTATCCATTCTAACTCAAAAACTAATAGTCTATAACTATCCACTCTAACTATAACTATCCACTATAACTATCCACTATAACTCCATAAACTATAACTATCCACTCTAACTCAAAAACTAATAAGTCAATTGTGGGTACCCCTGTTGTGCTGATTAGATTTTGGTATGATACAGAACAAAAACCCTGCATCTTTTTACAAAATGGTCCACAAAAATTGTAAAAATCTAAAATAACTACGTATGCTGAAGTAAGTCAAATAAATGCTTATTTTATACATAATTTTTGACGATGAGAAGAATCAGACCAATCCCATTACATTTGGACTAGAAAATTGTAAAAATCTAAAATAACTACGTATGCTGAAGTAAGTCAAATAAATGCTTATTTTATACATAATTTTTGACGATGAGAAGAATCAGACCAATCCCATTACATTTGGACTAGAAATTTTCGAGACATTTTAGTTCTTGCGCATTTCTGCCATGGCAGTTTTGAAAGTACGGAAAGTTAAAAAATGAAAATAAAAATTCATGTGAAAATGCAAATTCAGTGTAATTTCAAATAGTGATGCGTGGTATTTTGTGCAATTAAACTCAATTGAATGTATTATGAAAGTAACAAGTAGAAAAAGGAATTTGAATCTGTAGGGAAAGTCATGTGTTGCCCACATCAGATTATTTATATTGGAAAATCATTGAAGCAGAAATTTGAATAAATATGTAAAGGAAGTTAAATCAAAATTATGCAAACAACGTGTTTTGTTCTTAAAATCCAACGCTTTATTTCACATCCTCGCTTGTCTACCCTCGCTTGTTCGAAATATACTTGTTTCGAAACATTTTTGCGCTTGAGCGGTTACACAAAATATATATATTCTGCGTACGGGCGTAAAAGAAAGATATCTTGATATTCTCAATTTTGCCACTTTTTTTAGAAATCATTCTGTATTGCCAACAAATATTGGATACCATTTTCGAACAATTAGGGATTGAAATATCTAGAGTATGATGTTCCATTGGACTTCCTCAATTATTCATATTCGGTATTTTTATGCCCAGTTATATTATATTTACTATCAACAAGAGAACAAGACAACATTTTTTAGCGCTTTCTCTAATAAAATGCTATTTTAAAATTGCCTTAAATGCTATTGATATGTAACATCTCAGGGCACGAGGTGTTCAATAAATCATGTAAGACCGTGTAATTGTGCAAGTAAATCATGAAACAAATCTGACTGCGATGAAACCGAATTATGTAAAGGAAGTAACATAAAATTACGACTCTTGATACGGATACCTAATCGAAAATCATTGTTATATAAATTGAAGGTCTAGGGCACCTGATTTTACAGACCCATTCAATAATTTTGGTTGCGAATTTGAAAAAATATCGCCAACTTGGCAACTTTTGGCGAGTTTTGAAGCTCCTTAAATTTTGTAGATTGGCTAATATGTGTACGAGTTACGTGCTTTTACGAAAATTTGACGTAATACGAGTAAAATGTCTGCGAAACTCAATATAGAACTCAATAATTAACTTTTCGTCTGTTCATATATACTTTTTAGGCTTTATGATAAAACAATTCTGTTAAAATATGTAAAAAAAATAATAATCTACGCATCGATATCTGCACTATAATACTCCAGTATTATTATATACATATATATATATATATATATATATATATATATATATATATATAACAATATATATAACAATATATATAACAATATATATATATATATATATTGTTTGATTTTTACCCATCCAACTTAATCTTAAAAGAAAATCCAACTACCCATAAAAATATAGTGGAATTTCTGGAATTATGCATAGACTTTAGTGGAATTCGAATAACATTTACTATATATGACAAAAGAAAAAGTTATAGTATACCCATCTCTGGAATAATACATTGGAATTCCAATCCACACAAAAACATCTTTAGAAATGTATTCTTAGGAGGATTGACAGGAATACAAAGAATCATAAAAAATGACGTCATTAGAATCAGATATGATGAGGAATTCCTCCAACAGGTATATAAACAACAATATCCCATACCTTTTATAAAACATTATATTAATAATTACTATAGTAAAAATAACAAATATGGAATGGAATTGAAATCAGTTTTATCTCATCTCAAAAGTTGATTAATCTCAAACAATGTGATAGTTGCGCCATCAAGACAGGACCGCAGCACGATACCAAAAAGTGTTATTTAGGAGGCAACATTAAATTTGACGAACTAGTAAATAGTAAAGCGACAGGAAATGTTTGTTCTTTGGATTTTCTTTTAAAAAGCTTTTGTGATAATTATCATTATCACTTCGGAGGTTGGCTTCAGTCAGTGATGGCGTCTAGAAGTGCAATGCCGAGGCATTTGAGACATGCACGTTGACAACTGGGATGTTAGGTCACAACCCCTTACCGCCTTTAAGTAAGCATCTCGCTAAGCCTCCCTTCTTTTTCCGTTTTTTCTCTCACATTATATATATATATATATATATATATATATATATATATATATATATATATATATATATATATATATATATATATATATATATATATATATATATATATATATATATATATATATATATATATATATATATATATATATATATATATATATATATATATATATATATATATATATATATATATATATATATATATACAGGGTGTCCCAAAAACATTGACCTCAGCTTTTGTTCCTTAAATATTGATCTTAGCCTTATATAATAGATTACAAAGTTGCGTACAAAAGGTACATAATTTTATAAAATCAATAGAAATTTTCAAGGATTAAATTTGAAGAAATAAAAAATTTAAATTTTTATGCAGCCCAGTACAAAAACATTTCCAATGAGTAAAATGTGCCCCATACACAAATAAGGTGATGTACTAAATTTCAGTATTTTATCATAAAAAGTCCCAGAGATATGTTTGAACGAAGTCGGTGAGGGATTAATCACAAATTAAAATGTAAATGTTTACAGTAAGAGTGCAAATGACGCAACGCAGAAATGCATCATAGGCAAATAATATCTGCTTCTTATCTTTAATGGATATTTGGCATGGATGGAAAACAATTTAACCAAGCTTTGTAATCTTTGTGTAAAATTATTATTTCTACACAGTGTAGATACTTTTGCACCAATAAATAGCAATCTTATTATTTATTTTTATAATCATTGTTTTCTTTCGTAATTTGTGTATGACCCCTTAAAACACGATCTGCCGACATGATTTTTTCCCTCTGAGAACCCATGTCGATGCATATTAAAGTGGGTTACGTCACCATTTTTTTCTTTTCATGTCTCTGGGAAGTTTTATGATAAAATTTTGTACATCAAACTGCTGGTCGTCTAACATAGAGACCAATGTGTCTGAGACTCTTGTAAACAGTTTGTTTCGAAACAGTTACGCCTGTGGCGGCTGTCAGGGCTGAACCCAATTGTCTGGCAGTACTGTTCCTCTGACGTCGGGCAGTTATCACCAAATGCCGGTCTTGCTGAGCAGTTATTACCCTTAGTCGACCTCATACTATTTATCAGATAACAACTTCAGTGATTTGGAACCGCTGCCATTGTCTGGGGATCACACACTGAGGCGCATTCAGAATTCGAGAGGCTTCGCTTTGGGGTCTACCAGATTCAAGCATTCCAATAATTCATCCCTTCAAAAACATGTCCAGTTGGTATCTTTGGGACATATTTCGTCCTTTTTGATTGTTAACAATGCTCCTTACCACAACAATTGCGATATTCTGCCTCAACTGGCCATGCCACTTGAGGCAATTTCATACTTGTTCCTTCTTGCACCGGTGCAGAACTAGCCAGGTTTTAAGCTGAGTTTAAAATTTCTTTAGTAAAAAAGCTAAAACCGCTTGTTTCATTTTCGAATTTTGGATAGTCTATTAGCATTTGTGAAAAATGCGGCAGTAGCGGAAACATTGCAACTAGCGAACGAACCTCAACTTACAGCGCCACTGTTATTCTCAAGCTGGCAGTAGGTTTGTCACGTGTCTAAGGATAAATTCATTTTGCTGAATTGCTGTTAATTTATTACACTATTCATTCTTAACATAGTTCAAACTTTAATTTTCCTTCATTGTCTATACTAGCATATTTATCCTGCGCAGTAACATATTGCACCACAGAAAATAATGCTATGACAATCTTAAAATTCAAATTGTTAAAGTTATATTTCCGGTAATTACAAGCAGTGTATATAACTCTAGCTTTCTACGTATTGCATCTGTATTTGTGATAAGACTAGTTTGAGTCCTTAGAACTATATGACAGGCTGTTTATTCAGTTTCTTATTAGCTCATTAATTGTACATAAATTTGATTATTTCCATAGCAATATATAACTTAATTTTGAATAAGAATTTAAAATATTAATTTTATTGAAAGATGAACAATTATGAATATAATTTTGAACTTTATTCATACAAATCAGCTGATTTAAATACAAACCAATGGTTTAAAGTGGCAAAATGTGTTTTGAATTATATATACAATGTAATAGCTTATATACATTACTTAGCCGGGATTTACATTCTACCTATACCTTTCTACGGTCAAGTTAGTTTTGTCGCAAGCATACACATCCAGTTTTACACATACAGTTTTACTCTGTTGAGTTATACTGTTGTACACGACTCACATGCACATATACAGACACACATAAGGAGACACTTCAAACAGTATTCTAAATGGGATCCGGATGGCATTAAAATACCTTTTCCGTCAAAATCTGAAATGCAAAAGTTTTAAGGAAAACATTACTTTTTATTATAGGAAAGTAAATATCATTATTAATTTATTCGTGCAAAAATATGCATGTCATTTATAATGTAGAGAAGCATTCAACCTTATATGGAAACCATCTATTTACTAAAGAGATACATAATTACAGTTGATTCCCTGTTGTATTGAAAGCACGGGATCGAAGCATTTCGGATTCATCGAGGTTCAATAAGATTTTTCAGATAATTAAGCGTTTTCAATACAAATAGGAGGAAATGTTTTTCAAATTTTGAATTTCGCCATATAACGGGCGTACGTTCTAGCAGTCGATATCAATTTAGCAGCTACTTAAGATTATTATCCATGTGTGCAGAAAATACAGAATTCATATTTTATTATACCTTACTACCATTAACTGTACATTATATAGAATATATTGCGGTATCAAATTTAACATGATTAATTCATTAATGTTGTATTAAGAAATGCAGTAAAATATAACTGTAATAGCATAAAAACTTCTCTCAAAAGCCTCTACTAAGCAATCACCTCCCTTGACTACTAACTTTTCATGTTGCGAATTTAAAACTCCATCATAGACGAAACGTTAAATTGACCCTCAATATGCGAACAAACCTAACTCTCTAAATGACAAGAAAGTTGGCAAAGAAAAAAAGCTTTTCATTAAATATTTCAATGGATGTATAGTTTCAAGCATGTGTTACTTTCATTAGCAACTTATTTTTTATAAATTTTAATTGCAACATAACCCGAGTTTCTTCTTATAGGAATATAATTTTCTAAACCAATGGACAAGTTTTGGACAAACGTGATCAATTAGTGGCTAATGGATAGGATAAAAATCACCGTTATACGTGAGCTAACCCCTTGTAAAGTATCATATCTGTGAGGCCTTTGCTGTCATACATTCTTCTTGACTTCCTAAAATGTTATCAGAGTGAATGTTTTTCTTAGTAAAATATAAATATTTAGACGATCAAATTAAAATTAATGTATATCATTAAATTTCGAATAAAAGTGCCCATTTTACTTCATTTTTACAACCATCCTTCTAAATTACTACTTTTGTGGGAATTCTATGTGGTTATTCTTTGTGGAAATTCAATGTTTAGATAAAAACTTTTAGATTGTTTTAAAATGTACTTTTTTATAGTTATGTTCTTGACATCGAGTATCACGTATCGTCTTTACTTGATGATTGCATGTCTTTATTCATAAAAAATAAGCATAAAGTAAGCATTTAATAATTTATTTAATCGTATTTAATATTTCATTATATATTTTGGAGTTTTGGAGTGCGTAAGTGGCGTAACTCTCAACATTTAAGAATTTCCGTCGTACAGCCTTTGAACCAAAAATACATTGCGATAACGTATATTGCAATTGTTTATACATACGCTGCACAGACAAACGTATAGACCGACATATAGACACACACGTAAAGCAATGAAAAATTATTTTATCTATAGTGCTCGAAATGTGTGCATTCATAAAAGTTCGGATTTTGATTTTAGTTATATTTCCAGTACTTTCCCTATGCCTTAAAGCGTTGTAGCGAAAAACATTTCATTAAATAATAAATAAATAATAAATATAGGTTTGTTTGAATAAACGCTAGAATTATATGTTTTACAAACTTAATTTAAATATTTACACATTTAGATATAATTAAATGACTATAATGGTATTTTTGTATCACAAATTCAATTTATCGCCCCATGTTTTTATTAGATATTACATTCACATGAGGTTCTTCGATTATTAAATGCATTTTTTCATCAAAGTATCAAAGGAAATTCTCTCGTGTTTTAATTTACAATCAAAATCCCGTTTGAATCTTTGCCACTAATATTTATTCCCTGCATTTAATTCCATTTAATAATTTTCTGAACTGCCATTATTAAAAGTTTCTTTTTAAATAACAAAGAATATCCATTCGTTATTGCGCCATTTCTTTTACTTTATATATAATTCCTTCAGAGATTTAATATTTCAGATTTAGAGCTTTTGTTAATGTTTGAAGATAAAAAAAGAGAACCCAAAATATGGCAGTTTATGGTTTAAATATGGCAGTTTAATTTAAACAGACTGGATATATTTTAAATTGTAATTTTTTTTTTCACATTTAATACTTAGACTGTTTGAAGATTTTGTCTGGAAGAAGAGTTGTATATAAGAAATAACACTTTCCATTGTAAGTTTTATCTCCTGCTTTGTTCTGATTTGTATATATTTAACTGATACATATTTTCTTATATCACAATATTTTTCTTTAATTGGTGTTGAAGTTATGGTTAGCTTTAACTCATTAAATTTATACTTACATATTCTTCAAGTATTTATTCAGTCGTTACAGTTTACTGCACCCCGATTCTCATCTTTGACAATTTGATGCTAGCGGCATGGTAAGAGTGAATTTAATCCTCTCAATGATTCTGGTGAATACTACATATTACATGTTTTCTTGCTGCTTGCATACTAAGTGCTGAAGTATGCAAATAAATGTGGAACCGTTTCATGTATGCCAGTAACTACAATCGAAACGCGATTCTTTCAACATGTTTATTATTTCATATGTGGGCTAACCTACTTTTGCAACTTATTTCTATCCCCCCCCCCCCAAGGCTCGTAGGGCGCGAATCGGACCAATTGTAAACTTCTCAAAGCTATTGCAATTTAATAATTTGAGTGACAAGACTGGTCTTTGAAGCTGGCTAACTTATGTTAACCAGCAAACGGCTCGCAGGTATGAATTATGAGACCTGTGACAGGTCTCATAATGAATTATGTGAATTGTGAAAGGTCTCAAATTAAAACTTTCTCAGAACTTAAAGTTCTCAGAAGGTGAATATTAAGTTAAACAAATTAGAATACAGGAAAACAGGAAAATCATAGAAACACATTTAAATCGCAAAAACGTATTTAATATTCAGGAGCACGTTTAAATCGCAATGCATGCAAGTGCATCCGCTTTGATTAGCTGTTTAAAAGTTTTTGTTTTTCCTTTATTTGCACGTATCCTAGTGAACATGCGAAGTTTAAACAAGAAAGATCAATCATGCTTAACACTGATTATGAAACACTTTCCAACTTCAATGCAATTTTATTTAAACAAGTCTAAAATGCAATACATTCATCGGTAATATTTTAAAACTTTTCACAATACTATATTAATTTATTATATTTGAAAACTTAAACCTTCATCGAAAAAAAATGAACTTCATTAAAATGATGGCATTGAAATATAAATTGCCTGTTTTAAACATCTCTAAAATGCGATACATTCCTCGGTAATATTATTAAAACTAACATGATACTACGATAATTTATTATATTTGAAAACTTCATCGAAAACAACAGAAATTCATTCAAATGACGTCATAGAAGAAATAACACGCCTGGCTCTCTCTATTCATAACATTTCCCCATTCATTTCATTTATCACAATACAATAATAATTTATTTTATTTAAAAATTAAGACCATGAAGCTACAAGTAATTAAACTCTATGCTTAAAATTTCATAAAAAAAAATCGTCCTTCTCTTTGAAAATCAATGAATATTTCATTCATATCAGCTATGCATACTCCATGGGCTATATAATTTTGTGTTAAAGAAATACAGAAATTCTAATACAACTCATTCTACATATTTTGCTGTTTACATTTTACATACGTGAAAAAAAGGCTTCGTTTTAGAAATAATCAAATTTGGATGATCATTTAAACTCAAATATATTGTAATTGCGTTGTTTCAGTATGTAGATGCACAGAATTTAAACAAAAATAAAGCGGTTTTAGGACGGATACAACACTCAATATGAATTAAAAAGAACTTAAAAAATCACGCTTTTGAGACAAGATGGATGCCATATATCATTTTGAAGTGGGTCAAGTGATCTTTTCATATCATGGTCACGTGATTGCTTCATATAAGAGGTGTAATTATTATTTTAATTTTTATTTAAAAAACTACTGAATATATTTCGCTCATTTTTTTATATATTTTATGGAACAATTTGAATATTATCTAAAATTTTCAAAGCAATTTGTGAATTTTAAATCCGCTTAAAAAATGTTTGAAAAATTAGGTCCCGTATTTCATTTTTTCAACCCGGGTTCAATCCAAAACTAATTGTGTGGTATTATTCATTTGTATTCCCATAAGTCCTACAAACCGTCTGAACAACATAGTAAAATTTCATTTTGATTAAGTCATTTTTCGGCAGTTATCGGCTAACGAACAGACAGACAGACAGACAGACAGAATGGATGAATGAATGAGCAAAGTCATAAACACTTTGCAACTTTGTTGTAAAGTGTTAAAAACGGCTTTGGTGTAATTCTTGGATTTTAGAATCAGCATTAGCCAAGATGTGTGAAAGCCTTGCAAAAGTACAGCGTGATCCAAAAGTCCTTGACACATTTTAAAATTGAATATAAACTCAAGTAATTGCCGTACGATAGTGAGGTTTGGACTAAAATGCTTTCCACGTTGAAAAGTTTTGGTTAAACAAATAAAAAAAATAGTTCCAAACTTTGCCCATAGATGGCACTGTACCTTAAAAGTACCAAAAAGAGCATAAAAACTGAAGACCAGTAGTGAAGAAGTGCTTGGCCCGCCAGTTCTTCACTACTGGTTCTCTACCACTTCTCGATCTAAAACGCTTCCAGTTTCTAAAAATTTGCTATGACAATCCAAAATGCTGTTTCGAGATGGAATATTTTTTTAATACTTGGCACGAAATTTCATTTGAACTGTAATGATGGATTTAGTTTCAAACTACCAACCTACGCAATGAGCTTTTTCTTTGGGAGTTGCAATTTCTGACTTCTCAGTGACAGTGTGAAAACGAATCTGAAAAAAAAAAAAATACGCAGATATACAGACATTTGAACCAGTATCGCCATCTATGGGCAAAGTTTGGAACTAAATTTTTTATTTGCTAAGCCAAAATTTTTCAACGTCAAAAGCATTTTAGTCTAAATCTCACTATCGTACAGCAGCAATTACTTGAGTTTATATTCAATTTTAAAATGTGTCAAGGACTTTTGGATCAACCTGTATTTCAAATTAACTATTTTATCCGTTCCACCATCAATAATCGTCCCTGCATTAAATTCAATTCTATAATTTTTATGAATTATTTCCGTTTCGAATGTCTATAAACATTAAAATACTTATAAATGTTATGCTGCATCTTTACCAATGAACTCAGATCACCCCCAATAAGGACCATTTTCTCAATAATTGTATTTTTCAGGGACGATTAGAGTTATAATGCGTTTTAGATTGTAAATTAATTGCATTTAATGTTGAAATGATGCAGTAAAATGTCGTAATTCGATTGTTTGCTCAACATTTTCACTGGTCCACGCAATTATAAAATTTTGAGAATAATATATAATAACTGGAAATCTTGAAACATTATTAGGAATGATTGACCTGAATAAAAATCGGTTGATAAAGTTTGTACTTTTTTAGTTTAATTTTTTTAATGAAATATATAATTCTGAGACATATATAATTTATATATGTACTGTTACGAATGTGCCACATGCTCTTCTCACTGGAATCTCTCTTGAGAACCAGGCGGAGAAAGAACTCGTAGAGGCATCCTATCTCATGACGTGAATCTAGATTTGTCATATGCTGGAGTTCGAAAAAGGGTTACCAGATTTGACGATGTTTTTCAGATTTGGCGACATTTGCCGACTTTTCAAAAGTTCAAGAAGCATTTCGAAATAACGAATATTTTACTGGATATGAGCTATTTCTAGAAGTTTGAGCAGAGTGAGTCTGTAAGAGGAGTCATCTCTCAGTTGAACAGCTATCAGTTCACGCGATATAATCTACATTGACATTTTTCAACGTTTTTAGGAAAGTAGCGCCTGGTTAGTGAAATGAAATACATCAATGTTTCGATAATAGTTTCGGTTGTCTTGTGAAATTAAGGGCCATTAAACTGCTTTTTATAGTATACTGTTCCTGTTTATACTGAGTTTCGGAATATACGTGTTAGTTATCCAGAAATTTGGACTTAGTCTTACATTCTGAGCGTGCATCCATGATTTCAGAGGATACTTATATATAACATTAACGATACTTTAATATAATTTTCGATATTTATGTATAATTTAATATAATTATAAATATACGGTTTTACAAAAGGTATAGAACAAAATTGGTGGACATTTAACACAGTATTAAAAATTTGAGTACTAATTTAGTGCTAGTAATAATTAGTGTACTGGTTTTCCATCATAAGACTAATTAGTAATCTATCTAATGATTTTGAATCAATTTATAAAAATGCAAAATATATTTAATATTATTAAAATTATTTAATTCATTGCGTTCTCTCTAAGAAAAGATTTTTACTGCAAAGCAATAAATTTTGGTTTTTATGTTCGCAGTCAATGCATCCTCGTATTCACTACAGTAAGGTCCAAAAACGAAAACAAAAATATGAATATTAGATTAAACATTAATCGAGATTTATAATTAGCATTATTTAAACCTGGACGATCAGAGCAGTGTTACGCAAATTAGATCCGA
The DNA here is from genome assembly GCA_951213105.1 of Amaurobius ferox. NCBI lineage: Eukaryota > Metazoa > Arthropoda > Arachnida > Araneae > Amaurobiidae > Amaurobius > Amaurobius ferox. The sequence continues at coordinate 92,301,791 of OX578136.1, forward strand.
ACTCAGTGGGATGACATCTACTTGAAAAGGTAGGTAGATGTAGCTTCTTTATAGAAATCGATGAAATAATTAAAATAGTTTCATTTCCTTTATATTGTATTTTTTAGTTTGCCTTACAGATAAAACCGCCGTAAGTACGTAGCATGTGTGGGTTATTCAGCTTCAGCTTTTCAGTAGAGATTCCCAAGAAAAAAAAATACAAAGTCACAACAAATATCGTGAAATTCAAAGAAACCTTTATTGAAGTATTGCATTTTTATATGTGTAATGAAACGGCCTTTGAATACGGCTTTTTCAAAGTAACATTTAACTTCCCTCCACATTAAAAATAGGAAGAATGTTAAAATTCAATAAAGTAATGACATTATCCATGCAGTATTATTTTCTCTATTGTATTATTAATTCCATGTTTTATATGTGTAATGGAAAAGCCTTTGAATGGTATTTTAAAGAAACACTTTACATTAAAATAGTAATTAATCATATCAAAATTCAACAAAATAATGACTTTATCCACAGACTGCTATTTTCTTGATTGTACTGTTACATGTTTTATACGTGTAATGGAACGGCCCTTAAGTAAGGAATTGCCAAAATAATATATATATTCACTCTGAATTACAAACACAATTATATTAACTTTAAAAGTAGTAATCATATCGAAATCGCAAGTATATAAAATTAAAAAAAACAATGACTTTGTCTACATTGTATTATATTATCCATGCTAGTATTCTATGTTTTATATGTATAATGGAATGAGCCTTGAATAGGACATTTCTAAAGTAACATTTATCTTCTCTTTACATTAAAAATAGTAATTATATCAAAATTCAATAAAGCAATGACAATGGCCACAGAGTACTATTTTCTTTATAGTACTGTTACACTTTTTATATGTGTAATGGAAAGGCCGCAGAGTAAGGTACTGTCAAAGTGACATTTATATTCACTCTACATTAAAAAATAGCAATCATATCGAAATAGTAAATATATTAAACTCAGCAAAACAATGACTTTATCCACATAGTACTATATTTTCTATTCTAATGTTCCATGATTTATATGTGTAATGGAACGGCCCTTGAATAGGGCATTTTCAAAATAGCATGTATCTTCACTTTACATTAAAAATAGTAATCATATAAACATTCAATAAAATCACTTTGTCCAGAGTATTATTTTGTTTATTGTACAGTTACATGTTTTAAATATGTAATGGAAGGCACTTAAGGCATTGCCAAAGTAATATTTATATTCACTCAACAATAAAAAAAAATTCCAAATCGAAGTAATACGAGTGTAACAAAGCAATGGCCAGATAGTATAATATATTCATATAGTAGTATATTCTCTATTCTAGTATCCCATGTTTTATATATGTAATGAAATTGGACATTTTCAAAATATCATTTAGTTTCACTCTACGTAAAAAATAGTAATTATATCAAAATAGTAAACATATATATATTTTTCTTTATTTCTACCCAGACCGTTCGACCTACCAGAAGGTGTAAGGTATCTGAGCGACAGGTCCCGTGTCACTCATTTTGGACCGGAACCCAGTGGAATGACATCTACAGGGACCGTACTATCCTTCCCCTGCCGTAAATCTATTGAAAGAACTTTCCGACTCGCATATTTAAAGGTCCGGTACTCCCAGCATACACAGGGATTTCACAGGGAATCGAACTCTGATCCCTCAAGTGTAATTACCGTACTCTAACTTCTTGAATTTTCCACCCCGATTAGTAAACACATCAACATTAAAAAAAATCTGATGTGAGCAACACATAACTTTCCTTATACGTATAATGCAATGAATTTACTTCTTTTACAGTAAAAAAAAATCTGATGTGGGCAACATATGACTTTTCTTATATAATGTAATGAATTTACTATTTTTACAGAAAAATAATAGGTTTTTCTTATAGTAGATACTAATATTCTTTCCAAAATATTGAATTTTCGACAATTAGTCGTCATTTTCATTGATATAGCGTCATCTTTATCCATTTTGCGAGATTTTCGATAATTTGGCAACATTTCAAAAAGTCGCCAAGTTGGCGGCATTCCGCCAAATTCGTCGCCAAAATCTCGCCAAGCGTTATGGATGAAGAAATAAGTTATTCTTACAGCAGACAAATGACTATTGACGTTCAAATACAAAAGTATTACGCAAAGAATCTTTTTCAATGAATGGAACGAGCTAGATCCACGAGAATGATGTCACCCAATTTATCGTATGGTATTACATATGAAAAGTGATCGTGTTTCTCAATAGGAAATGTTTTTTTTCATTTTATATGACTTTTTGATAATTTTTTTGAAAAATGTACAATATCTCGAGAACGGTTCATGTTAGCGTTCTAAAATTTATGTCAATCGTTTTCTAATGAAAAATTACATAAGAAATGTCTATTTGCGTAACTTTATTTGCGTTTTTCATTTTTTGACGATTTTTTCAAAATTTCATTCGAAAATTTAGGGGTGTTCTGAACATTCGATTGCGTATAAAAGCAATAGGCTTCCAGTGTTTATGGATTGTGATTTTTGTACCAAATTTTGTTCGAATAGGTTCATTCGTTCGTCAGTTATCGTCTCCACAGTCTCACTGACACACATACACACACACACACATACTTTCACACACACATACTTTCACACACACACACATACATCACTTCAAAAAGGTTTGATTCGTGATCTGAGATGCTTGAAACGTGCTCTCTCGTCGAAAACTCGAATTCGAATTTTCGACCCCGTCACAATACTTTCCTTATACATTATGTATATAAGGAAGGTAATAATGGCTTCATCCACAGAGTATTATTATTTTTTTTGGAGTATTCCAATTTTTATATGTGCAATGAATCAACCCTTGCATAGAGCATTTACAAAGTATCATTTATCTTCATTTTACATTAAAAATGGTAATCGCATTAAAACAGTAAACATATCAAAATTCAATAAAACAATGATATTGTCCTCATTGTATTCTTTTCTGAAAACAAGAAAGAAATAGACTGAATAGTTTCAATTTTCTTTCTTGAAATAAAAACTCTACAATGAGGAAAATACGAAAATATACATATAACCGATTTCAAAGCATTGGATTTATGTAAAGAAATGTTACTGCAATTTAACCATGTTTTGTCTCTAATGAAATTAATTTAAAATATACTATGTGAAATATTAAATTAGTCATCCATGTGGATACACAGATTTCAATTTCCGCAAGATAATGCGCTCACTGTGTAGTTTTCAGACTTCTGATTCGAAAATATTTTTTTTGGTATAACAATAAAGTATTACTTTTATCTGAAGTAATGCTTTACTGTATACCCCAGACTTATACATATTTCAGATTTTTACATGTTTAATTCATCATATTATTTTTTTTCAAAAAACTTTAAAATGCGGACGAACGTAAAGCATTTTACAAGATATTAATTTGGAATTAAACTGGTAATGATGTGAGTTGAAAAGATTGTGTCCCTTTCTTTAATAATCAAAGTTTTTAAACTAAATATAAGTATTGTTACATTCCGTAATAAAAATTGTCTAAGTACTAAGTCGGTCTAATATACCAATTGATCATGAAATGACGATGTTTAATTAAAATCCTAACGTCGGTTTAACTTCCTCTATGCATGTACAGGGAAAGTATTGTGACGGGGACGGCAATTCGAATTCGAGTTTTCAACGAAAGAGCATCCCTGAACTCAAATAGGTGATGGCTGTGTGTGAGTGCGTGAGAGTGGAAATGATAATTCACAAACAAATAGGGCGTTTTGAACGAAAGTTGGTACGAAAAGTACTATCAGTTAACACTGGAAGCCTATTGACTTTACATGCAATCGAATGTTTAGAACACCCCCAAATTTTTGAATAAAATTCACATAAAAAATCACAATCTTCAGTAATGTTCAAAAAATAATAATCTCTTATATAATTTTTCTTTGAAAAAAAAAAATTGGCATAAATTTTAGAACCCTGTTACGAACAAGATATTGCATTTTTTCAAATAAATTTATCAAAAGTATCATATCATATAAAAAAACTATTAACTTTTGTGAGATACATTCACTTTTGATCTGCAACATTATATGATACATTTGTTAATATCATTTACTTGGGTTTAGTTTATGCCATTCACTAGAAAAGAGACTTTGTGCAATAGTTTTGCATTTTCACGACTAACAAATCTCCGATAGTCATTTCTGTACAGGAAACGTATTTCTTTCCGTCTGTCTGTACCACTCGGTGAAAAGTGTGGTGACTAATTTCGGGAAATATCTCCAACTTTTTAATATTTCCTTCCAGATTCACTACATATAGTTAAAATTGCAAAAATTATACTAGATTAAGGAAAATAACGCCACATAAATGAATTAATTATTAAAATATATATGAATTATATATTGCTTATTGTGGATGCTATTAGTATTGATCATTTTCAATGTAAAGGTACTTGAAATATATGGAAATACTTCGGAATAACTTCTGCATGCTGTCATCCCGATAAGCACTAGATATTCATTTCAACATTAAATAAATGGTGCCGTAGATTTTAATTATCATTATTTTCCTAAAAAATAAATTAATTCAATTCATTATATAGGGAAAGGCATGTGCTGTCCACATCAGATATATTTTAATTTGTATTTCGACGACATATTGGAAACCACGATGGACCGCGATATATCAGGGACAGGAGATATATCATGTCCATGAGACATCCTACCTGTTCAATACTAAAACCCTTGGCGATACCTCACTGGATATTCTTAATTCCAATGTTACGGCAATTTGTATATTAACGCGAAACAACATGGATTCCCTATATCACACGCTTTGTTATATCGGCATAGGTATGGCTGACAGATATGTTACGGTGCGATGTCTTCTATAAAAATATGGATTCCTCAATATTTATCTTGAACCGATTTTACACTCGATATCACAGTACATTATGATAGCCTAGTAGATGGCCAGCTAGTATTTACAAGGTCAGCGAGGTACATTCTGTAATTTGTTATATAAATTTTATTTTCGCATCTACAGCTCTAACTTCATTGATCTTGGCGTCTATCGTCAGTCATTCATTTTTCAAACACCATGAGATACATATCGCATAGCGTAGCGTGCAGTCAATGGATATTATTGCGTGGGTTTTTCCCACTTGCCCGGTTTGAACGCGATAAATTCCATTATTATTCATAGAATATTAAATTAAAGGCTGCCAGGTCGTATAGAATTACCTGAAAATCAAAAGTATTTAAAAGATTTGGAAAATGAGGACACCGATTTGATTTAGAATAACGAAAACAATTTATTTACATAATTAATATTAAACGTAAAAGATTTTGTGATTACTCGGATCTCTCATCCGATCGACTAACATTGGCTTCTCGTCATCAACATATTGTCTAAAAATTCCTCAACTAATGTATTCCAGTATAATCATAAGCTTTAAAATTACTTCCTCAAATTCTAATATAATCATAAATCACAATTCTCAAATTCTAATATAAGATGATAGATAATTCTCAAATTCCAATATAAGATGATAGACAATTCTCAAATTCTAATATAAGATAATAGAATATTCCGTTCGCTAACACAATCATTTAAAATATTATACAAATACAAAATACACGGTCTGGAAATCTGACATTTACATTATTTCTAACACCAATTGAGGCTCTTAAATGAACGCATTTGGCTTGTGCCACAATACAATGCAACTAATCTCCTCATATAGAGGGAATTAAAAAGAGAGGGAGAGAGGCTATTTCGAATCAGAGCATAGCATGAAGTCAAAGGCGTCTTCGTCTCTTGGCCCGGCGGGCTCTGATACGACTTTTTACGGCAACATCTGCAGCACATCGCTCCGAAATCTTTTTAGACCTTTTCGCTTTCACAACTTAAGAAACACTCTCGATTTTAAAATCTGAAAAATCTCTCTCTTGAAAAAACTCCAAGTCGCTCCCTCCTCCATTTTCTCTCTCATTCGCTCCGAGGTTTAATCCCCCCCCTTAATATCATTGGAAGGTATAAGGTTACCCCTTTTCCAGTGGACAGATTTTGACACGGAGCATGGTTATCGGCCCCAGAATTATTACTGCAGGTGGCCGAACTTCCACGCTAAGACCTCGCACCGGCGCCCCAACGGTCACTCGCCACCCATGGAGCGCTCTTCTATCTTCTTCAATGTGCCCCCCACTGGCACGATGTCCGAGTCCACTGTCCGTTTCCGTTATAGGTGGACAAAGGGGAAAGGTATAGATATTACTAAAAGGACTAGGGACCGTCCTTTGTAGGTCCAAGTCCTCCCCATAATTGAGCAATATTACATATTTTAGAAATAACTATGTAACAGATATGTGTCAGGTTAACCCGGCCATCAAGTGGATTATATATTTTCTATTTTCAGTTCTATCGATTAAACTTAAACAGTCTTGGTATATAAGATAATAGACTATTCCGTTAGATAACACAATCATTCAAAATATTATACAAATACAAAATAAACAGTCTGGAAATCTGGTATATGTCGTTCTTCTTTCTACTCCTAGTTGCATGATGATTAGTTGTCTAATACGGAGCTCCATTAGGTCAACTCAACCATGTACCGCGCAATGTATTTGCTATTTTCAATTTTATTAATCCACGTTTAATATCATTGGCGCTATAGTTAGTATTTTCAAGAATTCCACTCTGTCGTGTAAGTTTTATTTAATTAAAATTGTTCAATAGCTCAATAGTTGGAGCATTGAGTAGTCGGTTGATAATAGGTGGTTCGAATAAAACAATTCCTTATAATAGCACTCATGCGCATTAATAATGGTTGGGCGGTAAGAGATCTGGTATTCAGATATAACTAAAAAACAGATAGGTTTGAAAAATAATGAATATCGTTTTATTTCCCAACAGTTCTAAGATTTATGTATGGTATAGTGGTATAAATATCAATATGGCGACATTGGGCGTAAACGACGCTTCCGGCCAAGACTAGAACAAGTTTATGATCCAATCAGGATGCTCTCTAAGATTGCACAAAGGCTAGACCAATGAGAGTCGGAGTAAAGCAAGGCTAATGAAAGTCGTGGAAGGTAGGGTTCTCCAAAATAAGGCTAAATTAAATTGATAATTGCAAAAAAGATGTTAACTATAGTTCGACAGCTGGAAGTTCGAGTGATGTGATTGCTCAGAAACGGCAACAGCAGTATTAGATCATTGCACCAACAACAGACTGTTGATGTTGCAATGAAAATAAAATGCTTTTAAATAAGGGATAATCATAATATTGTTGCTGATAACTCAACATACGATGCGTGCCGTATCCCCACGCCAAGCCATGTGCATTAATGCAGTGAAGCTGTACAAAAAGATATGTATCGTGCAATTATTTTTACGAATGGTTGAAAGTAGCTCCTCGCTTACGGGCATTGTTTAGGTCTCACTTTAACCAGCTAATCTTTTCCTGAGTTTTTTCTAAAATAATTTAAATTAACGAGTATTATAACTTGATAAATTATTAAAAGTTCTGGTGATAATGCATGTAATAATAATTAAGTGCACATAAAATATATATAATTTTATAGATAAATTGTGTATTTAATAATCAATGTATTGGGTTTCTTTAGGCTAAGGTAAGTGAGCTCGCACTTGTGATATAAATTTGGGGTTATTGTTATTACTACGTATATGTATTTAGTAAATAAAACCTTCTCTTATGTAAATATGTATGCCACAGGTATTTTCAATTGACGAGAGTTACGGAAACCAGCATGCTATTCTGCAATAGAAAAGCAGAGAAATGAAACAGAGAGATTAAGTGGTCGTGTAGATCTGAAGTTGTCATTTTATCTGGCATCTGAAAGATAACCATAGGTCACTTAGGGAATCTAAGAAAAAATAATTGATTCAGAAGCTCTAAAAATGTAATATCCAAAATTAGTCCAAGATCTTTAGTTCGATTTCCTGCTTCAAGTGTTTATATCATTTTTGACAGGATGATACGTTACAGTATTCTATGTCTTCATCCCAGAACAAAATTATTCTTTTTCCTAGAACATTGAAATAATTAAAAAGAATGCCTTAAAACAATTTAAAATAAAACATTATATGATTCTATGAATTCAAAAGAATGCAGTTCTATGATTTATATATAATATGTTTAATCCACGAGTGTTACGTCAATCAGCATGCTATCCAGCAATAGGAAAGCAGATAAATTAAGTGGCCGTACAGATCTGAAGTTGTCATTTTATCTGACATCTAAAAGATAACCATAGGTCACTTAAAAAATCTAAGAAAAAATAATTTATTCAGAAGCTCTAAGAATATAATATCCACAATTAATCGACGATCTTTAGTTCGATTCCCTGCTGGAAGTGTTGTTATCATTTTTAGCAGGATGATACGTTCCAGTTTTTAATCTCTTCATCCGAGAACGAAGTTATTATTTTTCCTTGAACATTGAAATAATTAAAAAGAATGCCTTTGTGATATCATCACAGTAATTTAATATTAATTACTTAAAATGGAATCAAACTTTATTCTTAAAATGAACTTTCATGAAATATTTAACAACCATCATTTCAAATAGTAGAAAGAGTTTTGACAGCATATGCATTATTTTAACTTTTTAAGAATTCCTCGCTTTCTCAAGACTGGAAAAATACTATTTGGCAAAGTTATTAAAGATATTTTTAAATTAAATGCCTGAATTAAACTTTTGACATGTTACCAAATGCATGTGAACCTTCATAGATCTATATAAATATGCATGATGTATAGAGCGCTTTAGAAATTTTGAGTTGATTTGCATTCCACAGGAAATTTGTAGACTTCCGTAAAATTTAATTATTCACTATCTGTCTACTGCCTGAATAATTCTGTGTATAAGTAGTAATACATTTTTCTATTATTGAAATGAAAAAATAGTACTATTCTAGTCAAATTTAATATAACACTCCCAATAAAAAATATAATTGTTTGATCTTAGATCTATAATTTAAAAGTATACACAAACGAGAACATTTATTGTAAAATAATTTGATATAATAAAAAATCATTTTAAAATCTGTGTGTAGCACTAAACTTCTGAAACCATTCGCGAAATGAAACAAAATAATTTAACTCGTGGGAGCAAATATAAAAATGTTCTGAAAAAACTATCAACGATTAAAGCACATATATGTCTGAATTAAATATTTTTAATATTATTATCAAACTACTTTCGTTTGTTTGGAAAACAGATCGTAGCAATTGTTTATTAGCTTGTACACAAAACTTCGTGACCTTATATTTTTTAGATTGCCGCGTGAAGCATAGTCATAAAATCGAAAGTATCGAATTTCTGATTTTTATCAGCTGCAGCATTTGATGCAGTTCTGTTCATTAGCAGAACTTCATTAATAATATTTCTTCATCAGTAACCGTGAACAAGCATAAAGTATTTTTTATAGTTCATCAAACTCAATCGTTTCCCTGTATCAGGTGGTGTTAGGAAATCATTTACAATCATTAACATTCTACATGTTCTTTAATTTACATAAAAGTAAGAACATAACTATTTTTAATTTTATAAGCTTCATCTTCGATGCAGTTTCCATTAAAATGTTCAGAATTCCGTTCTCATATTCTTGGATAAGAATGTTTACCATTCTATTTCTGCTGAAATAAAACAACAATGAAAGAAAGAATACTGGATGTATAAAGAACTCATACGGAAACCAGGACTAGACCAATTGATCTTCGTTTGGCCTTGGATTTATGCAGACAACGATTTTATTGAACTTTAGATTTATATCCTTCGGATAGTTGAATTCGCCCTGCATTCTTCATAATACTGATTTAAGGATTATTTCAAATATGAACAGCACATCGTATCTCTGCATTTTGTTTTTGAGGATAGCATCCAGTTTGTCGTAATATCCATGAGTTGAAAACTGTAGTTATAAACTCTGGGGATCATTGAAATATCCAAAACTGGTGCCGCTAAAGTCTCAGTGATCCACATGGAGGGTCAAAATGAGTAAGTGCCATTTGAACGAGTCCATGCCATATTGGTCTGGCAGGGAATATTTCTACGTGCATCTTGTTAAGCTTTTATCTATTCAGCAAACATGTACGAGAATTCGTCTCATTTAATAAAGGAAGATTCACGTGTGTCTGCATGTGGGTCTATGCGGTCTGTAGCGGAAAATCTAAGCGTCGAACAACCATGGAATTTGATACACATGCAGTTCAGGATTCAAATAAGTGCACCTCCTTGTTATTATTTTTCGAATGTCTAACTAGTTTTTCAGTTATTTTATGTTTTAACCCGATTCGAAACGAATTTGGCCAATAAGCCCACAAATCGATTCTTTAGCGACCTAATATATTATCAGAGATTATGTCTTGACACCATCGGGAAGATCGAAAGATTCCCTTTTAAGTAAAATGTGAATGGGACCAATATGATTTCTAGATAATTATCAGTACATTAAAATTATATATTCTTTTTGGGTGTTTCAAACCTCATAGATATTTATATTGTGATATGTAGAAACATACTTGCCATTTGTCATTTATTTTCATTTCAAAACTTGCGTACAATATCAACGATTACTCTAGAAAAAAATATTTTCGTAAACCCATCCGTTAATTTTCATTAACCCATCCGATGCAGGCATTTGATCTTTGAGCGAATTACGCAGGTACTGGGATCGATCGGAATCCTTCCAAGGTCGAAACAGAGATACCATCATTATCGCCGTAGGGGAATGTATGTCTGTGTCTCTACGTGTGTATATTGAGTATGTGTATGTGTCAATAAAATGGGCTGTGCTGAGAGAAGGGTGCATGGAAATTTCCGTGGAATCACCTTATCGCATGCTTCAGTCACGGTGTACTAAATATACTGCCAATTGTGATTCTCAAATATTTTGCTTTCGGGGAAAGTACATACGATTTGATTCGTGTTCATTTCGAATCGATGCCATTTTAAATTGGGTTCAAATGTATTCTTTAAGTAGAGGATATTGTTTAGAATACGTGTTCAGAACTATTTCGTTCTAATCTTATATGTACTCTAAGTTTATAAAATTTTTATACATATTTAAGTATTCTAAAATTCCGTGCAATATTTGTCTTTTAATGCTTTCAAAAGAAATATATGCTGAAAATTAAATATATCCTATATACAAAAATTTAGTGAAAATAGTTTATTAAAATGTGGATTTGTTGCTACATTTTTCGACATTTAAAATCAAACAGACTTGCTAATAATTTAACTAGCGGGCTTTGTACTCTAGCGGTCACTAAATGTAACAACCAGTTTTAATAGCAATCAGTCTTTTAGCAAATTTTGCGCATACTGCGCGGGCACAAAAGCCTTCCCCACCCCTCTTACATACCTTTTCTCTCGCCCCTTCTATTGCGGGAGCATAAGCCTTACCTGTATCCTCTAACACTCCCCTTCGTTTGCTCGTCTGGCCCCCTTCTCATCGCCCCCTTCTTTCCCGGAAGAAACGAAACTATAAAACAAAATTTACTGTAATAGAAAATCGTAAAGATCAAATCTCCAGTCGAATAATGCAGCGATTTTTAGACTAAAGTTCTTTAATCAGTAATTGCATAGCAAAATATTAACAAATACAGTGACAACGAAAAAAAATTGAAGATGTGAAACTGCATTATAACGAAATGTGAAAACTCACTTACCTCGACGAATTTTCTAAGACAGAAATTAATTTTTTAAATTTTGAGCATTACTACGCTTTGAAATGAAAGTTATTGAATTCATAATTTAAGTGTAAAACATTAACAAGTTATGGCAGTAGTAATAAAAAACTGGAGACTTTACGATGGCAAGTATTGTAGGCCGTGCCTGGAAAACTATTTTTATTTATAATTTTAATTTTGAGTAATTCGTTGATTAGGCGTAATTTCATCGAAAGACTGTGATTTTTTCAGGGAACGCGTATAGTACTGTTACAGTCTATATTTATATCTCCAAGTTTCTATCTGTAAAACTCGAGATTTTAGAGATTTGTAATTTTATTCCCAGTACACGCCGGCAACAGCTGTCTACCACTTTTAACTCTGATCTTCCGGAAGTTTTAAGCATAATGGGTAAGGAAAGAAAAAATGGTGTCTTTGTTGTGAATAGGTTCAAGGGGCCGGATAGCCCAGTGGTTATGGGACTGGATACATACTCGGAGAATCAGTGTTCGATTCGCATCTCTAACCAAACTATTCCCTTGTTAACATGAAGCACTGGCACGTTAAATCAGTGGTTCTGAAAGTTCTTCCGAGAGGTTGGTGGTAAGGGAAGGAAAGAAGTACGAACCCTGTGGATGTCGGAGCCACTGGATTCATATTTCAATTTGATAGCATTGCCAAGGTTATCCAAAGAAATACACCTTGGGATAGGTCAAACTCTGGGTCGCAAGAAAGAATGGGTTCAAGCTGATTATTCGGGATATCTAAAAATATGTATAAAAATATCTACATTATCAAAATTCTGGCTTCTAGAAACTCCTTTAAATTTATCTGTCTCCTCAAATTAAACACCAAAGTTCTAACCCCATTTTTGAGGCAGAGATACGTTTTTCACCTACCCCTCTTTTTACCGTCAATTTTACCTTCAATTATCTTTATTTTGAATTTTTTACAAATATTTATAATATTATAAAAGTTTTCGAATTTTCGAAAGTCTTCGGACCATCCCCGGATCGATAGTTACGTTTAATAAAACACGAGCTTTTAGCCATGTAGGTGCTTCGGAATAGACGAGACATACGTACATACTTACGTAGGCAAGTTTTAACATTATAGATATACTCAGAAATGAGAAATATCTTAAATTCCTTCTAAAAATTACATACGTACATCGATATAATCTGACTATTTAACAGGATTTATTTTAATAGTATGGAAATAAAATAAATCATATCTCGTATGTATTTCAATTAATTCAGATGAATACCTTAATTTAAAATTTAATTAATTGTACTAAATTCTTTAAAAACTTCATGTGACCTCATTTAACTATTTTGGCATTGTTAAAATTAATACTTCGCATTGAATATTTTCTTCTCACTGGATAGTTTTTCAAAGAATTTAATTTTTTTTTCAAAAAAATCTAAAGCTTTGTTTCTTCTCGAAATAGTTTGTTTAAATGGCTTAGAAAATGCACATTGAAAAAAATTATATTAAGAAAAAGTTGTAGCATACATCTACAATAAATTAAATCCATATGCAACATAACGTTTATATAGTATTACTTTTCTAAGGAACTCATCCCTTTGGTTGCCAGTGTCACATCGATACCGATGTATACAAGAAACATTCCAAAATCTGACTGAACAAAAATTAAGAGGTGATACATATGTTAAAAGCATAACACCACGAGAATTAGATTATAATGCTAACTTGAATAAATTTCTTATAGACGTTCTCTTTTTCAGAACATAATGTGTTAGCCATGAGTTAATACCAATTTTACTGAACAACATGTAGAATAAGAAAATGAATATAATTACGTTTAATTAAAACCATGACTACCCTTTGTACTCTTTTTTCTGTTTGAAGCATATTTAGAAATTTGTTTAATCAAAATGTTAAATTCTGAGAATCATCAAATTATACAATATTATTTTGAGTGATGTAAAGCTTGGAATCTGTACCATACATAGTACCAAGCTAAAGGTAACTGAGAACCAAAACTCAGTTCATATGGTTAGACAACCTTCCATATCTTTTGGTTTAAATATTGAAGCGTTTACTTTATAAATACATCAATTTAAAAACGTTCTTTTTTTGGTAAATACGGACTAGATGATACTTTCGAAAAAAAAAGATTTCTCCTCTATTGAATAACGGCTGTTATTCAAATATTGTGCGTTATAAATGAATGTATATAGTTCTAGACTTTTATATATATTTTTCATATAATTTTCATATACTTTTTCATATATTTTTAAAATAACTGAGATAATGATACTCATTATTGATCTGTCTTGAATGTGCACCTCAGAAACTCACACAGACAGACAAACTTCAATTTGACAATTCGTCTCTCAATTTTTGTATTATTCTTACTGAAAAAGGAAGCACAGGCTTTTCAAAACGTTCATCTGCAAATATAATTTTATTTGCGCAGCAATTTAAGTTCATATTCCAAGTCCTGTTTTTTATTTAATATAAATAAACGTGTCATACATTCTCCCATTTCGTTATTGTACATGAAAATGTCAAATGTCAACATATATAAAAACCAAGATACTAAATTAATCCGATCATCTGCAAATATAACTTTGTTAAATAAATTAAAACAATCATCTGAAAATACAATTTTATTTGCGCAGCAATTTAAATTCATATTTCTCTGCTGTCAATCCATGCTTTTCATTTAATATAAATAAACGAATCATATTTACTTTCATTTCTTTATTGTACATGAAAAATGGCAAATGTCAACATATATAAAAACCAAGACACTAAATTAACTTGAAAAAAAGAGGGGATATCATAAACAACTTTAAATTGAAATTCAATAAAAATGTGTTTGTTTGTTTTTCTGCCGAGATTCCATCACTTCTTTCATTTTTACTTTTCTTCTTAGGGACCATCCATTTCACAACTTCTTTCACACATGGATGATTTGAAATACGGCCCTGAAATCAAAGCATTGGACGTACAAGAAGATACTTCAAGAAACGAAGAAGTATACGTAGATATTGTTATTTATGTAAGTAACGTGTTTTCAGAAATCTTCACTTTATTTTTGCTGCAAAAATAAATGATGCGCTTTGAAAGAATTAAAGTAAATAATCTGGTGTGTCCAGTACACGACTTTGGTGATAGATAAATTTATTTCGATTGGGAAAACAGTGATAAACAATCAATATACGTATTGTTATTGGTTGGCATTATATTGCAAAAGTTTCCCGTAACTGTTGTTTTTGTTAAAATTATTTGAATAGTATATTATTCAGGATCGTCAGTAGATGGGATTAGATGATGACTCATCAAATTAATCAAATTCCGCAGAGGGCAAGTGATTCTATTTAACATCAAAGTGAATCAATTTAACATCAAAGTGAATCAATTTAACATCAAATTCCGGAGAGGGCAAGTGATTCTACCCAGAGAGGGCTGGAATTTTAACTCCATCTCTTTTCTCACTTGTATTTTTATTTAAAAATATTGAAGATAATTATTGAAGATAAATTTGTTTATCAGTTACATAGAGAATGAAGTGTATTCATTGTCACTATATGAAGTACTTCATAAATCCCCTTTTAAAAGAAAAAATAACAGATGTCGACTTTTGGAATAATTTAAATGATATTTATTTGATTTCTTTTTCGATTTTCAGAAACTATAAGTTCAAAATTTCAGAGCTTTCTTATGACCTAAGCATGCTGAAATTCAAGAAATGTTATTTTCATATGTATTTCTGTCTGAATGTAAGTCTATGAACATAAAATATACCATACAATTTATTAATTAATTAATTAATTTTAATACTCTTTTACGTTAGTTACGTTTTATTACTCCTCTGCCATTTTAGTTAACCAACGGGAATACTGAGCACTTTACTAAATTCCTAATATATACGTCTACCAGAAAAACTCTAAGATAATTATATTTTTAAATTTTGTGCACATCTGTATCGTCTAACATGGTTATACAGTATTATCAATAGATAATAAGTTCTTATTGAAAGATGGCTTGCCCTGAAATTCGCATTTTTCGAGGTAAACAGGCTGTTTAACTGATTTAGCATTTAATCCCCTTTTATTTGGCTTGAGCGTGGATTAAACTTTATTTACCCGAAATTAAATATTATCGTACAGTTCGAAGGAGGCATTTTTCGTCTTTTCCTACAAAAAGTATCTTAGCATATGCTATTCAAATGATATGTTTTTAATTTGAATTTATAATTATCGAATAACTTAATTGTTCTTTAAAATTAAATATTTCAATTATGTTAATTTATACTTTATTTCTTTTTTTAATTCGTTGGATGCGATTGCATAAATTCGCTATATTTAGATTTATAAATTTGTTAATAGCGAATTTGTATTAAAAATGTAAATATTTGGGTCTCGAATTTTGGAGAAACTGTCCGTTATAATCAAGCCTAATTTCGAATCAATGATGTTTTCAATTTGTGTGAATGCAAGATATGTTTCGAACAAATTGTGCGATTTGGATGGACATTGGTAGAATTAATTTAATCCATAAGGGGCATACTTTCCGCAGTCTGTTAACCGTAAAGAGCATGCTGATTTTTGAGAAATTCTCTATTTTTAAACTCAAATTTAATTGCTCACATGCAGCGTGGTATCTCCCAAAATATTTGACCGATTTTCATTAAATTCGATATGCTCAGTTTTATCTATAACAATAACTTTAACAAAAACTTAAATAAAGATATCTATAACAAACACTTTATCTATAGCATAATCTTAAGTAAATATAGGATCTAATCTGTGCTTAATTTACCCATAATATCGAATTTTGCTAATTTGTTGGACCCATAAGATTGTTTTTATTATTGCATCAGGATGACGAATTTGAAAAGCTCATTGGAATTTAAATTCTTATTAGACGTCAATACTATACTTTGGTGGAGTGTATAATGTTATGTAAAATATTTTCTATCATCCACGAGCTAACCAGACACCTCTCTTGATCAGTAGAAAAAAACCTCAGTCTAAAAAAAAGTAATTACTATACAATCATCGAATGAAACAAAAGTGGTATACGATGTCTCTTGATAAAACGTAATTATTGTACGATTCCTCTTAACAAAACTTAATTATCAAACGACCCCTCTTATAAAAACATAATTACTCTACCCTTTTACTTTAACGGAATTTAAATTTTTTCGCCCATCTGACAAAACCTAATTACTATACGATCTTCCTTAATGAAAGGTATTTTATATATGGTCCCTCTTAAAGAAAACATAATTTCTATACAACCTTTGAACAAAGGCTAAAGGTTTTGCAAACTTCTTAACAAAAATCATTTACTATACGATTCACTTTAACAAAACGTAATCCCTATAAAACCCCGAAGAAAATGTAACTGCTATAAGAATTCAATTAGTATTTTTACTTTATCATAAAATAATACAAAAAAGTATCGTTTTCCTGAAATTTGAGATGTTAACAGGAAGTACTTTTCATGATCTCCTGTAAACGTGTTGAACATTTTCAAAAGGATTACTGTATGTATGTGTGTTTGCATGTGCGCATGTGTATGATGTACCTGAGGTTTAGACACGATGTTTCGTAAATGAATATGCATATCACTATAACATTTTATGTGTATATACATTATGTAAAATATTAGAATCCAAAATAATGCTTTGTCTTTTGCGTGAATAGAACATGCTTTATTCAACATTTAAGAACATGCTTTATTCAATAATGTCTGTCTGTTTGTCTGTCCGTTAGCACGATAACCGTCGTAAAAATGACTTTATCAAAATGAAATTTTAGTATGTTGTTTAGACGGTCTGTGAGACCTATGGGAATATAAATGAATAATATCAGCCAATTAGTTTGGATTGAACCCGGGTTGAAAAATTGAAATACATTCAACCCTATAGGACCTAATTTTTCAAACATTTTTAAGCAGATTTAAAATTCACAAATTGCTTCGAAAGTTTTAGGAAATATTCAAATTATCATATAAAATATATAAAAAAATCAGGAAAATATAATCAGTAGTTTTTTAAATAAAAATTAAAATAATAATTACGCCTTATATGAAGAGATCACGTGACCATTATATGAAGAGATCACGTGACCCACTTCAAAATTAAATATGCCATCCATCTTGTGTCAAAATCGAGATTGTTATAAAGTTCTTTTCAATTGATATTTAGTGTTGTATCCGTTCTAAACCCGCTTTATTTTTGCTTAAATTCTGTGAATCTACATATTGAAACAACGCAATTACAATATATTTGAGTTTAAATGATCATCCAATATTGATTAGTTCTACAACGAAGTCTAATTTTCACTTATGGAGAGTGTAAATACCAAAGGATGTAGAATGAGTTGTATAAGAATTGCTGCATTTCTTTATCACAAAATTCTTATGCTCATGGAGTCTGCAATATAGCTTATATTAATGAAATATTCATTGAGTTTACATTGAGAAGCAGGCTCTGGTGGGTCGGACGGTCTGGGTCTCAACAACAACAACAGAGAAGCAGGCTACTTTTTCGATGCAGTTTTAAGTTTAATTACTTGTACCTCTATGGCCTTAGGTTATTAAATAAAATAAATTATTGTAGTATTGTTATGATTGAAATGGAAGGAAAATAATTTATGAATGAAATGCTGCTTTTCCAAAACGGATCCAAAATCCAGTGATTGGCGTGTATTGACGTTTAATGGATATCCAGTTGCTACTTCAGATATCATCTATGGATATTCAATGGATATCCATCTGGAAGTAAAATGAATGTGCAATAGTTATATACTGAACCACCCATATTATGTCTAGTACTCATCCAAATTACGCCCATACTGACGTCTAATAGATATTCATATGGTCGAATAATGGATGCGCAATGGATGTGAACCGGATCATACAGATTGACACATCCATATTATTGGATTATTTACTTTATATTCATTCTAGTGTGTTCTTAAAAAGTATATATACCTTAAAAGTGATAAAAATATGGTAATGTTTTTTTTAATATAGAAGATTTATTTTGCAAAAGCATGGCCTTATTTGCTACTACTAATTCCTTCTGATACCCTCCTGCATTCGAATCTACAATGTGCTGTGTGTGTTGAAGGTAACTTGCCTCTTTATCCACTATATGACATTTGGCTTATCTTTTAAGTTAAAATAATAATATTACATATGCTTTTATAAATATGTTTCTATATTTCTAGATCAAATAAATTGACGTTATTCTTATTTTCTAAAATTTCGGTATAAGAATTAGGGCCAGTTGGAAGAAATTAATTCCTAGACAACTACTTTTTTCATACTTTAAATTTAAATAATGTATACTTTGTGATTTCTTTTCATCAGATTTCCTTCTCATCAGAAGCACTACCATAGCAGTTACTTGGTTATTATTCATGTTCCTTTATTTCAGACGTTTGTAACATAGTTGTAATGACGAAAATATGCGTTAATATTGCCCCCATAATAAGACAATTTAAAGTATTTAAAATATCTCCTAGCTTGATTATCATTTTATTTTGAAACCCAGTATTTGATTCAACATGATATTAATTATTATTCTGTAAATTTCAGAATATAAAATATAGAACCACCTAATCCAACTTGAAAAACAAAATTACAACAAGAAACACGATAGCTATGATGGCAAGGTGAACAGTAAAAAGCTGCACAGTGGGGGGGGGGGGGGGTGTCGCAGCTCGATTTTGCTAGACACAGGATTGATCCATTTTTCGTCCATGATAGATGTAACATAGATGAGTACTTCCTCCATATTACGTCATCTGTGGATGTGCAGGGGAAGTCAAATTTGGTTCATCCAGAGCATGTAATTTAGGAATGTAAATTAGACGAACACAGGATTGGCCCATGTCCCGTTCATGGTGGCCGCAACGTTGAGTGGATTTTTCATAACATCCACATTACTTTCACCATGAACGAAAAATAGACCAATACTGTGTTCATCATCCATATGCAATTTTTGGACGTAATATAGACGCAAACTTTATGTGATCCAGATACTTATGGATATCTATTGGATGTATCTTTTATGCGTGGTCGTGTATTGGATCAATGGGATTTAATTTGGATATGATCTGGATATCTGCACTGTGTGGGTCGTCAATTTAATACTAGATGTCATTTTTTTTAATGTTGGTACTTAGAATTAGCTAATTCTGGCTATGGAATTACTAAATTTGAGAATAATTTTAATGGCTAACCAAGAAATATATCCAATGTTTGCTATGTTTCGAACCAGAAAGTTCACACAAGTTTTAGCAAGTCTGCAATCAACGCGAAGCTATGGTTCAACAATTGATGATCAGTTGGATGATCAGTTGAGCACTTTCTTGCAACAATACAAATTCTCGTAACCAATCGGATTTTACCTAAAATACTATATATGTAATAAAATTAAAAGAGAAGTAAACAACATAAAAGAGAAGTATCACATTCCTTTAATATAAACTGTCATTTTTTTTAAACGTTGTAGTACTACATGAAGCATGACAAGAATAATACACATGAAACTCACAAAGCTGAATTAACTTAAAATAAGGGTGGCATAAAGCATTTTTAAATTGAAATTCAATAAACAAGATATGTTGCTTCCTGCCAAGAATTCATCGCTTCATTTACTTTTACTTCTCTTTGGAGAACCCCATCTATTTCGTAACTTGTTTCACGCATGGATGAATTGAAATACGGCTCCGAAATCATATCATAGGTTATACAAGAACATACTTCAAAAAATATACGTAGATATTGTCATTTCTGAGAGTAACATGTTTTTCGGAATCATGGCGTCTTTTCCAGCAGACATAAATGATATTTCTTTTAAAGAAGAAATCTAAAACAGAAAATTTTATTAAACGTATATCAAATATAGATGTTTTTATAAAATGTTTGTAGTTTGTTTGCTGTTTTCTTAATGCATAGTCATATTCCCTAAGTATCAGTTTATACTGTAAAATTAAAGATGAATGTATGTACTTTTGATAGAAATTGTTCTTACCTTGATTGAGGAAATGCCTTGTCTTTTATTCTGAAGAATAATGTTTCACCACCCAAAATGGTTAAAACAAATTATTAATTAATTTCTATAGTAAACAAATTTTATTTTTTTTGTTTTTAGCAGCAGTTTTAGCATGTTTTTTATATTGGTTTATAATAAAATGACCTTTGACCCCTTTGGAGCAGATTTCTACTGACATAATCTCTTGAAAAGCAAAATTAATACAATATTCAATATATTTTAAATATAATTATACATAATTCATGATTATACGTTATAAATACAATTAGTAATTATTAAATACATTTTTTTCGGGTATTCTTTTTGTGGAAAGTTGAATTTTTTTTTATAAAACATATTTTTTTACTCTTATGTATACAAAAAGTAAAAGTAGTTGAATCCACTAAAACAAAATTAATTTTCTTTGCTGATTTTCTCTGAGATTTCCTTGATGTACTGATTATTTATCAGTTAGAATATAATAATTCGACCAAGGTCATATAAATTAATATAACATTTCAGAGATATATCTCTATATTAAAAAAAAAGTTAACGCCGCCACCTCTGCTGTTTGACAAATTTATTGTCCCTTAAGTTTCTCTGTTTTGCATCACAAAACTATAACATACAAATTTATAAAATGTAGTAGACTTATAGAGAAAGGTTTGACAAATATTCTTCAATAAACAGTGTTTCGATATATATTGCAGTTAAAAAATTCTTAGTGTCAAATTCAAAGACAAAATATTTGAGCTGCGAGTTCGCGTTCTGTATAGACTAGCAACAGCAAAAACACGAATTTTTGAAGGCATATGCTTACATAGTTGAATTTTTGCAAGATGGGGCTCTTTTTTAATTTCGATGTAGTTTACGGGATATTTTACTTTTTGTGCTGTTCTGAAGTGAAAATTTTTCTTTCGCATCGGTAAGACCATTGATTTTCTCGGTCTCGTACTCAAAAGCGATAGCATACAAAATATGAAATTTGATACATTTATAGAAAGATAATATTATTAATTTCTCGTATAATAATTTCATCGTATTATTATACGATGAAATAAACCATTTATCGTTTTAAACTATAGTTTGGTTTAAATTGGCTCGCGAAGCAATCTTTGTAAGAGTATCGAGTGGGAAGCGAAGACTCCCGACTCGTGACGCGAGTTGCGGGGATTTGTAAAACGTAGCGTGCAGGGAATAGCGCCCCCTAGTAATCTAAAAAAATTGTCTACAATAGAGCAAAAATTTATTTTACAACCACCATACCGTCATATATTATAGTTTAAGTTAAGTGTTATAAAATATGTTGCACATCAGGAGGATTATTTTTCACATAAAAAAATGCTGCCGATGTCAGATATGCTTTATTTACTTACTATACTTCATTTTCAATTATTTTATTAAAATAAAGGAGCCAAATCGATTCCTTCTTTCGCTCGTCACAAATTTCGGAAGGTTTACTTACACTAATGATGGAAACCCAAACAATTTTAATACAATGATTACGACAATCTTAGAGCTCCTAGTGCAAACAAGCTAAGAGATGGACACTATTTTAGGGGTTCTCAAGCTTGTTCATGCTTATGAAGAAATTTCAAGCAATTCAGAAACAATTAGTCTGCTTTTGTCTTTTTATTTTCATCTCATGTTATGTTGTGACACATTTATTTTTGTTTGTGCACAAATTCAGTTTTCTCTGTAATCTGTGTTCGAAATATATTTTCGTCAAATATTCGAAAAAAATGCACAGACAATTTTGCAAATATTTGAATTAAATTTTTTATTTGTAGCATATTTCTTAAAAGAATGGTATATAAATCTAAAAATATCAAAATAATATTATTTTTATATTTAACTATTCTTATCTTGGATTTATTGTGCCCATTTTTCCTTTTCTTTAAAACATTTAACTTGTGGACTTTATGAAATTTAACTCCATTTATTATAAATAGAACAAAAATTTATTTTACAACCACCATACCGTCATATATTATAGTTTAAGTTAAGTGTTATAAAATATGTTGCACATCAGGAGGATTATTTTTCACATAAAAAAATGCTGCCGATGTCAGATATGCTTTATTTACTTACTATACTTCATTTTCAATTATTTTATTAAAATAAAGGAGCCAAATCGATTCCTTCTTTCGCTCGTCACAAATTTCGGAAGGTTTACTTACACTAATGATGGAAACCCAAACAATTTTAATACAATGATTACGACAATCTTAGAGCTCCTAGTGCAAACAAGCTAAGAGATGGACACTATTTTAGGGGTTCTCAAGCTTGTTCATGCTTATGAAGAAATTTCAAGCAATTCAGAAACAATTAGTCTGCTTTTGTCTTTTTATTTTCATCTCATGTTATGTTGTGACACATTTATTTTTGTTTGTGCACAAATTCAGTTTTCTCTGTAATCTGTGTTCGAAATATATTTTCGTCAAATATTCGAAAAAAATGCACAGACAATTTTACAAATATTTGAATTAAATTTTTTATTTGTAGCATATTTCTTAAAAGAATGGTATATAAATCTAAAAATATCAAAATAATATTATTTTTATATTTAACTATTCTTATCTTGGATTTATTGTGCCCATTTTTCCTTTTCTTTAAAACATTTAACTTGTGGACTTTATGAAATTTAACTCCATTTATTATATTCTTCTGCTTAACTTCCTTAATTAGCCTAAAACTTAGAAATTGTCTAGGGAGTTGATATAGCAGACAGTTCTTTTCTGTTCATAAATATTGTAATTTTACTGAATATGTCTAAATAAAAAGCATAGGAATACAATACGGTAAATATAAAGAATAAAAAATACAATATATTAAACTGCCTACAATACATCGAAATGTATAGAGAAAGTATTGGGATCGTGTCAAAAATCGCCATTCGAAATTTCGATGGATCTACACGTATCTAAGCACTCTAGTCTCAGAAAAAAGATTTTTAGCGTGACGTCTGTGTGTGTGTGTGTGTGCGTGTGAAAGTATGTATCTAATATAGGTGTAAAACGGATGGAGCTAATTTTATAAAATTTGGAAGACACGTCACTTGTTGGTTAACCTGGTGCTGATTAGATTTTGGTACGATTTGGAAAGACATAACATGTCACTGGAAAGAAATAACATGTCACAACTGTCATTTTTGCATAATGGCCAGCAAAAAATGAATTTAACCACTCTAACTAAAACACTAATGGACCAAATTTTACAAAATTTAGTAAATAAGGATACTCTGGAGCTGATTAGATTCGGAGCTGATTAGATTAGCCTGGATACGAATCGGAAAAAAAGAACTTGCCTTTTTTTGCGATATAATTCGAAAATATCGTCAAAATCTAAAATCAAAGACAATTTATGCACAACTGTATGAATTAAATTTTTGTTTTATACATAATTTTCGACGCCGAAAATAATTAGACCAATACCATAACTGTAGGACCAATCGTTCTCGAGATATATTAGTTTTTTCACATTTTGCCATGTTAACTTTGAAAACGTATTCAGTCGCAAAATGGAAACGGGCATCGAAATAAATCCGGAAACTCAATACAATTTCAATTAACTCTCCGTGTTATTTTGTGCAATTAAACTCAATTTAATGAATTATGAGATAAATAAATTGAAAATAAATTTGAGTCTACAGGGAAAGTCGCGTGCTGCCCACATTAGATTTTCACGTGATATTTACACTTATAATTAATTGTATCCCGGAATGTACGACATTCATTAAATGATATTAAAATATTACTTTTAAAAAATGGATTTTGTATAATTAACTGTATATTATGTTGATCTATTATATACCCAAACAAGATTTGTTTCGACTAATATTTACATCAAATATTTATTATTATGATTTTTATTCAATTCGTTTATATACATTTAAAAATCCTTAATTAATAAGCATGAGTTAGAGCCCAACAAATGATTAATACATCGTTTGCCCTATTCTCAATTTTTAATAATGAAATGAGTATATCACACAAAAAATTCAATATGATGCCCAAACACTCATAACTGCATTAATACAATTGGGATAATTTACAGTTTCTTTGTGACATACTTGTTTATTTATTTTATGTTTTCTATTTTTGATAGAATTTCCTATCTTATATATTTCAATCAATGTATCCCAGGTTAGTTTTCAAACACCAGATTTCGTTTTCGTTTTATTATTATTGAATTGACAGTCAGAATTTTTTTTTATTAAGATTTATATTTGGCGTTTATTTTATGACGAGATATTTTCCCTTGAGTAAATAGTCCCATTAATTTTTCATTTTGCTTTTGGAATTGCATTTACATCAATTGACATAAGTAGCGGAAAATTAATCATACATAATACTTATAATTTGACTTTACCTCTCAAAGGAATAAAGCAATTGCAGACCAGTATGCAATCTTAAAAACAAAAATTAACATTTGGGATGCTTAAAAGTAAATCAAACATTTATTGTGATTCCTTAAGAGGCACAATTTATTACAATCGTGTTAAATATAACAATTGTTTTAGAAGAATATTTATGAAAATATATTTCAAACTGTCTTAAGTACACAACCAAAATACTCAGTATTTTGTCATTTTAAAAATATTAAGTCCCATACCAAATTTTAATATTTAAAATGATGTACCTCAACGCATCAATATCAAATAAAAATTGCATTTGTAATTAATATTCACATTTGGGAAATGAGGTAATTAATATTCATATGTGAAAAATTTATAATTAAAAAACATTTTTCTGAAATACTTATTGTGCCAAATCAATATTGTGTTATCTCTGAATATTAGATTTACGTCCATGAAAAACTTTCATATTGTTTTATTTTTAATGGCATCCGTGTGTAATAAAAGGATGTAACGTTATAGAGTTCGAATTCCAATTTAAAGAAGAAATAATTTCTTTAATAAAATAACTCTTAGAATATTAGTCGCAAATTCTCTTGGATGTAGAGTCAAACTTAAGAAAGTATTTACTAAAACCAAAATAATACAAAATCCGCAAAAGTTTTGTTCAGAAAATGTTGTGCTTGTTTGTGTATGCCTCAAACTTTATTGTGAAGAATTCACTTCGACGATAAGAACGAACCCCGATTGGGGAGCAAGGCTTTTACAACCGTTTATAAAACCGTGGACTGGATTTTGGTTATCATCACGTGTATGCATGATGTTTGTATATTGTAAGATATTTACAATAAGAAAATAGGAATTTAAAATGCAATAAATAAACAGAAGGAAACAATAAAATTTTACATATTTTTCTTTATGTAAGTAGTCAATGTCATTTGTTACATTTTCTTTCATTTTCAGTGTGATTTCTGATCGACAATGAATGTTCCTTTTCAAAATGCAACAGGGCATACTACAGTTCCAAATTTGGCTTACTTGATGTGGTATCTGATGACAGCTCCCCCGTTCTTATCTCCTACCAGGCCAGGTAAAAAGTATTTACATTTTATTTACAACCTATTAATCTTCATGCTTCTTTAGAAGATATTTCATTTTCATTATTTTAAAATGCATATATATATATATATATATATATATATATATATATATATATATATATATATATATATATATATATATATATATATATATATATATATATATATATATATATATATATATATATATATATATATATATATATATATATAATTTTAGGTGAACATTTCATATGATCCCACTCAAAATCCAAATTTATTAAAAATTCAATTTAAATGCAACATAAGCTGAAGATATTAAAAATATATATTTTGATTATTCTCTCATATTATAGTGTAGAGAAAGTATTGTTTTGATTCCGATTTCAAGAGTTTGATGGCAATATGTTCTTAGGATTAACAAAAAACCTAGAACGAGATAGAATGTTTTGAAATTCGAACGAAAACTTCAAAATGTATTCGAAATTTTATATTTTCTTAACAAGGTAGTATATGACATAATCTGCTATGGCTCAATGGCCGCTGAACTTAAGAGTTTCAATCATTGAAAGTGAGAAATAGCCACGATACAATTTTGGGTTCGTAATGTCATTAACCCTCTCGGGGGACAAATTACCCCAATCCCCGAGACCCAACACCCATTGTCAAACTTGGTATCAATCAAAAAACTCTTCCAAGCCCTTTAAAGTAAACAGTAGCATGCTATAATTGTAATCATTTGGTTCAACAGTACTTATTTCACAAATCTTTTCTTGAGAAATTTGCCCTCAACCCCCCGCTCCCCCCCCCACACAAAATAAAAAATGACAAGCTACTTAAAATTATGCATAGAAGTTATTTATGGCTCAATGATCACGACACTTATCAATTTAATTCACTGTAGTGAAAAATAGCTGTGATACAATTGAATTCGTGATGTCATTAGCTGTCGCAAGGAGGTGAATTGTTAAACTTTATGAATATTTTTTCAAATTCTTTAAAGTGAAGGGTAACGTTGTAATCATTTGAAAATTTGGGCCAACAATACATATATATCGATTTTCAAATATTTTCTATCAAAATTTCCAAAAAAAAAAATAAATAATAGGTAAAAAGAGTTCTGGGTAGAATAGAAGGATATTGTCACTTCGAAACTGTAATAATGTGACAATTTGCTGCGTTTTGGCAACACCTCTCAAAGGCCTCCCTGTCCGTGACATCACAAATGACAGAAACCATCCCTAATGATTTAAAGCTGACAACTTTCTGATTTGTTGCTGGGCTGACTTCCCAACCTTATATTAAAAAAACTAGAGAGCCCATACACGAGCAATGATAGGTAAAATCAATGGTTTTATATTTTTATTTTCTGTATGAAATATTTACTTCAAATACAGCAGCTATGCAACGTATTATTTTGTATTCATCCAATCATGACTGGGTAGTTAATTTTACCGGTTTACCGGGCTAAATTTTTCTTACATCGGTTCTTTAATAAAAAATTCTTATATCAGAGAAAATCAAAAATCCTTCCTTTAAGGAGTTTTGTGCTCTGTGATCATGTCGCTGTATGTCTCTTCATAACGAGCAAAACTGTTCGCGATATCATGGTCTATGGGTACATGGGACCTATTGTGTACTTTCTTATAGAATGTACGCCTCGTTTGAAAGTGAAATTCACTTCACTGTACCTGTGTTGTGTACTATTGTTTGGATCCAGGGAAGTTTGAATAACATAAATATATATGGTCCTTATGCCAAGAGAATAATGTTCTCATGACATATCGTAGAACATAAAGTATGACATTTATTCATACTGTGGAAACTAATAGAAATATAAGAACTTAAATTATGATTAACATTATTTATCATTACGCTGTGCTTGCAATAACCCTCCAATTATTTATCATTAACATATATTTCTTTATCTCTTAACATGGCCTTAAATTCGTACATAGTGGATTCATTAATTAAAATGTACATTGCTCTATTGTGCCGCTATAAACCCTCCAATTATTTAACCTCTGCGTGAGTCCTGTAAAGTAATTAGTAATTAATATTTTACCAAAAGGATTGCACCAATTTAACTTTAACAAAAACATTTATTAAAAACATAAAATACTTATTAAATTCAATTACGATAGTTACATGCTTATTAATCATTTAGGAAGATAGCATGTGAGAGGAGATAGCATGTGAGACCCTTAACCATATATCTAACATATTTATTAACCTTTGGATATTTGAGGAACACATACCTTCAATTTGGGCCTTTGGATTAGACCGTAATGCTTGCAAATACTTGGTTGAACTAAACACATCCTAGATCTCCCTTATTTGGGAACCTCTACGTAAGACTCTGCTTCTTTAGTATAGTCGTTCTATCATAATGGCAGGCATGGCTCCGCATAAGTCATAACGTCGCAGTCGTTGCACACATCTACTCAAGTCATGATTTCAGTTATCTGTTTAAGTCATATTGTACAATTTATCTGCTCGTCGTTCTCGGGTCACTGGTTGTGGTTCCCTCTTTTTCGGGGGTGTCATTTCCCCCTTACTTTCACTTGCCGCATTCAGTGTGACGCCACAAGCTCCATTTTCCATTGGTTACTTATTTAACCAATGGAACCATTCCACATCCTCGTAAGGGCCAGCTTGACCCCTCTGTCATGGCACCCCTAAATGTATGTTTTTTTTACTATTAGGTTCACGGGTTGTAAAACTCGGTGCCATCCAGACTACGAGTATTGTTCAATGTTTCGTACACAATACATATATTCTCATAGAACTGTCTCATCAAAGTGTGAGATCAATTTCTGGTCACACACATACTTATGTACAAATTCACTAAATTTTATTATGAGACAGAACGTTATGAAGGTTCAGCCATGGCCAAGATGCTAAAGTACTGATATATTTCATGGACATTTATTTCATTTTTTATGTAAAAGAAAAAATTACCAATACATTCAAATATTTATTTCGTCTTCCTTGTATAGTGATATCATAATTTATTCTTGAACACAAGGTCATTCATTTGGAGTATCCCGGTATATATTTAACTAAAAAGCAAATAAATATAAACGAATTTAACTTTATCCTAAATCAAGTTTTCTCAGAAAATCCTGGTAAACAACTTTTATAATCTATGAAGAGAAGCTAAATGACAAAATGTCAGGAAAAGTTTTCCTTTGCGTGCTAGACAAGAAACACGAAAAGATAGTTTTCAAAGTTCTGTTCTATTTCTTTACTTAGATGAGCTACATTTTTACTTTATCTATTGCACCTTTAGAAAGTTTTAAGATTGATGAAAGGTTCGTAGAGAACATTTAAGAATTTCACACTTTTTTCTAACTGTATGAAAATATAAATACTTTTCTAAATATTGTTACATATTACATATAAAATTCAACTAACATAGTACTCGCCTATAAGCTATGCATATTATAATTATTTTTTATGTCTGGCATTCAATAAAAACTATTATTTTACTATAGTAACTGGCAGCCATAAAGTATTTGTTCTATTTTAAATTTTATGAAATTCACATGGGATATCAAAATACATCAAATTAAATATATCTTATATGAATGGCATACATAGTCGATAGAACAATCCTTAAGCACTCCAACAATTTTGTAGGAAAATGTAAATAAGTTATGTTTATCTATAGTAAGTTGGCCATGCCCATTCGTACAAAAGTGACTGTTAAGCACTTTAGCGAATAATGTAAAAATGTAGAATAACGAACTCATTAAAAAAGCAAGATAGAAGAAAAATGCAAAATATAAATTTATAGAATATTAACTAATTAGTAGAAATCGACATTATAGATATATGAAACATACACAAAATGCGTGTACTGTTGTTGTTTCTTATCCCACTTGACCGACAGCAACATCAGATCAAGTCCATGAACCCGTGAGTCTTCAAAAGATGAAGAACTACTCCAGGACTGGAGTACATCTGACTCCTCTGACATCCAATACATGTCAAGGCATGGGCAAGAGAGGCCTGACCCAAATAGCACTTCGGGCAAAGGGGTTAAACCTTAAAATCCAACACATGCCGAAGAGCACGAAGATGGCCGCTGCGGAGTCTGGCCAGAGCCTTCACTCGTATACTAAATGCAATAAATACATGTCAAAAAGAAGTATTTGCCAACGTGAATTGCAGCACTTGCAGTGCTTATTAATGTAAGGGGTAAAATTATTTCTTGAAATCAATTGTGAATTTTTGCACTGGGGAGGGGTTGCAGACTGTTCATTGAAATCTTGTGCCTGTAAATGCTGTTTATTTTGGCATTCTTCAATAGAAGGGAACTTCCCCAATAACCCTACTGTGGAAAATACATACTTTTGTAACAGATTGATTGCCAATTCATACTAATTATACAATGTTCTGCGAATTTATCATTAGCCTTTTGTCTATCTCGTTTTGTTGACGAGTTTTTTATACAAAATTTTTACTTTCTCTGCAGTGCATGGTGATGTATAGGGAAAGTATTGGAATCGAGCCAAAAATCGCAATTCGAGTTTTCGAC
Source organism: Amaurobius ferox (assembly GCA_951213105.1). Taxonomy (NCBI): domain Eukaryota; kingdom Metazoa; phylum Arthropoda; class Arachnida; order Araneae; family Amaurobiidae; genus Amaurobius; species Amaurobius ferox. Next base: position 92,332,516 of record OX578136.1, read on the forward strand.
GAATCTACACGTTTTGGGACATCTAGAATACGAAAAATTGTGACGTCTGTGTGTGCGTCTGTCTGTCTGTATGTATGTGTGTGGGTCTGTTTGTCTGTATGTATGTGCGTCTATCTGTCTGTATATCTGTCTGTACAATGAATATATCTACTCTAACTCAAAAACTAATGCACCAAACTTCGTAATATTTCGTAGCTAAGGCACTTGTGTGTGATTCTGGTGTTGATTAGTTTTTTTGTACGATTCGGAATAAAATAACTCGTCTGTTTTTTTGTGAAATGGGCAGCATAAATTGCCTGTATCCACTCTAGCTGAAAAACTAGCAGATCCAATTTTACAAAATTTGGTGGAAAGGCACTTGTGGGATTCCCTGGTGCTGATTAAATTTTTGTACGATTCGAAAAACACTAACCCGCCTTTTAACGAAATGACTGACAAAAATTGTCAAAATCTGAAATGAAAACTTCGTAGGCTCAAATATATAAATTCAGTGCTTGTTTAATACATAATTTTTAACGATGAAAAGAATAAGACCAATCCCATTACATTAGGTTAGCCATATCCGAAATATTTCATATTTTTTTCGCATTTTCGCTGCCACCTTTGAAATAAGTTTAGTTACAAAACGAGAACGAAAATTGAATTAAAAGTGTAAATTTGGTGTTATTTTAAAAAACTATGGGTGCTATTTTGCGCAATTAAGCTTAATATAACGAATTATTAAATAAAATAAAGAGAACGTGTATATTAGTCTGCAGTTAAAGTCATGTGCTGCTCACATCAGATTTTTTGATCCTCCATTAAGAGCGTTGCAAGAGTTTTTTTTTAGATCGATCATGCTAATATCTCTGGACCTGATACGTACACTCAAGGACCTCTCCTTACAATGTCTTTGGTGTGCTTAACGATTTTCCTAGGAAAAGTGTATTTAGCAAATTATAAACCGTGATTGGTTGGATATGCCTCATGTCTGCAATTGTTCCTATATAATATAATATATAGCGAACGCATTGTTACTAGATCGAAAACTCGACGTCGAGTTTTAGAAGGAAGATCACGTTTTAAGCATTTCTGAACTCGACTCGAAAGTTATTGAAAGGATATCAGTGTATATATGCGTGGTGCACAAAAAAGGATAATCTTGGAGTTTTCTCCATTAAATGTAACTAATAATTAAATCTTTGGGTTGACATAAAGTATTATTCTTAACTTGCCCGTAAATCGTATAGCCATATATTACTTTGTTACCGCATTATAACCAACCATAAATTTTTTGTGCAAGTTTCTGAAATATAAAAATATAATTATTAACTAACATATTACACAATTAACTTCTACCACTTTAAACTTTAGAACAAATATTATTTATTACACATATACAATTAAGATTAACTCCATTAATTATATATTCTATAATTATATATATATATACATACAGAGAGAGAGAGAGAGAGAGAGAGTCAGAGAGATAAAGAGCAGAAACTGTCTGTGTGAAACCAGGCTTACTGTATTTTCCCCCAAATTATCTATTCGACCTTTTATAGCAGCAGATTGGTACTCTTTTGGCCATGGATCTTGGAACACACAATGCTAATCTGTACATTCTGGACTCTATCGGTCAACGAACCGCCGGTCATTACCCCAATTGTATGAAGCACACCCTTTTCAATGTTGACTCTCATTCTTGTCACAATGCTATCAACACTCTCATTTCTTAGAGTAGAGTTTTATGTCTATCTCTCAATATAGACTCTAACACTACTCCTTTCTAATTCCATAATAAATGAAATCTGTTGAACTTTCTACGTATTGCTACATCGTTTCACCTGAGGTTCAGATGCGTCCTCCTAATCTCATTGGATGTCCTCATGGCGATGAAAGAAGACTTCTTCATTGATTAATTTGTTAACCAATCTGTATGGCTACAGCTTTGGCCTCCAATAGATTTTCCACCTCAACCACACCTGTAATTTAAGTGTATTTAATTATAGCTTTCCTAATCTCCCGGGCCAGGGCTGTCGTAAACTGGTGCCTACGAGCCTGCGCTTTTGTCTTGCATGGTAGATATCAGAAATCTTGTCATAATGATATCCACACTCTTAATTTTTAGACTAGACTATTATGTCCATCTCTTTATAAGACTCTAACACCATTCTCTCTCTAATCCTTGTTGCTACATCGTTTCGCCTGAGTTCCAGGTATGCCCTCTGTATCTCACTGGTTGTCTTCCAATACTTCATTGGCTAATTTGTAAACCAATCTCCATGGTTTTAGCTTTGAGTTCCAGTAGATTTTCTACCCCGACCACATCTGTAATTTAAGTGCCGTTATTTATGGCTTTTATGACCTCCCGAGCCAGGGATGTTGTAAACTAGTACATTCGAGTTTGCGCTTTTGTCTTGATTGGTAGATATCGTAAATCTTCTACATTAACACTGCCTAAATGTCTCCTCGTATTACAATATGCATGTGTGAGTCCGTGAGTCTGTGGAGGCGGGTGGAATATATCTCACGAACGAATAGAACGTTTGGAACAAAATTTGGTACAAGGTGGTTACCTGGGATTTAGGATGCAAACCTTTGATAAAACTACAACTAAACTCACAGCGAATTCCTGAAAACTAAATATAATTTTAAAAACACATTTTCTTATAAAAAATAAAATAAAATAACGACTGCGTTGGTGCACACACGTCAATATTTTAAATCTTGGAAAACACCTGAATTTTCTACTTTTCCAGAAAGATACGATGATTACAATATTAAATAAGTCAAATACACATAACAGCACTGAATTTCCAAATCATCTGTTTTTGAACTAAAATCATTCTCGCGGAACAAATAAATACTTGAAATTGCAAAAATATGTTTTTAAACCCGAATATCAGCGCTATCGCAACGAATTTTTTCAACACATTTCTGTTAGATTTTAGCCCAATACCTATAATAACAAAATATAATATAAAAAAAATGGAATGACAAATTCTCAGATTTAGAAAACTCACTTGGTCGCAGATTTAGAAAACTCACAAAAATATAAACGCATTTGGTGCTATCAGTTGTGAGACTAAATTCATGCTAAACTGTTTGATCGTTTGCGAATCTGCAGAAGCAATGAAGAAATAATTTTAATTTGACAAAATGGCGGGAAAATGTGATTTTGGGCTTTAAATATCCATAAATAAAAAAATAATTCAAATAAAAATAACGTCGAGGTGCACTTATTCTCTTGCGGATGTACCTGTGTACCTTAGTCGCACAATGCTTAGATTCTCCGATAACCGACATATATAAACAAACACACATATATTTTTCTTTCAGTAAGACAGTCATAAATATTAATGTGAGTATTAATGAGAAAATAAAACAATATATTTAGTCTAGACAAAGAATAATCAATTAAAACGTATAAAATAAATTTTGAACTCAATTAATTAATGCATATACGAAATTGCTAATTTTATCCTAGGTAGTATCATTAAGTAATGGTATGCATATTTCATCTGTTTTATTTTGCTTGTTTTCTGTTCCTTTTCTGTAAATTAAAGATTCAAAGTTTACATACCATTAAATATAAATTGTTTTTACTCTTAACTCAATTTCCCATCTCCTTAAATAAAATATTGATACCACAGTTAACGTTGTTTATTACTCTAACAATCCAACCTTTAAATAAAACAGAAAATGTTTACAAGAGCGACTAAAAAGCTAAAAAATTATATGGTATGTTGGCACAGCAGGATTGGGATGGAAAAAAGTAGCCTCTGGACAGTGAGGTTTAAAAGGAGAAATAAAAGCAGTATGTTCCCTTGAGACAAGTTCTGGTAGTATTAGTCTGTTTGCGAAGATTTTAGAGAGAAAAAAAATAAGAAACATGCTTTTGCCATATAGAAGTTTTTTGAATTCTTAAAAAAACTTGGATGAAAAAAATCCTCTTCTTATTCCAGAAATATCATTTTTGATCCAGAAAAAGAACCTATGTGACAGAAAAACGGGAAAAATTTCTCAGGAGCCATTCTTGACAAACATTTTAGAAATAAAATCATACGAAAGTGTTTTGTTTTGTTATATATTATATTAACCCCAAACATAAGTGAATTTTATATCATTCTAGAATGTGAGGCTATCAAGAACAGGGAAAGTAACATTTTTAATAAATTAAGTTGCAAATATATTTAATGAGCTTTGTTTCATTTACATAAGTGTACCGCTTAGCGTCGATATTTGTAGTCTTAATAAAACATTTGCTTTTTAATATGTGCTCTTAATAAAACAGTTTTATTACAAACAAAAATTGAATATAGAAATAAAATGTTGAACACACAAAATGAAAAATATTTGAAATATGAATTTCAAATTTACACTTTTAGCTTCTATATATGAACCAGTTACTCTATATTAAAGAATAAGTAAAAGGCGCCGCCGCTGTTTAACAAATTTCGGGCCTGCCAACTTGCTGTGCTATAGTACACATATACAATAACAAAATCTGTAGTATACAAAATCATGGAATTTGGAACTTTTGTAGAGGGATGCTAGAGGAGCACACTGAAATTAACCATTTTCAGATTTCAGCAGTATACATACATGAAATTTCAAGTTCAAAGGAAAATTATTTGGGTAGTGAGTTTTCGTCTTGAACAGACTACCAATAGCGAGTCCACAAATTTTCGCAAAAATGTATCTACATAGTTGAATTTTTGGAAGACGGAATCCCTATTTTACACGGGAATGTAGTTTTTGAGTTATTCTATTTTTTGTAAGTGTAAAGGGAACGTTTATTTCCATTATAGGCACGCATTTAAATGGACGAACCGATTAGGAGCATGAGTCCCGTTGTTTGCGCAGGTCGAATTGAAAGAGCTTGCATAGCGGACTTCGGGGTTAGAGAATGTCAGTGAATAGGGGTCGGAGGGGGAAGTGAGTAAAATAAGCCCCATTGAGCGTACTACGTCTCTATAACAGGTGACACAAGAGATCTTGCGAAGCGAATTCATCGAAAGCCACCGAGTAGAAATCTAAGCCTTTTGGGAAGCGAGCTAAGAACCTAAATGCTGGCGGATCCCTTGTGCTCAAATGTGGAATTGCGTATAAATTAATATATATCGGGCTCTAATGATTGCCCATTAAATTTGCATAATTGACTTTCTAAGGTCCATGTCAATTTAAGAAACTGTCACAAAAATATATATTATATTTCTGTAAATGATTTTTACAATGCATAGTGCTTTATTATTATATTTTTACCCTTAATACCGTATTTTTAGTAACGTCAGTTCACTTTAAGTAACACATTCTCTATGTAGTCACTCTAGTTCACCCTCAACTCTAATAATGTCAAATGCGCTTTGGATAACGTGCCTCTATAGAAAATCATGGGATTATGTTAGTTTTTCTGAAAATCGTTGAATTTTTATTTTAACGTCGCATAAAATATTTGTAAGGGCAAGTCTTATAATATCAATCCACTCCTGAAATTATTATTGAAATATGATTTGAACTATCAGATATTTTTAAGGCAATCAAATGGCTGTATATTTAATGGAACATTATCTACAGAAGCATAATTCTGTTTTAAGGATATTTATCACTCGAATAAATGAAACAAGAAAACATATGCTCTTGATTCTTAAATATATTAAAGATATATTTTATCTATGTTTCTCTAAATATTGAATTATCTTATACTGAAAGGTATTTCTTGTCTTTCTGTTATATTTTGTCGATTTCAACTTTTCTCTTTCTTCTATTTTATATTCCTCCCTTTCTTCTATTTTATATTTTATTTTTCTTCTATTTGTATTCTTCTCTTTCTTCTATTTTGTATTCTTCTCTTTTTCCTATTTTGTATTCTTCTCTTTCTCCTATTTTGTTATTTTCTAAAGGTCTCATTTGTATTCTTCTCTATCTTCTATTTTGTATTCTTCTCTTTCTTCAATTTTGTATTGTTCTCTTTCTTCTAGTTTGCATTTTTCTAAAGGTCTAGTTTGTATTCTTCTCTTTCTTCTATTTTGTATTCTTCTCTTTCTTCTATTTTGTATTCTTCTCTTTCTTCTATTTTGTATTCTTCTCTTTCTTCTATTTTGTATTCTTCTCTTTCTTCTATTTTGTATTCTTCTCTTTCTTCTATTTTGTATTCTTCTAAAGGTCTAATTTTTAATCTTCAAAATGTCTAATTGGTTTTCTTCAAAAGGTCTAATTTGTATTCTCCTAAATGTCTAATTTGTATTCTTCTAAAGGTCTAATTTGTATTCCTCTAAAGGTCAAATGTGTATTCTTCGTTTTCTTCCATATTATATTCTTCTCTTTCTTCTATTTTGTATTCCTCCAAAGGTATATTTTGTACTCTTGTATCTTTTTTTAAAAGGTGCCTTTTTATATATACAATGCGTTTGAAGCAGCTGCATTTGTATTTTCGATTCAGTAACCAAACCACATTTGTAAAACATAATGTTTTTAATTCCAGAAGAGTGCGGAGTCTGGATGTAAGAAGTTACAAATTATATTGGTTGAACATATTTTCTGCTTCCAGCAGCTATTAAATTGTAATTTAACGCAAGAGTATGTCTTTACAAAAAGTGAAATGTGCATTTTCAAAACATTAAACAATGGCTAATTGAGCGCGAGCAGTCAATGATCAAAAGACATTGATCCACAAATTGATGTTTTGCAAATAATTGATTAATCTAAACATCAAGTTTATTATGTTTTAATATTTTACCTTTCTTATGGACATTCATGTTTACAAAAAATTAAAATTTTGAGTTTTAGAATCATGTAAGTGATTTCCCTAATCTATCTGCGTCTTTTGTAACCTGGATAGCTACCTGAGATGCTAGTAAAATTAAAATCGCTGCCAACATCATCTATTTTTGGAACACTAGAAAACTCCATTACGGCAGAAGAAAAACTTGATAAACGTCTAAAAGTACAAATAATACAATAATGCATCATACACCTGTTTCGAACATACGCTAGATCTCCTCCGTCAGTATCAGAGAACCAACAAACCCGAAGTACAAACGAGTAATGGGTTCGTCTTTTGGTATAAAGTACAGAAATGCAATAAGTAGCTAATAACTTTTCTTATATCATGCGACGGCTTTATTTCTTTCATAGCAAAATAATGATATACAAGATCAACAAAGAAATGATCTTGGAATTGAATTAAGATCCCGTATATTGCAGTTGGGTCCTTTTAGTAACTTACCAATCCCAACGAATTACTTATTTATACGTTAATAATCATCATCAAAATACACATCGCACGTAATCAGACCACCAGTATATGACGTATTCGACCCCCCCTCTTGGTGATTGGGGGCCCTTGCATCACTTGACTGGGTAAGGGTCAGGTGTTCATTGTTGATGCCCCTGTAGGCTTTCTCGTTGCATGTCGGGAACAGCGGCGTCCTCTGTCTGTTATGACCGGGTGGGGAAAAACATGCTCCAAGCCTAAATACTTTGTTCCTAGCCTTATGGCGAGCCCTCTGGTCTGTATAGCTAAGACACATAGTATATATAAACGCTCAGACATCATCTCAAGAATGTTCGATTCAAGTTCAGGGATGTTTAAAGCTCAACGTGCTCTTTCGTCTAAAACTCGAATTTGAATATTCGACCAATTTACAACATTTCCCTTATACATTATACTACTTGTATGTATGTAGGGAAAGTAACAATTTGACTAAGTTGTAGGAAAGTTGATTGATCTAAAGCAATCTACCATAAGTGATGAAATCCACCCAATCGAATCGATTTGAATCATTTCACCCAGTGGAATTTTTTGAATTATATCAACTAGATTAATTCTTTGAATCGTTCTATATATTTGAATGATTTGAACCATTTTCACATAATTGAGTATTTAGAACAATTTTACGAAGTTGATTGCTTTTATTATCACCTTTAATTAGAATTCATTAAAATATTATAACTATAATTATAAAAACTTAGTGTGTATTAGTACGTAAATGCATTAATATTATGCCTATATGTCGTCACTTTGCATGTAATATTGGGTTTTGGGAAGCATTATGTCAGTCTGTGAAAGAGTAAATAATTTGATGCTAAATCAAATAACTTATTATGTAAGTTCTATTTATGGCAAATCTAGAAAAATATACGAGGGTACTTCAAAAAGTAAGATAACAAGTCCTGTGAGAAAAAAGGTTTATTCACGAAATCAAAGAGGTATACAAAGTTAGCAAAACACTGGTACATATTATTTATCCACATAGTCACCATGGTTGTCGAAGCATTTGTTCTATCGGTAAACCAATCTATCGAAACCGGCATAGAAGAAATCAGGGTCCAGGTCGCGGAGCCACTCAACGACGGCTTCCTGAACTTCAGCAATGAAATGATGACCGTCCAGGTGCTTTTTCAACGGTCCGAATTGATGAAAATATCTTGGTGCGAGATCCGGGCTGTAGAGTGGGTGTTCCAGTACATTCCATCGGAAACTCTGTACCAAATCACGTGCAAGCGAGGCCGTATGCGATCGGGCGTTGTCGTGCCACGACACGACGCCTTTCATTTTCAATTCAAATAATTCGCACGCCGAATTTGTGCACCCGTGAGAGCTCTTATTACCTTACTTTTTGAACCACCTACGTATGTTTCAAAGAAAATGAAATTTTGAACCGAAAATGTAATCCTTGGTAAAACTTATTTCTTTGAACATCGATGTTGAATCAGTATCAGTCATTACCTTAATTTCAAGGAAACATTTCACAGATAAAAATAAAGACAACAAATTAATTGCCACCAATAATATATTGTAATATAAAATAATAAAACAACATACAATTTAGTATAATATTTTAGTGTAATATAACACATATTTTTAAAATCAATATACAGCTGAAATAAAGTTGACTGTAAGGTATCAGGCATATAAATATTCATCTAAGGATAAATTTCAAAAGAATTTTGCAGGAATTCCGAACAAAAAATATTTTCAAGTCCTCACTTTGAGAACAAAGTAAATCTTTCTTTGACATCATATTCTTTAACTTTCTGTAGCGTTACTAAGCAGGAACTTCTGAGACCTTTGGAGGGGACTTTTTGCAAAGATTCCACATTTTTTAACGCTCTAAGAGGTTCAGTACTACACATTCCTTGAAATCAGCTTTGTAAAGTTAAAAATCTTCTCTGTAGATCTTCGTCTTGAATTGGATATCAAAGAAAATACAACACATCTCGATAGAACTTTTAGAAGTATAAAAGTATCTATAGAATTTCGGGCATATTCTGGTAGTATATTTATATTACATTTTGAGCAGACCTGATACAAAAGCAAATCATTTCTCATTCAACTTCATATGATGAGACAGATATATATATTATTCCATATACTGAAATAGTGTCATGCTAGCGCTGCATAAAATTATTCACACTTAATAATATAGATAAGTTCTACAGTTATAAAATTATTTAAAATAATTGTTTGAAAACATTTGATTTTACGGAGGCTGTGCAATACGAATTTTATGTACACAAATTATAGATCCAATTTTTGCGAGTATTTAACAGTAAACCATTGTTATAAATTGATGGCCCGAATCACTTGATCTTGGTGGCTAAGTCGGTGACCGTGTTGTTACATTTGACAAAACACCGACAACTTGGCGAGTTTGGACGAGTCTGGAATCTTGTCGACTTTTGTATATTGCTTCACAAGTTACGTGCTTTGTCCAAAAGTTTTCAGAGAGGGTAAAACTCGTAATCTTTCACTTGAATTGTTAATGTAAGACAAATAGAAGTGAGTTATAAATATGCTTATGTCTTGAGAAGACAATCTTCGGTCTTTGAATTATTTGATCATTTGACTTATGGCTTTTTGTACCAAAAAGTTATTTTTGAAAAGTAAAGAGCTCAAGATATATATATATATATATATATATATATATATATATATATATATATATATATATATATATATATATATCTTGAGCCAAATATCTGTTGAACCAAATATCTGTATGTTGAGATATATAAAACAAAAAATGCTTGAGCCAAATATCTGTTGAACCAAATATCTGTATGTTGAGATATATAAAACAAAAAATGCTTGAGCCAAATATCTGTTGAACCAAATATCTGTATGTTGAGATATATAAAACAAAAAATGCTACCATGCGTTAAATTATACTAAAAAATATTTTCAACTTTGACCATACATTATTTTTGGCTTCATATTCTTCACCTGTTTCTCTCAAAAGAAAAAAACAAAACAAAAAATCAATATGTTCTCTAGAAATAACTTTTGAAACGGTACCCGTCTTTCTTCGCGTGTCAGGCGACTCAACATAACGCTTCTTTTAAATCCAGTTTTAAAACGAAATCTCATATTTATCTATTTTCCCCCTACATCCTATATCAGAAAACAAAAAAAACCTTTCGAAATGAATTATTTTGAGTATGAAAGATCTTCCCAGCGTATCTGGCATATGGATGGTATATTTTATTCAAGGAGTGCCTATAAGAGTAAATGTTATTGTTCACCTTATTTACTCTTTAGACAGTTCCATCTAAGTTCTGAATTATTGGTATTTAATTATATAATATATATTATATGAAATAATTTCATTTATATAATAAAACATTATATGAAATTCCTATGATAATTTAGAGATACATTGTTTCTCATGTAACCAAAATTTAAAATATAAGATAGCCAAATTTAAACCAATTTAAAGACTTCCCAAACATTTTCAACAAGGGGAAAGTAAAGCGTTGCACATTTGCCAAATTACTTGCTATGCACACAAAAATAATAAAGAATAGATATAATTCATAAAAGTCCAAAGATATATTAGAGATTTTGAACACTTATAAAACATCATCTAATAAATACAATAAGCCAAAATTAAAACAAAATTGAAACAAATTCCTATCATCTACTACTACGTAAAAGGAAGGTTAGGCAAGTAAGCACTATGACTTTCCAAAATTTAATAAATAGAGAAATAACTATCATGGGGAGAACAAATATAATAAAATGAAATTATGCATTCATCATACAATGCATATTAAACGAATATCAATGATGAGAATTCGAAAATAGAAAAACAGAAAATAAAGATCAAAAAATGACGAGGCGTTCAAGCCTAACTTATGGAAAAGCTATAGACTTAAAATAGAGATCATTATGCAATAAATTCTTACTTGGGAACAAGTATTTTCCATAATGAATAAGAAAATAAGCTCGTTTCTAAATAAGGAGATAGATATTATCTATTAACTTCTTATAATGGGCGAACAAGCTTAACGATTGAAAAATAAAATAGGAATCAAATATATTGTACTTGAGAAAAATATGCATTAGTCGTCTCTTATAGCGATAAATAACTAGTCTACTTTTACCATTCACAACAGATAAAAGTGGAGATCAACTGCTGCTAATCATGTAAAATGTTAGCAGTATTGCAAATAAGTATAAAATGTTATAAATTCACCTGTAAAAACTTGTAAAATAAGGGCGTGAAAAATAGTGCATGCATAGAGGCAAATGTCTAAATGGGTGTGAGTGCATTGAAACGCAAATAGAAGAGACGATGATAATAAAAGGTACTAAGGAGTGTATTTAATAATATTTAGTTAATTTAAACTTATTAACTGTGCCATTTACTACATATGGTGGATATTTATGTAATTTACTGGTGTTTTTTAGGTTATTAATGTGCACAGCATTACATTTTTCATCTTATATTCTAAAAATTCTGAAAAGTTGATTTAAGTATAATACAGAATTTCTAACAAATTTAATAGAGTTACAGGAATTAAATTCTAATATTTTAGTAATATTAAAATGAAAATTATCTTTTGGTCATATAAATTGGTTACTATCCTATTAATTGGTTCAATAATTATATTTAAATAAAAAAAATAGCACTATTGGTAGAGGCTTCATTGGAAATTAATTCCATATTATCCCGGTAGAGAAATATATATCTATGGAATTGTTGTCAGTTGATACTCGTACTAAAGAAATCAATCAGATCATCCACATATCTGTAAATTTTAATCAGTAGAAATAAAATAATTTTCATATTGATAAAGTTATAAGTTAGCTAGCATACTGCTACTACAGCCACCTTGTGGAACATCAGAGACATAATTTATTAGCTTGAAATTACAATTATTGAATATTGCAATGTGGAGAAGTTCAGGAAAAAATTTAAATAAGATTAAAATGATTAGTAATAAACGCATTATAAAGAACTAAAATAACGATTGGTAATATTAGTATTATTATAAATATCTTTAAAATCAAAAATTTGAAAACCTGAAAATTTACCAAGATATGTTAATTTATTCTATAATCCTTTACTGTTATTTAGAAAAAAGTATTTATTACTAGTATAACGTAAACTATCTTTGAGAAAATCTAAGTAGTAGTTTTCTAGCAATAGTAGAATACGGATTACGACCACTTGTGCGAGGTTTAAATTTAATAGGATTTTTATGTAATTTAGGTATAAGCACAATATATGGACATTTCAAACATGTGTAATTAATATTTAAATCACTATACATATTGATAATTTTCTGTTTGATACTGATTATAGAGTTTTAGTCAAGTTTAAATTGAATATTATTTTTGAAATAATCTAACAGAAAATTGTATATACAATCTGTTACAGATAATAGACTTTATCAACTTAAGGCAACTTATTATTAGAGGCTTTATCAACTTAAGTAGTAACAAAATATGTTTGTAAATCAATGATAGATTTTCTTATATTATCAATAGCATATACAGATTTTGACAATTTCATACTTCTAACAGTGTTTTTAATAAATTTTAACATAGAAAATCTCCACATGTTAAATATCTTTAATGGCAGAGCACATTTACAAGCTAATTCATAAATAAATTTATCAAGGTCAAGATTTATTGATTTTAAAACATTAGAAGAGTTGTTGCAAGATTGCTACTTGAATTTAGCACCAAAGGACATAACGGTCCTTAAAAAATCGCATTTAACTATGCGTACGTCTCCTGTAACAATATGACACAAAAGTGGATTAATATAATTAACATAATTATCAACATTGCAAATACAATCGTTATATAAATTAGACATGAAATCTATATCTATAGAGATAGATTGAGAAATCTCATTATAATTAAAAGTAGCTCTTCCAATAGGATTATTATATTTAAAAGTTTCAGAAATTTTCAAATCCTTAATAGCAAATAAATGAATATATTTATTAAATAAATCATTAAAATTAATATTATTATAAATAGGATGTTGAAATGACGCAATAAGAAATAGAATAACGACTGTTATTTTGAAAATGAGTAAGCTTTAATTTTAAATTCATAGATCTAATAATGAGCAAATCATAAAAAATATGATTAAAATGTCCATTAGTTAGGTTTAAATTTTTAAAATGGTATAAATGTTATTTTAATGTTTTTTTTTCTTAACCGCACACACCCACGAGTTTATTAATTTTCATTTATTAGTGCTATTAAATTGATGATGCAAACATTTATTCACAGATTTGTAATCATGATGTTTGGAATTGCCTTTACCTCTTTTTAGTCATTTGTGTATTTATTATCTACACAATTATTTCTTACAATATTACCATTTAGATACAATTTATAAACCATATGGAAAAATAGTACAATTTGATTTAACATAGACGTTTAAAAAAATTCTACCAATTAGATTAATCTTTGTATCCAAAACATGTATAGTAATATTTTCAAAACCGTGTTTAGAGAAATGTTTATATTCAATTTTGTTAGAAATAGGAATAACATTATTGTTGTGGATATATTTTTGACATGATCTCTATGAACATTCATACATAGATGAATTGTATTACTAGTTTGTCTTATGTAGGAAAAATTACAAATGTTATAAGTTAATTTATAGATGCAATTTAAAACCTAGCAGAAATACAAATGTCTATTATGGTTCGTGATTTGAGCGTTAGAGGCAGAAGGTCAGGTTTTACAATAGTCATTCTTACATTTATTCAAATTATAATTTTTAGTCGGGTAATCATTATAGTCAAAACCATCCATAGCACAAAGGTGGTATTATGATATCGGTCTAGACAATTCCTAACGTGAATCTAAAATACCGGGTAATATCTATCAAATTAGATAATAACTGGTATAATATAATAATAATAATATATATATATATATATATATATATATATATATATATACATATATATATATACACACATATATATATATATATAATTGTGGTATACATTTACAAATAAAATTTAAAGTTGAAATTTTAGATTAATTATCATTAACGTATCTAATAAATATATATCTTAACATGGTCGTAAATTACTCATATAGTGGTGCTCATTATTATTGTACATTGCTTTGTTGTGTGCTATATAAAACCCTCCAATTATTTAACTTTCGCGCGAGTTTTGTCAAGGAATTATTAATTAATATAATACTGAATGGATCACACCATTTAAACTTTATCAATAAAACATTTATTAACAACATAAACAGTTATTAATCCATTACACAATTAATTATTAGCTTTGGCGGAGGAACATGTGAGACCACCTAACTGGCCTAATATATTTGTTTAGACCTAGATATCTTTTTGAGGAACACATACCTTCAAGTTTGTCCTTGACTTTGATCATAATGCTGGCGTCCGTAATTAGTACTTGCGAAATGGTTTTTGGCTCCTCGGACTCGTAGTGTTTGGCTCCGTCTCGTACTTGGTTGCACTCACACATCAATAGATTCTGCCATTATTTTGGAACTTTTACGGAACACTCTGCATCTCTAGTATTGTCGTTTTCTCATAATGTCGCACACGTATCACTCTTGTAACTCTGCACAAGTCGTTATTAAGTCATTGTCTCCAAGTTATCTGTCAAAGTCTGCTCCTAGTGTCCTTCTTCGGTCACAGGCTGTGGCTCTCTTTTTCCCTCGGGGTTGTCACTCCCCCTTTGCCTTCATTTGCAGCATTCAGTGTGACGCAACAAGCACGTTCTTCATTGGTTAATCATTGAACCAATGTCGCTATTTGGCATCCTCGTAAGGGTCCGCTCGACCCCCTCTGTCTTGACGCTCCTAAATTTATGGTTTGTTGTAAACTACGGCGTCATCCAGACTATAAGTATTGTTCGATATTTCGGACACAATAAATAACTGGCATAAAACTGTCTCACAAAAACACATGTGAGATCTATTTCTAGTCTCACAATAATATATATATGTATATATATATATATATATATATATATATATATATATATATATATATATATATATATATATATATATATATAACTCAATCGAATACTAACATAGGTATCCAAATTGGAAAATGGAATCAATAAAAATTGAAGAGTAATGTACCACAAATTGGCTGTGGGTGACCGCCAATCTCCGGTTAATTAATGCTTTAAGCCGTCGCAACACTCCCGGGAGCGGGTACATTAACCATTAATGATATAATACAGTAAAAAATAACACCAAAACACTGGACTTCACAATAATAAGAAATATATGCCTCACTCACAATAATAAACATTTAATACAATTATACACTACATTAAACTGCTTAAGGTCTAATACTATACAAACACGTACCTAAAGGAACTAAATACGCTGAACAAGGTGTTGTTCACTCAGTTTTACTTTTGTATTACTGTTTTTTGAAATAATTGTATTTACTTTCAACTATGGTTATGTTAAAAAAACTACTAGCGACTTTACATAAAAATCTTAGAGGATATCCTTGTTTTATTGCTGCTGTTTTATTTCAAAATAAATCCCGATATTATTATCCCTGTCTATTAATTTGTAATTTAATTTTTGACTTATCATTAAGTAATTTGAAATGATGTTTTTGAACACATATTTGTGTAGGCTTGAACTCCATGAAGCTATGTCATTAATATCGAAATTAAAATATTCTCTTTTATAATCTAAAGTTGGTATTCTTATTATTTGTGTCAATACATAAATCCAGAAAGTTTAAACTATTATCATACTAGTGTGCAGTTTATGTTAATTGTAATTTATCTAAGTAATAAATAAATTTGGTAGGGAGTCTGGGGTTTTAAAACCTATTAAAATGTCATCAAAGTAACGGAACTATAATAATTATTTTAGTATGTGTGTACCTGTTTCATATATGTTAAAAACACTATCAGCTAAAATTGATGAGCCACCACCGCCCATTGGTATACCATAAATTTGTTCATAGTAGGAATGGCCGTTATGTAATACTGTTTCGTTCAAGACTAAATGCAGTAAAGATGTATATCTACCTAAAGGGGTATATATTTGTAGAACGTATTGATGGTATAAGCAACAGGTTGCATGAAATACAGTTGCGCGCACGGTGGCCAACCACTGAGGTGCCATTAAGCGCTCGACACAGGGATGCTCGTCTGCCGTGGTGTTGTCGTTATCGCAACTGTACCAATGAATAGTATTGGGTATTGTTTACAGATGATCTCGCTTATGCTATGGAAGAATGTCAACCGTGAACGAGTGTGGTGGCTTCCCGTTGAAGGCTACTTACCAGCGCTTATCACCGAGCATCAGACCGGACATCATGGTTTGGGAAAGTATCAAGTTCGGTCAGTGGACAGCTCTGAGGACTGGTGGATGTAGGCCTCATCCGACGGGGCGTTGGTCTTTTGTTACCTTTGGTGTCCTGCTTGGTGGAGTCGGCGGCTTTCTTTGTCCTGCTCGGTCAGGTGGCCCGTTCAACTTGTTTCTTGCTGGATATCGATAGAATTTTCCTGGTCTTTGATTAGGATGTTCAACCTTACTGGCGAGTCCTCGGGTGTGAGATGCGGTAGTGGAAAGCTCTGGTGCACATTGCATGTAATCTGACAGCGTTCCGGTACGTCACACAAGTTGTGATGCCTGTGGTTCGGCCGCTGGTGCAAGCCGTTCCCTGTACGGGGTTCCGTCAAGACAATGCCACACCGCATGCCCCACGGCAAAATCTCAACAGCCTGAATTATATAGTATGCCTTGCCGTTTAGTGGCCTGTATATATATCCGTGGGGAGCTCATTCTTTACTGAACAAACAGATTTCTTTTGAATATATTTATTTGTTCATTTAGTCATTTGCATATGAATTTGTTTTCTAGCAGTGCTGTGATTTGCATATGGCTACATTCATTCCTTCATAGTGTTGCCATTTCACTTTTGACGAGTGTAGTCGAAATAAAAAAAAGTGTGAAATTTTAGTTATCCAATATACTCTAATTTAGGGATGCCCAATAAAATATTAAATTTATTTAAAAAAATGAGAAACGCAATTTTTCAAAAAAAAGTAGATGCATGAAATTTTGTATATGGATTAATCGTTCTATAAAACTCCCAGTAAAATTCAAAATGTCCATTTCGGAGTGGGGACGGGCTGCTCCACACAAAAATGTCCGAAAGGTGAATTGATAAAAAACCATACTTGGCGATGAGATAGACACTTTAAATTCGGTGTAAGTGCAAATAGTTCAAAATCAAAAGATGGAATAATTCCAATTTTCCATAATTTGCTACTTTAGGGGTGCTGCACATCAAAATGTCTAATTTTTCGAGTAAAGGGGGAACTTATCCTGTTAAGGGTGGAAGAGGCCTCAATTTGGTACACGGTTCCATTTGGTTCGATAAAACGCCGGCAAAAAAAGTATTATTTTTATGGAAGTTTATTTGCGAGGATGACCCACATCAAAAGGTTTAACGTGTGCATCGAGAAATAAAGACTTTAAATTCGATGCACGTGTCAATCGTTCGATAAAACATCCAAGAAAACTCCAATTTCTCAAAAGTAGTTATTGTAGCGAATACTCCACTTTAAAACTTTCGAAATGTCAAATGATAGTAAAATGTACTTTAAGGTGAGAAAGAAACTAAAGAATTTGTACAAGAATAGGCCTTTCAATAGAAAAAAAATTGTGCAATTACTGTTTTCCAATATTTGCTACTTTAGGGACGCCGCATACCAAAATGTTCGATTTGTAGAATATATAGACACACCCATATAACTATGTAGAATATATAGACACGTCCATATAACTATTACCTCATTAAGTGCAATAGATATATGGATTTAGCTACATGGATCAATAATTGACAAAGTAATTAAGATAGAAACTTGGAATTATTCCAATACATGTGAGACAGTTTGATAAATCCGACGAGATATTCCATAATAAAAAATATTTATTGAAAACATAGGAAACATTTAAATTTTCACAATTGTATCCCTGTATATATTACTGTTGGGGATATCTTTTTTGTGATATATTTAATATTTAACAGTTATTCGGGTAGTTTATGCACTATATCTTTATATAATAGAAATATCCAGTGATCGATTTTCCTACACTGACTTGCGAAATAGACGGCAAAACGCACGGCTCTGTAATTTTACATATATACTAATATGAACCAACAAATGCTATAATTTTGATGTAGGCCTTACTTAAATAAATATGAATTACATAGATAAAAATTGTTATTGTCAGTATAGGTAAAGATTTAGTTGGTCTAACCGACTTCCAAATTCGCTATGATGGATTGCTGGCATAAAGGTCACAAAGGCGGCCCAGAAATGAATTATGAAAGCACTAAAAACATCAAAATATTTTGTATGTACTTATGAGCTAAAACACAGCGTTCATTAGTACATTTGAACATTAAATTAGTTGTACTGATAGTACGTTTCAAATTAACACCATGTTAGAGGAACGATGTTTTCTCTAAATCTTTCAACAAACAACAATACATCTAATGTGACTTTCAAATCTAAACGAATTTTGAAGTTATCGCTAGTAGTCAAGAATTGCCAGTTCTGCAACAAAGGCTGAGCGATGGGGAGCAAGGATCAAAATCGCCTCCGGGAGGGAATTTCGTAATTCTGGACGGGGAATAATATAGTGGGAATGGAAAAATATGGGGATTTTAATTTTTTAGGAATTTGTTCGCGGTGGCTATGGTAATGAGGTCTTGTACGAGGATATAATTCGAGGATATGGTGAGTTTTTGAAACGGATAATGATAGTGTATAGAAACTTTTTTGGGATGGCAACACCTGAGCTTCACCAACAGAGGCGGAGCAGAACCCCTAGCGGTAGAAAGGGGAACTAGTCAGTGTGAAACTTGGGATTATTTAAATATTCGAAGATACATTTTTAGAGATAACAACACCTGGGAGTTCTGGGCCAGAGACTCAGAAGAACCAGCAGAGGCGGAGCAGAACCATCAGCGCCGCCTAGCGGTAGAATTGCGTACTACTTAGAACGATAGATGGGATTATTTTTTCTAAATTTAAATATTGAAAGACGATATTGGGGAATTTATTTTGTTTAGCATTCGGGATCCTTTGACAACACCTAGATTTCTATGTCAGAATCTGTGGTAGAAGAAGTGGTATATGCATACCAAAACCACATCGTGGTAGAAAGGGGGTCTACCCAAGTTTGAGATGTTTCAATATTGAATATTGAAGACGGTTACGGAAACTTAACTATGAATTGAATTTAGTTGTGAAGTTAACTGTGAAAATCTCACACGAAGCAATTCTTAAAATACGGTTAAGAAAACTTATTCAAAGAATATATCAAAGTTTTAAACCACTTGAATTCACAGATTCGTATGTTTTACTAACAAAATAATGCAAATTTTAAAGTGTTTTGAATTCCCCAAATGTGTGTTTTGAAGTGTTTGGATTTCCCAAAAATGTGTTTTCAGTAGCAAAATTTTACCAAATGTAAGTTTCAACTTTTCAAAACCACGCATGTGTTAATTTGCCTAAGGGAATTAACATGTGTTTTCACACTTCTGCAAATTTTTGGTGTTTTTTCACAAAAATGAGCTTTTTAGTAACAAAATTTCACAAATTAAAGTTTTCAACTTATAAATTTTCCAAATATCATTTTAGAGTTTTTAAAAGCCTACAAATGTGATTTTAGCATGTCTAAAAATCGTGCATGTGCTAATTTCTCTATGGAAATTAACATGTGTTTTCGCATGTGTGGAAATTTTTCACAAAATTACCCAGAATCGTGCTTTCAAGTGTTTGCATTTTGCAAATGTACGTTTCGAACTTTTCAAAAACCATACATGTGTGTTTTGAACCACTTGAATTACTAAAAAGGTATTTTTTACTAACACAATTCAGCAAATGTAAGTTTTTACTTGTTAACACTAATAAATAGGTGTTTTAAACCACTTGAATTCATAACAAGAAAGATCAATCATGCCTAAGCATTGATTATGAAACACTTTCCAACTGAAATGTAATTTCATTTAAAAATTTCTAAAATGTGATTCATTCAGTGGTAATATCTTTTACATTATCACAGTACTACAGTAATTTATTATACTTAAATATTTAAAACTGTATCGAAATATAAATCATCTGATTCTTTATGCAAAATCAATGAATATTTCATTCATATAACTTGTATTCCAGACTCCAGAGCTAAATAATTTTGTGTGAAAAAAATTCAGCAATTCTTATGTAATTCATCTTACAATCGCTTGAGATATTTGCATTCTGCATATGTTAAAATTAGGCTTCCTTGAAGAAATAATAAAAGTTTAGGGATCATTTAAAATCACAACTATTGTAATTGCATAGGCACGGAATTTAGATACACAGATAATACACAGATAATATATATGTGTATGTGTATGTACTCAAAGTATTGGAATCGTGCCGAAGATCGGAACTCGAATTTTCAAAGTATCTACACGTTTTGGGACTTCTAGAACACGAAAAAACTACTTTTAGGAAGACGTCTGTGTGTGTAAGGGTGTATCTGTGTGGATATTACATCCACTCTAATTGAAAAACTAATGGACCGAATTTCATACAATTTGGTAGGTATGTTTTTTGTGGGAAATCCTGATGTTCATTAGATTATAGTACGATTCGTAATAAAAGAATCTGCCTTCTTTGCGAAATGGCCGCAGACATTGCCTTTATCCACTCTAGCTAAAAACTAATGAACCAAATTTAACAAAATTTGGAGTATAATATTTCAATAACCTACAAGTGATTTATATACCAAATTTAACAAAATTTTGTATATAAATCATTTGTAGGTTATTCTACTACGATTCGGGAAAAAGGAACGGGCTATTTTTGCGAAATGGCCAGCAAAAATCGTTATATATAAAAATAAAAGACTACGTGTGCTCAATTATATCAATTAAATTCCTATTTTATATGTGATTTTTGACAACAAAAAGAATAAGACTAACCCCATTACTCTAGGACTAGCCGTTCTTGAGATATTCTAGTTTTTTCGCGTTTTCGCTACGCCACCTTTGACAATAAGTCCAGTTATCCAGTTATCCAGAACCAAATTTAAGTTTAACGTGTAAATTCAATGTCATTTAAAATACTTATGTTGTGCAGATAAACTCAAATTATCATTGAATAAATAATGAGAACGAATATGAGTCTGCAGGGAAAGACATGTGCTGTCCACATCAGAATTTTTAACAATATTACAATAATGATTTATAAAAGTGAACGGGGATTAATTGCGGGTCATTTCGAAAAAAATGTATGATCTATATTTAAAGATCCACCAAATTGCTGTAGAATAAAATGTTCTACAAATTTAAGCTGTGTACCAAATTTTAACTCTCTAGGACGTAGGAAAGTGCATTTAAAAGGCCATCAATTAAATTTATCATGAAAAGTTATATAAAATTTTAAAAAAATGAAAAATTGTAATCTACCAAATAATTTTAAAATATGAAGCCACTTCCATATGCAAAACATTTTAACAAATGGAGAGATATTTATTATATAATATCTCTCTCTTTTCTTTCTGGAAGATATCCCAAAGTCAGAATTTAATTGAATTTGTTTTTTTCCCTATATTAAATAATTTTTTTAATTAAAAAACTACTTAACATATTTTACTGAATTTTTTTTATACATTCTATGGGATAATGTGAAAATTTCCTAAAAATTTCGAAGCAATTCGTGAATTTTAAATTTACTTAAAAAATGTTTGAAAAATTAGGTCCCATAGGGTTCAATGTATTTCATTTTTTCAACCCGGGTTCAATAAAAAACTAATTGGGTGATATTATTTATTTATATTCCCATAGGTCCTACAGACCGTCTGAACAACATACTAAAATTTCATTTTGATAAACTCATTTTTACGGCAGTTATCGTGCTAACGGACAGACAGACAGACAGACAGACAGACAGACAGACAGACAGACAGACAGACAGAATGAACAAAGTCATAAACACTTTTCAACTTTGTTGTAAAGTGTTAATAATAACGGACAGACAGACAGACAGACAGACAGACAGACAGAATGAACAAAGTCATAAACACTTTTCAACTTTGTTGTAACGTGTTAAAAACTAAGTTTTAAACTAGCTGAATCGAGTGAATTTCAGTTTTGAATTAGCTGAATTGAATGAATTTCAATTCAGCTAATGAAGCTTTTGAACTAGCTGAATTGAGTGAAATTTGGAAAATTCGAGAATTTTAGAATTTTTCTATGGGAAATAACATGTGTCTTCGCACATGTACGAATTCTTCACAAAATGTCGCAAAAAAGTATTTCTAAAAACTAACAAAAACGTTTTTCTTTAATTTGAGTAAATTTCGGGAATTTCGAGAATTTAAGAATTTTTCTATGGGAAATAACATGTGTTTTCACACTTGTACGCATTTTTCACAAAATTTCGCAAAAATGTGTTTTTATTTGCAAAAACTAACAAAAGCGTGTGTTAATTTTAATTGAGTGAATTTCAGGATTTCGCTATGGGAAATAACGTGCGTTTTCGCACGTGTGCAAATTTTAAGCAAAAATTAACAAAAATGTATTTTTAAGTGTTCGACAAATTTTACTGTAACGTTTTTAACACTTTACAACAAAGTTGAAAAGTGTTTATGACTTTGTTCATTCTGTCTGTCTGTCTGTCTGTCTGTCTGTCCGTTAGCACGATAACTGCCGTAAAAATGACTTAATCAAAATGAAATTTTAATATGTTGTTCAGACGGCCTGTAGGACCTATGGGAATATAAATGAATAATATCACCCAATTAGTTTTGGATTGAACCCGGGTTGAAAAAATGAAATACATGGAGCCCTATGGGACCTAATTTTTCAAACATTTTTTATGCGGATTTAAAATTCACAAATTGCTTCGAAAATTTTAGGTAATAGTAAAATTGTTCCATAAAATATATAAAAAAAATTCAGCGAAATATATTCAGTAGTTTTTTAAATAAAAATTAAAATAATAATTACACATCTTATATGAAACGATCACGTGACCATGATATGAAACGATCACATGACCCACTTCAAAATGGTATATGGCATCCATCTTGTTTCAAAATCGTGATTTTTTATTCTTTTTAATTCATATTTAGTGTTGTATCCGTCCTAAAACTACTTAATTTTTGCTTAAATTCTGTGCATCTACATACTAAAACAACACAATGACAATATATTTGAGTTTAAATTCTCATTCAAGTTTGATTATTTCTACAACTAAGCTTATTTTTCACCTATGTAAAATGTAAACAGCAAAATATGTAGAATGATTTGTATATATATATATATATATTAGAATTACTGTATTTCTTTAACACAAAATAATTCAGTCCATGGAGTCTGCATGGCTAATATGAATGAAATATTAATTGATTTTATAAACAGAATAGACTATTTTTTTCGATGAAGTTTTAAGCATAAAGTTTATGAATTGTAGCTCCATGGTCTTAATTTTTAAATAAAATAAATTATTATTGTATTGTGATGAATGAAATGGAGAAAGTTATGAATGAAATCCTGCTTTTATAGAGAGATCCAGACCTGTTATTTTTTCTAAGACGTCATTTGAATTTATTTCAGTTGTTTTCGATGAAGTTTTCAAATATAATAAATTATCGTAGTATTATGATAGTTTTAAAAATATTATTTAAAAAATGTATTGCATTTTAGAGATATTTAAACCAGGCAATTTATATTTCAATGCCGTCATTTGAATGAAGTTCATTTTTTTCAATGAAGGTTTAAGTTTTCAAATATAATAAATCAATGTAGTATTGTGATAAGTTTTAAAATAATACTGAGGAATGTATTGCATTTTCGACTTTTTTAAATAAAATTGCATTGAAGTTGGAAAGTGTTTCATAATTAATGCTTTAAGCATGATTGATCTTTCTTGTTTACA
Organism: Amaurobius ferox; assembly: GCA_951213105.1. Lineage (NCBI taxonomy): Eukaryota > Metazoa > Arthropoda > Arachnida > Araneae > Amaurobiidae > Amaurobius > Amaurobius ferox. Next base: position 92,356,729 of record OX578136.1, read on the forward strand.
TATAAAAGTTCCCAAATGTACGTAGAACCGACAATTCTTGACTACTGTCGCTTGTTCTAACAATTATGATGTTAAAAGTGTTAGAGATATCCTTCCTCCTACATGACTATAATAATCATAATGAATTGCCAGTGGTTTTTCAAAATTGTTAATTCGTTTGATATCCTCAAATGCGTACATAGCTCCCAGGGATTCAGGAGTGAGCAACATATTGCCAGTTATTATAAAAATGAATTCAGCTAATATGTTACTTTATTAAGGTTTTTCTTATATGAAATCCCTGATAAATGTTACGTAATTGTAGAATCACTTTTACATGCTACCTAAAATGACACTCTATAATTTTAATAATATAATAAATATTTCACTGATTTGTTATGTTCAAGCACATAAGTTATCTTACGCCTTTGTTCGCGATGTATATTGTAGCGAATCTAAAGAACGATAACAGTAACCTGCATGAAAAATATGCTGCTTTGGAGTCATAATTTGAGTTCATTTGATGAATATCTGTTATATAAGACACATTTTCTTTCTGATATCCGCCCGTATTCGGTTGAGACTAATCTTTAATAATTTTTTTGAGATTAATCATTACCTACTAAGAGAAAGGGTAAAAACTTGTAATTTTAATATATATCGAACGAAGGAACTGTCTAAAAATTCCGAAAAAATAAAGATAATTTCTCAATCATCTGATCTGGGAAACTTTTATATTCCTCCTGCTATCCTTACAGCAAACAATAATACATATATTAAAATACATCTAGTTATTGCATCAGATAGGGATAACCATTTATGAGCATAATTATAAATTGAAAACTATCCATTATTTTAAAATGTCCAAACTTTGCATTGAAGAGACTACTTCGATGTAGAGAACTTTTAAATCCCTCCCAGTAGCTCAACGGTAGAGCGTCGGATTCATAATACTAAGATTTTTCTTTAATTCTGGGTTGGGGCCTCAATGTTCGTTATAATCACTCCCGAACAAATCAGCCTTGTAGGTTAGCGCAAAGAGTTCGGAAAATGACCCTAGGAAGACCAGCACGGATTCAATCGCCTATTGTCTATTAAGCGCCAATTTTTAGTCGGGTGGATGACGACCAATGAGACAGCTGGCCTGGGGGATAAAAATAACATCAGAAGACTATCTAAAGGTAAAACACTAGGCATTCAGATACTCATTTGCACTCGAATCTGATATTAGAGTTGGAGAATGCAGAGTCCACTCCAGCGATAAGATCTTGCAATCCGAGGCAGTATCTCAACAGTAGAGTGTTGGCTGGCTAATAAAGATCCGTGGTTTGAATCATATTTGGGGCAACAAGGTATTTTATACACTTCATCCTGCAGAGAGGTCCAATTATAATTTTCCTATGCAGTGCCCTTGTATATATCCTGCAGAACCGAACTTTAAATATAATAAAAAATCATTTACTATTGCAACTTATTTACTACCCCCCTAGATATAATGGGATGCAGCTTGGGTAATATATTTCTCTCCTTTCGATTTCATCGGTCTAACTTCAACAATCGTAGTGTATATCGTTAGCTGTTAAAGGGCGGCGTATTATGCGGCCATAGAGCAAATAAGTACTTTAGTGCACTGTTTTGATAGACCGTGCTACATATTTCTTATATTCCGTTCTATAAGTACAATTTTGGTAACATTTTTGTGTATCGTTAGCTGTGAACAAACACTCCCGCGTATGGGACTGGCACAGGGTTTAGGGGATTACTTGATGTACGTAGTATATAGCGAGGCGAATCTATCAAATATCTCAGGATGGCTATTACATGCATATATATATATCAATCCTTTCCTGATATATTCCTGACTTTCACGAACAACCCAACCTTTTTTCCCAATAGTCAGGCACTTGGTGATTAATCATTCGCTTTATATGAAGATGATATAACATAATATATTTTAATGCAATAAATTACAATACAATACAATACAACACTATTCAAGGCATTACAGCAAATATATATAAAATGAAGAACATTTGATATTTTTCAAGACAAAGATTAATCTTTTTTTTCCAGAAATTTTCCGCAATTTTCCAAATAAAATGAAAAAAATATATATAACATGAAATGCAACGAAAAAATATTTCAGATCTTCATCTTGAGCATAAAAGGAATATTTTGTTTGATATCATGTTTTTTAACTTTTTGTCATTGAAAAGAAATTTCTATGCCCTCTGGAGAAAATTTTTTTAGAAAGGTACTATTTTTACCTTGCATTTCAAGCAATTCAGTGCTGTGCTTCTTTTAGATACAATTTTGTAAAGAAACATCTCCAAGTGTACTATTTCGTATGCCAATATGCTGTCCAGAGCATCATGCATATCTTTGCGATATAACAATCGGTAATGGAGTAAAATGGAATGAAGTTTTATTGTAACACACATTTTGCATTTGGAAAGTTTGATTTATATACGGATTTATTACTTCTTAGTGCTTCAAAATTTCTGTACGTCTTTTTATATGGATATGAGAACTAATGAAATCTAATGAAAACCAATGAGAACTAATGAAATCTAATAAGAACTAACGAAAACTAATGAAATCTAATGAGATCTAATGAAATCTAATGAAAATTAATGATACCTAATGAGAACTAATGAGATCTAATGAGAACTAATGGGAAGTAATAAGGATTAGTGAGAACTAATGAAGTCTTATGATGTTTGTCAGTCTGTGTATTGTTAATCAGAAACTTCTGACTGTCGAGAAATTCAGTACAGAGTTAACTGGATTCCCAATACTACCGAACTTGCTGATTTTTCGTTTAATTCAAATTTGTTTAAAAATTATGAACTTTTAAAGCCAAAAACCGTTTATATTTCTCTATTACGATTATTTATTCAGAACAGTCTTAAATGCTTAGATCTTTCAAACTCGCGCTCCAGAAGTCAGTGATATGCGAAAGATATATCACACATGGACTGCAAACATTTCTGCGATTTTCTAAATTCGTTAACTTGAAATATACATTTTCAATTTTTAGAGCATAGAATGATTTCAATGTTATAAATGAGTTCTGAAAATTTGACTTAAATCAGATGCAAACTCGCCGAGATAGCAATCTCTTTAATGAATTTTATTTCTGTTGAAAATGAGCTTTTTTCTTCTCTGCGACTGCAAGTATTTTCATTAGTATTTACTTAAAATAATCCAAGGTCCAACTTCTTGAATACCGGATTGCTAAATTCGATTGTAAAATTTGATTTTAAAAATATGTAGATTTAGTGCATATTAAATGAGCTTATTTAGTGCATATCTATATTTTTTAAGTAGCGGTTGTTTGTTTAGGACTATGGGGACAACGAGCAATTCATTTTAGTAAACTAATGCAATAAATAGAAACAGTATGTATGGATATCTTCAAAACATATAAATGTTCAAAATTTTACATAATTTAAATTATCCATAATCCGCTTTAATTTTTAAAATACACTCTATGACAAAAAAAATCGACGTACCAATAAAGAATTATTGAAATGAGACAAAATTTGGTACGTGTAATGTGGATGTACAGAAAAGACATGATTAGAATTTCAGAACAATTGGATGATTTATTGAACTGAAAGATCTACACAAAGTGAACACGTAAATATTGCGTTGGTCCACCTATGCCCTTGATACAAGCTGTTAAAGGACGTGACATTGTTGCATAACGTTTCCGGATGGTTTTCTGTGGTATATCGTTCTAAATGGCTTCCAATTGATGAGCTAATTCGTCTACATTCTGGGATGGTCGCAGACGACCCCACATCTCAGCCGGAATGTGCTCAATAGGCGAGAGATCTGGGTATCTGGCTGGCCGAGGAAGTGTGTCGTAAGCACGCAGACAAACAATAGAGAGGTGTGCCGTGTGTGGCCTTTCATTATCTTGATGAAAAATTAGTCCGGGTTGTCGCAAAAGGAATGGCATTACAACGGGTCGTAGAATTTCGGCAACGCACCGCTGTGCTCTGATGGTGCCACACAGTACTATCAAAGGGGTCCGGATATCAAACGAAATGACATCCCAGACCATAACTCCCAGTTGTCCGGTCATGTGGCATGTGACAGTAAGGGCAGGATCCCCACGATGTCTAAGCTGTCTCCAGACATGTCAGGATTAGTCGTCGGTACTCACTTCGAAACGGGACTCGTCGCTGAAAACAATTCCTTCCCAATCCGAACAATTCCACGTTGATCGGGGCCAGCACCATTGCAACCGCTATTGACGGTGCATACTGGTCAGTGGTAGGCGGCGTAATGGGGGCCGCGAGTATAGATTCCGCTCCCGTAGTCTTCTATTAATGTCCTGGCTGGTCATTTCCGTGTTTGTCACACGTTGGATGGTTGTTACCTTACACCTTTCAGGTAGGTCGGACAGTCTGGATCTCAACAACAATAGCACGTTGGATGGTTGATAACGACGAATCTCGTGTTGTCACAGCTGCTCTGACAATCCCTCTATCTTCCCGTTCTGTCATCGCTCTAGGCCGTCCGCTGCCCACTTGGAACTGTAATCTGCCATTCCGGACTCATTTCTTCCAACATCGTCTAATTTCTGAATCGTCCCTACCCAAATGCCGAGCGGTTCGTCGGCGTGCTCATCCAGTCTCATGCAGTCCGACCAAACGTCCTTTTTCAAACTTCTTCATATGCTAGTAGTGGCCGCGAATTCGCCGTCGAGGCATTGTTATAATCAAGGTACGTAAATGCAATTGATACCCACTGCACATTTTGCTCCTGAAAGCGAGGTTCGCTTCTTATATACACCACCTTGGTGCTCAGTTTGAATGCGCTGTAGTTCCGACTATGCATTCATTGGTTGCGAATTTTTGATCATTTGCATAATTGGTCGAAAGGTGTTTGCATGTACAGTTTCATTACCATCGGATTATTTTGCGGAGTGGGTCGATTTTTTCTGTCTTAGAGTTTATATCATAAAATCTGAAGATACTATTGCTAATAATCCCATCACTTATGGTTGTGCATGTAGTTATATAAAGTATTCTTTTGTATCTGCCTACATTATAAAATATCCCGAATTAAGATTATATCTTGAATTCGGATTATTTAATTATTTATTTCCATACAGCGCCAGAAATTATAAAATAAATTTAATACAATTTCTGAGATAAAGTTTTCCTCAACGCGCCGACATTTCCCATAAATCACTAACTTAAGGGTATGTCGTGTGTGTTATGTGAATAAAGTTATGAGCAACTTAGATACCATGATTTCATCCCCCAAATTGTCACCAAATTTGTCGCTAAGCGTGATACATAGACACACAAAACATGCCTTTTCGTATAGGATATGTTACATATGTGATATTAATTGTCTGTAAAGAAAACACTCATCATCTTTGATCTTTAATCGCCCGAGAATCCTGCATGATTAATCACTTTAAAATCACGGCAATCATTTTAAGTACAACTTGCAAGTGTTTTAAAGTGCATTTAAAGTAGCAAGCAAAGTCCACATTTTGAATTGATACTGAAAAGTAATTAAAACAATATTACACGAATAACTGTAGATCTAACTTCTTTAATTTAATGACGAAAACTTTACATGGTTACATAACGAAAACTTACACAGGTTACATATATTTTGAACTAGGTACGAAGTTAAGAAGGAGACTACAGATAGAGATTAAGTAGTATTGTCTCTTGACATATTTTAATTTCGTTTCGATAAATCCAATTGCTATTCGGCCATAGACGATGATCGTTGGTTTATAGGTATACGGAATATATGCTGTAAAATCACATCCAGTAATACGACATGAGTAAATGAAGATAAATATTAAAATATGATATAAAGGTATATTTCAATAAAAGTTGTGGATATTATTTTCTAAAATATGTTGGTTTAATCGAAATCAGCCACATAAATCAGCGACATTTCCCATAAGCCATCATGTTAAGGATTTTGTTATGACCAAACTAGCTGCCATGGTCTCTCTGCCCCAAAATTTTTACCAAATTTGTCGACAAGCGTGATACATATACACCAAAAATAAGGGCTTTCTTATAAGGTATGCTACAGATGCGTTTTAATAGTTTGTAAAAAAATACCGATGACATTTTATTTTTAATTGGTCGAGCATTCCGCATGATATGTCATGTCAAAAAGTGCGTTATTAATCATGGAACCATAATCATTTCGACGTAATTATGCAATAACGTCTATCATATTTGTATCGTCTGTAACATTCATAAAGAATAAACGTGATGTTAATAGTCTGTAAGAGGCATAATTATCAAAATTTTTACGTTTAAAGTATTAGCAATCACTTCAATTATTGCTTACCAAGTGATTTTAACCACACTCATTGTGTCTGCCCATGGGATTGCTTCAGCTAAAGAACCACTCATGAAAGTAGGGAAGTATTTAAAACTTCCTGTTTGTAAAACGCCAAAAGCATTTTGTGATTACAAATCAGGTATATAAGATAAGGTATATAAATCAGTAAATAAGATAAATCGCAATGAATGGTATGATTTTCTAGGGATAAGGGCTCGCACTGAATTAAATAATATGTATTTAAACTGTTAATTTTTGAAGAAACAAATTATCAGGGTAAAATAAATTAGAATTGGAACAATAAAGAATATTACTAAAAGTGCAAATTTATTTTTTATTTTGATTTATTTTGTCACCATATATTCTGTACACTGTTATACAACCAAGAACAAAACATATACTACTTCGGCTTATAATTAGGGGAATTGGAAAATTATCGAAAATACATATATACAAAACACGACGTTTTTCTGTTGCCTAATGATAATAGATGAGCCTTTACTAACATTATCAACATCTAGATCTAATTTTCAAATAATAATGATATTTTCAAGCATTTTATTGTATTTTTAAATTTTATTTCTCCCTCTCAACAACATGCAACTACTAAAACCAATTCTGAATTGAGGAGTGATTGTTTCAGAATTTTTTTCTAATAATGACAAAGTTCCAAGATACTGTATCAAACATATAGTCATAGAGTTTCAATGTACTTTTAATTTGAATTTGCCATTGGCTGCCTGATGTGATTCAATGCTGTATATAACAGCTGGCCACATTATCATTCCAAATGCTGGTTTACTTTTAGAAGCAAATTGAATTATCAAATCTCGTATTGGCTTCTACAAGTGTAGGAAGATATTGACACCTAGACAGAAATCTGATTCTTCATTGAGGGGCGGCACCAGTGGTTAATACACGGGTATTGCACTCAAAGGACCCGAGTTTAATTCACGGCTCTGGCCAAACTATCCAATGGTTTGCAAGGAGTATGGGCACATTAAATATTTTGAAAGTGTGGTGGTAGGGATTGTATAGTACCGTCCTTGTGGATGCCGCTTCACTGGATTCCGGTCGAAAGTGGTTGGAAATGTCTCGACCGTCCAAACAGATGCTTTTGGGTAGGTCGGACGCTCTGGGTAGAAAGAAAAAAGTCGCCACTGAATACCAGACGATGAATTCTTGTCCTCAAGAGATTATCTCTGTACAGCTAATTTCGCCGTGCTTTTTCAGTTTGGTCAATTTCAATGAATTGTAGTGTACACTATATCTTATGCCTTGTACAATGTATTTTTATGGATTTTGTTAGTAATATAATTGATCACAATGCTATAATGTTATAGCAACTTGATAAACAACAAAGTTGCTTATGCTCGATGACACTCATCAAAGAAATAAACAAAAGTACCTAAATTCCAATGTTGACTTGCATTAACTTTATTCTACTGAATTTAAGATTTTTTACCAATAAAACTGTTATAATGGAGATGAAAAGTAGTAAAAGCTGTAAACATATGTGTAGTTTATGATGTTCTTACTATCAAGACTATGGAGAATTCATATTAAGGGTGAATAATACGAGAATATGATAAATAATATAACCTAATGAGTTCATATTATGGGAATATTTTAATATAAATCAACTAGGTTTAGAATGACATATGTGTCCTTATATGCTAAAATGTCTACGAGCCTGTTCACACGTCTGCGTGTAATGTAAAGCATTGATATATCAAACTTTATTCGAAGAATCAACTTCGTTGGTCTGACCAATGTTTTATGTGAAATGTTAAATCAAAATTATTATTAAAGCTAATTATGTTCTGTACTATATAATACATTAATATTTAATTTAACATTTACAGAAACAAATAATTTTTAAATACTTGAATTTACCATTATCGAGATATAATTTTTAACAATAATTGATCGGATTAGAAAAAAAAATTGAAAAACAGTTTGGATATTTCAATTATTTGATGTTTAAAATTGGATATCTCTTGGAAAGTAAAAGAACATTTTCAAATACTAATCTGTTAATCTATGACTGATTAACAAAACTGTATTATAAGTATTTATCGTGTAAATATTTCATGTTTACGGGCTATTATTGAACACATACCATTTTATAAATACATTTAAAATAAAAAAGGTACTTTACAAAGGGTAAGTTAAACGCTGACAAACATTAATACTAATTACTTTGGGATAATAAAGCCTTTCAAAAGTTAGCATAAGAATTGTCAAATGAATCCATCGTAGTATGTTACGAACTTTGGAAGAATTTCACAAAAAATGGATGATTGCCTTATATTAATTTATAAACACTATTTATGTCACTATTAGGAAAATTTTAATTGTATATAATTAGAATATTTTCTTTAGATATTGATTCGCTGCCTTCGTCTTGAATATGTATATCTTGGGAATGAAAATGTATATCTTACTTAATTGTATATAATTGGATTATTTTCATTAGAAATTAATACGCTGTCTTCGTCTTGAAAATATATATCTTACTTGAATTGTCTTCGTCTTGAAAATGTATATCTTACTAGAATTGTCTTCGTCTTGAAAATGTATATCTTACTTGAATTGTCTTCGTCTTGAAATGTATATCTTACTTGAATTGTCTTCGTCTTGAAAATGTATATCTTACTTGAATTGTCTTCGTCTTGAAAATGTATATCTTACTTGAATTGTCTTCGTCTTGAAAATGTATATCTTACTTGAATTGTCTTCGTCTTGAAAATGTATATCTTACTTGAATTGTCCTAGTCTTGAAAATGTATATATTGGGAATGAAAATGTATATCTTACTTGAATTGTCTTCGTCTTGAAAATGTATATATTGGGAATGAAAATGTATATCCTACTTGATAAAAAAGTTTGTATTCAAAATTGATATTCTACTGTTAAAAGTGTAGCAGTGAGATTCACTTAAAACACATCAAAAATATGTTACAAATTTTTAATATTGGTTTAAACAGTTAAAAATATGCTCTATAAAAATTATGTTTTTAACAATTTTAACTCTTGATCTATAATTGAAATCTTATCGCAAATTTGAAATAATTCGCGAATTATATATATTATTCGTTTATTTAATTTCGATTCCAATTTCTAAATTAAATTCTAGTGATGAAATAGTAGTTGCATCATATTACATTTATTATCAATATTTTTATCAAATCAAACTTTCAATTTATTCTGCAAATGCTTTAATTTAAAAACTTAGCGTTTATTACACATCAATACTCAATCTGCGGATATAATTCTCATATTCAAGTAATTAAGAAATTTCTCCCATCTTTCTTCTCATTTCCCCCTTTTCTTCCTTCGCCCGATAATATCTTAAATGTTATTATACATATCTAACACCGGCTAGGCATATTCTATGCCACCCTCACTTTTGCAGCGAATAGAAGCGGCTACAACGCAAAGCTACGCCACCTGGTGGCCGAATCCCACAAATTCCGCCACTCCGGCTTGGGACCTGACGCGGAACATGCTTCATCCGCATCGCCTCCGCATCCGCTGAGAGCTATCACAGAGAATCCCCCTTTTTTGTCTAAAACGGAAAAGGACTCGCTCTCTTTCTATTGGAAGTGGCCACAGAAAATAATAGTGCGTGAGGATTACACGAATCCCAACGCTCTTCTTCGTGAGGGAGGGGGAAGGGAATGGATAGATTGCGTGGTTGCCGTTGCTCCTCATGGATGCTATTGACGATGGCTCTCTATTTGCATTTGCTCAACTTTGCCCTCAACGTCTTAGGTAAGTGAAGTTTTTCTTTATAGTAACTGTGACTTTAGAGTATTTTCCTTTCTGAGGAATTTTATTTCCGTAATTTTTGCCCTCTCTGTCCAACTTATTCCGGTTCGGATTTTTCCTTAAAATGCTTTTCTTGTGTTGGAAAGTAATAAAATTTAGTGTTTTATAGATAAATGCACATTAATATATTTCAAATTTTGATTGAAAATAAAAAAACACAGTTTTTGCGTTTGTTAAAAAAAGTGTCAGAATGTGTAAAAAATGTAATGTGTAAAGATGAAATTTTCGTTAAACTTATATTTTCTCGCGGGATTAAATAATCTACGGCCGGAATCTACCCTGCAGGTTTTGTCTTGGGTAGACGTGACCTTGAAGATTAAGTTCACTCGCGATAGATGGAATATAAGAATTATATATATATATATATATATATATATATATATATATATATATATATATATATATATATATATATATATGATTAATTTATTATGTCTTTTAAAACAAATAAAGTCAAAATTAAAAAAAGAAAACAAGCATTTAGTCCCAGTGTTATACAATATAACACTATTAATTATCTATAATGAATAATGTTCTTACAGAGTCATTATTAATTATAGATAGCTCTTAATGACTCTTAGTGTAATCGAATTACTGAATTACACTCCAATATAAATTGGAGTGCAGACAGAAATATATCCACACAACGAGATAAGTCCGAACAAAATTAAACTGTTCTTAACAAAAAGACAGATAATAAGTCAAAACTGCGCACAAAAGTATAAAAAGCTAAGAAATGACCAATAATTGAACAAATAAAAATAAAAATATATATATATAGGACACCTCGCCAAAGCGTTGAAAAACCAAAACCTCGCCAAAATTACCATATTGGAGAAGTCATTAACTAAATTACTAGAATGTTTCTGAATATGGAAGTCTTCAAAAAGTTCGTGATTGACGTGCATTTATAATTATTGCGTATACAAACTAAAATATGCTGTCAAATTTAAAGCAATTAAGTTAAGTCTTATTATAGAAGTTACTGTAGATGTATTAAGATAAAAAAAATTCGACATTTCTCCATCTTGATGTCCGCTATCTTTCAATGTCGCTTTCATATTTATTTTACCATTATTTAACAGAGAAATTACTGTCTACAAGAGACTTTCAAATTCACAATTTAACGTATAAGGACGTTTTAAATGTGCCGGAACACATTTCGAATAAATTCGTCTGTAAGTTTGTGTATATGTGTATGTATTTGAAAGTAAAGTTGTGGACAGGGTAATCCAAGAACGAATACATATACCACAACAAATGTTTATTAAGTCTCATGGTTCTAACTCAAATTACTTAAAATTTAAAAGTTTCTTCGTGTTATGTAGTGCAAAGAAGTACGATAAATCTCTAAATAATAATGACACAAAATAGTGAATGCGGAAAAATGTTAGTTTCAACTGTGATATGGATGTTAAGTATATTTTCGCATTATTTATTAACTTAGATCCATTAAATGCATCCTTTCTATGAATGAGACAGATATTTTATCATCTTGCATAAATATCTTTTTAAATACTTTTTAATATCGAATTTAAAATAATATTTTGAGATGAAATCTAAGAACGAATTTATTCTGATACTAATAATGACAGAAGTAAATCTAGATAATTTGACATATGGCATACGAATGTATCACAAAGTGGAAACTGGCACAGATATTTTTCATATTCCTTTGTATATGGCTATATGTAAAAATGTGCTATACAGATAAAGCTATAGAGAGAACAAACGCTACAGAGAGAAAGTATATACAGAGCAAACGCTACGGAAAGAAGCTATATAAAAATAAACGCTACAGAGAGAAGCTATATAGAGAACAAACGCTACAGATAGAAACTATATAGAGAACAAATACTACAGAGATGAGCTATATAGAGAACAAACGCTACAGATAGAAGCTATATAGAGAACAAATACTACAGAGATGAGCTATATAGAGAACAAACGCTACAGGTAGAAGCTATATAGAGAACAAATACTAGAGTGGGAAGCTATATAGAGAACAAACGCTACAGATAGAAGCTATATAGAGAACAAACACTAGAGTGGGAAGCTATATAGAGAACAAACACTACAGTGAGAAGCTATATAGAGAACAACCGCTACAGCGAGAAGCTATATAGAGAAAAACATTATAAAAATATATAATATCTCAACTTATTCTTAAAAGGCTAAATTTAGTCTGTATTTAATAATTTCTACATCATAAATGTATACGCATTTTTATGATTTCATTTTGTGGTTATGCATACAATGCTTACATTCGTTCAACATATTAGCAACTTTTAACCTATCTAAATATTACGTAGTACGCAAAATTAAGTGCATGTTTATTCATGTACATATATTTCATGTACTATCTGTCTCATGCTTAATTTCATGTCAATCATAATATAACATATTTAATGTTTAATGATGCTCTGCCGTTTAGAATATTATGTATGTCAATGGTTAGGTTAGTATTGGATTTTGGAGGACTCTTAGGAACATACAAATGACTGAAGGTGAAAATATAACACTATATCGTATTAATATCCATTAATTTATAACTATTCATCGGATGTACAGGGAAATCCTTAGGCACTTCAATAAATTTGTAAGGAAAGGTCCATTATTATACACGTTAGGTCTAGATTACTCGTACCTAGGGTGAGTCGAGTGGGCTAGTTTTTCGACATTCGACGTTAGGCCTAGACATTGCAATGTGACCGTGTTCAATCGAATAATATTGATTAAGACGTCCCTAGCGGATAATTAAATATTTAAGATTATAAACTCGGCAATAAATGATATAGACAAAACAAGGCAATTACAAAATTATACAACATTATCTAATTGATAGCAATCGAGATTCGGATGAACAAAACGCGTATATGGAAGATAATAACTATATCAAAATGTCAAATTATTAGGGCTTGTAACACTATGTAACCTGAGCGGTCATATACTTTCTGGAATTCAAATGCTCATTGCCGCTGACAAAGGACATATTGACCAGGATGTAAATTATATTACTGTACATGCAAGTGCTGTTTAGTTTAACATTCCTTAAGAGGACAGTAATTCGCCAGTAATCCTATTGTGTCAAATAGATGGCTTGTGCAACAGTTTTATTGTAGATTCTTACTAGACAACGCTTTAAAACCCTGTTGCCTTGTGTAACAATTTTACTGTAAAATTCTACGAGACAATGCTCTACCACTTTTTTCTTTGCATAAGAGTTTTAGTGTAGATTCCTACTCGACACTGCTGTGCAACTTTGTTATCTTGTGTAAAAGTTTTTTGTGGATTTCTACTAAACAATGCTCTAACACTTTGCAAATTGCTTCTTTGCTCTTTTTAGCATTGTTGTCGAATTTGTTATCGTAACTTTTCAAATTTTTCAGGAAGCTGCATTCAGTATTTTATAAGGCATGGTCCCTTTACTACAGATAGACTTGTTTGATAGACACCACTTGTAAACTCCTGGATTTTTTCTTGCAAATTTATTATGATGCTTAAGGATTTATTAGGGTACTGTTTAGCCTATCATTATTGAATAGGACATAAATTCGCTAATAACCCTATTCTGTTAAATAGATGCATTGTGCAATAGTTTTATTGTAGATTCCTACTAGATAATACTGTACAACTTTGTTGCATTTTGTACAGTTTTACTGTAGATTCCTACTAGACAACGCTCTACAATTTTGTTGCCTTGTATAACATTTTTACTGTAAATCCCTAGTAGATAATTCTCTATAACTTTGTTGCTTTGTGTAACAGTTTTACTGTAGATTCCTACTAGAAAATGCTCTACCATAGTTTTATTGTAAATTCCTACTAGAAAATGACACTATAACTTTGTTGCCTTGTAAAACAGTTTTATTGTAGATTCATCCATGACAATGCCCAACAACTTTGTAATTGGTTTATTTTCTCTTTCTCACATTTTTGCCGAATTTGTTATTCTAACGTTTTAAATTCACGCTAACTGTAAACCTAACTATACACCTAACTGCAGACCTAACGTGTAGATTCACAGAACTTTCCTTGCAAATTAATTAGGAGGCTTGAGGTCGCGTTGGAATGATTCCGATCACCTATTGTGACCATTGGCTATCAAATTTCCTTCAAATCAAACTCGTATTTTTTACAAAAATACAAGCCGATCCAGTGCTCGAGCGGTCAGAGGTATGAGTTTCCGTCTGATCGCAGGATTAGATTACTGGGTTGCGGGTTTGAATCCCGCCAGAGGGCATGGATGTTGTCATGTCGAGGCCAAGTCCGACTTTCGCCCTTCGAGGAGCCTCTATAAAAGTGAAGCTGCAAATCTCCTCCCCTTCGCCATGGGATACCCTAGGAGGTCTTGTGAACGTGGTGCGTAGGCGCTTCTTATCCACGGGGGAATTAGTAACGGACAAAAATACAATGTGCAAATAATATGGACATCTATAAAAATGTAAGCTATTTTTTTTTATAAATTTCAAGATGATTTTTTTACGTCTATATAAACTAAATATTTTATTTTCCTAATAATTCGATATAATTCCCAATAAATCATTCATTCACTTCAGGCCACGTTCGAATGATTTAGGTCACCTATTGTGACCAAATTATTATTAATACCCATCTAATAAATAAAGTAATCTTCTGACTCGTGACAAATACTCTAAGTATTTTCTTACAACGATTATTATCGTCATTGTCCCAAATACGTTTCTAATGTATCCCTATGCACTTTGAGGTAAAATTGACAACTATAAAAATTATAATTACCATTTTTTTATAATTTTTGAAATTTTTTTCTTATGTCCACATAAACTAAATCTCTTATTTTGCTAATAATCTTATATAATACCCAATAAAACGTCCATTCACGTCAGGCCGTGTAAAAATGATTTAGGTCACCCATTGTGACCAATTGATTATTAATCCCCATCTAATAAATAAGGAAATCTTGTCACTAGTGACAAATACTCTATGTATTTTCCTTGTGACGATTATTATCGTCATTGTCCCAACTACGTCTCTAATGTATTTTTGTGCACTTTGAGGTAAAAAGTATTTCCAAGCAAGTCGTTCCTTTGAAATCATCCCCTCATTCTTTTTCTTGAGAAAAAGCCTGAATAGGACGAAAAAATATCTAATATATTGCTTCTTTTTACAATGCATTAGCAACGTATCATTGGTTTGTTGGCACAAGAATCGCAGAGAAAGCCATGGTTATGTTTATTGTTGTTATTTTGGCATCTAAAATAAAGAGGTAAAGTATTAAAAAAATTACATCTATTGAAGTAGAAGCATGGATTAAAACACTGCATTGCTTCAATTAGCGAAGATCTAAACCGTTTTCGGTAGCACTATATAAACTCTTTCCTCAAGATAAAAGACAGATAAACCACACCAATAAAGATAAGGTGACTTCCTGGAAATACCGATAAAAACCAAATTTTAAGTATTCAAACTATTTCCAAAGAAGATTAAATTAAAAAATACTGTAACTAAACTGTACTAAACAAATAAGTAACTGTATCAACTAGTTTTGGAGGCAACAGACACTATCTTTCTTCAGGAAATTAATTGTAGTGTTGGTCATCTGGACTTTCTCATACCATATACCATTAAGCAACTTGAAAGGATTTTTTTCACATTTTATAAGCAAAATTTTGAAAATTCTGTATTGCTGATCCAAATTATTACAATTATACCGTGTTAAATTTCACTTTAAAGAGTTTGACAAAATATTTCGATTGATACTATACATGCCAATGTCCCCTGGGGGTAACTGACCTCCCCCACTTGAGGGGGCCAATGACGTCATCTACACAAAAATTGTATTGCGACTATTTTTGACAACAATGACTGATACTAGTAAGTCACTGCTCATTGATAATTGAGCCATAAATAACCCATTTTATGGCAGATTAAGTCAAATTTTGTCCTATGATATCATGTTAAAAAATGTAAAATTTTGAATGCATTTTGAAGTTTTCGCTCAAATTTAAAAAAATCGATCTAGTTCTAGATTTTTCTATAATAAAGTAATAAAGCCGGATATAAAGTTTTGTGAAAATTCAATACCATTTGTATCAGCTACGGTATACACAAGAAATTGACCGCAGACATCAGCCAAACAGACAGACATAGCTCTAAAAATAGTCAAAACGTGTTCAAGAAATTTTAAAACATATATCAACATCTTGGAATCGAAAATTTTCGTGAAAACAATGCTTTCTCGATAATGTGAGGAAATAATACGGACAGAGACACTATGTAAAGACAAAATAAAATTGCGTCTGTAAACCAAAGGACATGCGTATTGCTTATTGGTGCGTCTATGTATTTTTATTCTGAAGAAGAATATGGCTTTATGTCAGTTGTTTAATACTGCTACCAATTTATGTAGTAATATATATGTAATATATTTACACTGTACAATGCATATTTGAATTTCGTTTACCTATATGATGATACATTACTCTGTTCTTATTTACATAAAACATCAAGCGTCTAAATATGAAATTTACACATGGCTTATAATAACGTCACTCCTAAAAATATGGCTATTTTGAATTAATTCCAGATTTGCAATAGTGAACACCGAAATTATTGCCATGGAGAGTGACATCCCCATATTTGCAAAACTCGCCCCACACAGCAGAAGTGTCGTTATTACTATGGGGCTGTCTTGAACTGAATGAGTCACGAATAGTATCACTATAAAATCGATTCGGTAAGGTTCATTACAATATCTTTGAGAAATTTGAAGAGTTAGTTTGGTCAGGAAGTTTGGTCAGGGTAAGTCAGGAATAGTGATACAACTCGAGTAAAATATTCACAAATCATAATTTGTGAATTAATTTGATGACAAAGTGACACAAATCAAAGGAAATGTATCACAGCTCAAAAAACACATATTTTTTAAATTAATAAGAGTGACACAATTCTAAGTGCCTCTTTATTTCAGAACTTAAAGCAAAGCCCCTATGGAAGCAAAGATTCATTTTTGTATAATTCTAAAGGATATAGGGATATAGGAAATCCTTTTTACTAAAGACAGTTTTCTTCAAAGATCGATAGGTTTTCATCTTGAAGTTTTGCATTTTATAATTTTCTTTTTTGTGACCATTATACAAAATCCATTTTTTTGTTGTGACGTTATAATATTCTATGTACGAATCAAGCACGAATGATGCTGTATACAACTAGAAGCAACTTAATAAAATTCAATTTTATAATACCAGTTATCTTTGCATCATATTTAAAGCCCCTAATTTGTCCTTTATATCTATTACTTACATTTTTTTGCTGAATCATGGGACAGCCTCATTTATATTCAGCACTAAAATTCGCCCAAATGGGGTATCTCATTACATAGAATATCATAATATTCCTGTGCCGAGTTAAGCTTTATAGTGAACTGACATATATAAGTGAGTTTAACATATATACGGGAGTTTGAATAAATAATTCTGTTTAAACTAATAACTTGTCAAAAACGTCAATTTATGTGGCGTAAATCTAATGCCAAAAACCTTGTGGTGTTAATATCACGTAATTATTATTTCGTTGTAAATGAAGTAAAGTTATTAAATTATGGAACGAAAGTCATGTGCTGCCCACATCAGATTTTTCTAACTAAACCCTAAAATATAGCAAAAGTCTCTCAAATCCTGGAAATAACGCTAAATAATTGTTAGTTATGCTAAAAAAATGCATTTATTTAGACTTCCATTAAAAAGTGAAACAGTGTAAAAACTCCCTTTGTCAACAGCAAATAAGCTATTAAATATCCTTGTATATTTTGCTAGACGTTTCCCTGGTGATGGGTATGCACATAATTTTTTTTAATCCTTCTATCAAAATATTTCAGAAAATATTCTCGGTTCAAAACTTTGTTCAAAATCCCCTTGTACATCTTTTAATCCGATAAGACTAAAGTGAAAACTGTAAAGATATTTCTCCTTTCGCTATGCATTAGTGACACATCATTAGGTTCCTGGCACAAAGTTTTGCAAGAACGCCAAATTTAAGTTTTTCTTTTTTGCGAAAATTGCTTTTAAACACTGTTAATGCAAGTTTCAAAATTATGTATATATATATATATATATATTCCATTCATGGCGAATATCATTACACAACAGTTTACAATGTTTATATTTAGAAAATGTGGTTTATAAACATTATATAATAAACTAACTATATATAAAAATGCCTATATGTTTAAATTCGCTTCAGATTAATTTCCACTAGACCTGTGGAAAAGTTTCATACCAAGCTCTTCTTGTAAGAAATATATTTGTCATTATACCAAAGTCTACAATGTTTCGTAAAGAAAATGCAGTTTATAAATGTAATTCACTAAACTGATTCTGTATATAAATGAACATGAAGATAAACTGGGCATTAAATTAGTTTTCGTAAGAGCTGTGGTAAAGTTTTGTATCAAGACAGAAGCTCTGCTTGTAAGAAGATCGCTTGTTTTATACAGTCCAATGATCTCAGTTCATTTTCTTTAAAATTTCATGCTGACGTCTAATTGGTTTTCATATCTCTATAGTAAGGATTTAGCGTAAAACTGAGAATAAATAAAGTAAAAATGTAATTAAATTCTGCATGTTTGAAATATGGAAAAAATAATGAAAAGTGTCTGGAATGTAAAGTGCACGGTTGGGTTAGTATGAAGAGATAATGCACACATGCCAATGTTCAAAACCGACTTTGAGCATTATTTCATACTGAAATTGTAACCCTGCATTGCTTCCTGCAACGTTTAGTTTTGAAATTGTTGCTGTACTATTATAAATCAATTGCAAATACCACTTTTTTTGTTAAATCATAAGAGCAATATTTGAATTTTTCTCTTTTCTAACACATTAAATGCACCTATTATAGGTATGCACCAATTGTAAGGTTTTTGGGGTTATGTTTTTGCTCATCTGTTTGTGGTCGATGTTTTATGTACGCAAAAGCAGCCACAGATAACAACGGATTTTTACGAAATTTTATGTACTGATTTTTTAATGAAAAAATTAAAACTAGAGATAATGTTTTTAAATTCGATCGAAAACTTCGACATTAATTCGAAATTTATATTTTCTTAACATGGGAGCATATAGCGCAATTTGTCATAATCATTCATTAACAGGTTTATCCATGTCTCAGTGATCAGGACTTAAAAGTTAAAATAATTGGAGTGAAAAATAACCGCCATACAACTTTTGTGTTCGTGAACGGTATTAGCCTACAGAGAGGCTTCACCCTCAAACTTGGTATGAAAGGAAACATATTTTAAACTCTGTAAAATAAAAGGGTAGCATGCTATAATTGTGGTGCCTTGGGCAAACAATGCATACTTTACAAACCTGTTCTTGTAAAATTGAAATATGTATATATATATATATATATGAAATAAAAAATGCATGCTACATGAAAATAGATTCTAGTATAAAAATGGTCGATTTTAGCACCATTTCAGCACATTTTTTTTTCAAAGAATATCATTGGAAAATGTTGCTGACAAAGTAGCGTGAAAAAAACACAATTGTTTCTGTATCAAATATTAGTTAGAAAAAGTTATCCAAAATGGATTTACCGCTGCATTATATGACGATT
This sequence comes from Amaurobius ferox, assembly GCA_951213105.1. Lineage (NCBI taxonomy): Eukaryota > Metazoa > Arthropoda > Arachnida > Araneae > Amaurobiidae > Amaurobius > Amaurobius ferox. Next base: position 92,376,481 of record OX578136.1, read on the forward strand.
AATGCGCAGCAAATGCATTCATCACACACAAAATATGTTCCTTATGCAAAGCGTTTATATGTAACAATATTGCGTAGGATTTATAGAAAAAAACTAAGATCATTTTCTGTCAGTGCGTCGAAATCGCACTGACCGAAAATGACAAATAAGCAATTTCATGATAATACATAAATAAATCTTTCACTGAAATAAATATTAGTATTTTTACTTTTGTTCAGTGCACCTCTAAAAATCCCATTTTTTAGCCTTTAGTAGAACCAGCGGATTATTATTCCCTAGCCTACATATAAAGCACCGTTGTCACTTGTGACAAATCTTCCCAATTTTCTTTTCTAGAAATGATTATTTTTGTCGTCGTATGAGGTATGTCATTTTCTTCTAATGGAACTCCATTTACTAGAAGTGATTGCAAATGGTTATATTTATCTGGGATATAATTTGTTCTTCAGTGCAAAGAAATTGGTATTATGAGTGGTACAGTCATACACCCGCTGTCTTTTATACCCATATCTAAATTTAAATTTAATATTTTCATATATTCTAACACATTTAAAATGCGTACAATTTTCACGTGCCAGTGAAGGGTATTTTTATATTCGGGTGTTTAAATACTTTATGGAACTATAATGGTCTCATTTGTGCGCGAAAACAATCTGCGTCAGTCAAATGTTGTATACAGTTACAGTAATTGGAGCACGTAACAAACTAGTTAGCAACTCAATTTTAGTGTGACGCTTTACACAATTACTGCAATATAAATTAGATTTCTGTCTTCTTAACTGTGCAAGTAATTGTGGAGATTATGGAATATGGAAAGAACATTTTTTAGATAAGGGCAGAAATGCACATTAGAACCGCCAAAGAGAGGTATTTATGGTGGAGGTTTTTGCTGGTGAGAACATATTTGTATGTTATATAGGTAATGGTAATAAACACACACACAACATACACATACCTATACACACATACATGCACACACACGCACGCACACACACACACACACACACACACACACACACACACACATATATATATATATATATCAAATTTAGAAAATAAGATACATAAATATTAAATAATTTGAAGATTATTTTCTCTAAAAATATGTAACTTTAGCCAGTTTGTAATAACAATCTGAGCCCCTTTTTAATGGTATTAATGACATACTGTTTTATTAATTTCTCTTATGAATCACTTTTATATAAGATATTTCATCTATGACTTATGTTTATCCTGTTTGATGGGTTTCAGTATAGTTCCTGTCTACTATTTGTTCCTTTCTGATTCCATGATTTATTTTCTTCTCCTTCTTCCGAATGCATCTCAACTATTTTTATTCAGTTACAACTGATCGTCTTCACTGCACGTGTTTCCCTCCAAGTGGTTCATGGTTATGCTTGATTTCTTAATAATTTTTCAATTTTTCCTCGGTTAATATATCCTGAGTTTATAACATGTATAGTAACTTACTATTGCCATATCTGAAACAAGCATTTGTTTGGGATAATTAGGGTTCGATGCTCAAACATGATGAATAATCTAGCCTCCAATGAAGAATAAATTATGATGAAGAGATTGACCTCCAATTTAAGCTAGTACTGTTCATTTCTCTTTTCGGCATGGTAGCAGTTGTTTAACTGATTTGGCGGTTTCATTCATTTAATTTTCCTAATTACTTGGAATTGTTTATTATTCTATATTTCTAATATATATATGTGTGTGTGTGTGTGGATATATATATATATATATATGTATATATATCCATACACATTCTGACTGATTTTGACTAATCATCGAATTTTGGCTGGTACTGTTTTCTTCTCTTATCGGCATTATGGCCGTGAATTTGCTTCTATGGTGATGTTAATATTACTTGAATTTTTTATTATTACATATTTCTAATATATATATATATATGTATATATATATATATATATATATATATATATATATATATATATATATATATATATATATATATATATATATATATATATATATATATATATATATATATATATATATATTGTCAAAAAGATGACAATGCAAAGATGAATGAAAAGATTTTGTGTAAAGATGACAATGCAAAGATGCATTGTCATCTTTACACAAAAAATTTGTAATAACATACGTCGACAAGGAAACGACAAATTATGCATTTACTTGTGTTTTACTTTATAAACAGTTATTATACAAAAGTTATCACGATCCATGCGTATACCTACCTTTACAGCAATCTAAGTCAGAAATTGAGAATCGCATTAAATCAAAATACATTAAATTGGGATACAGAATGGGGCAAATCCGTTTTCCGTATATTACTTTAATACCTAAACTTCAAAAAGATCCTGTTAAATTTCGTCCCATTACTAATGGTTTTCAATCATATTTGACAACAGCTAACAAAAAACTCTTATCTATTTTAAAAATAGTAATGATTAAGATTAAAAATAACTGTGCATATTTTATTAGTAATAGTATAGAAGCTATTAAAAAAATAAATGTAATTAATGAAAATTTGTATTATAGAAGTTTTGATTTTAATGATTTGTTTTCAAATATAAACATCAAGGACTTATACCTTATTGTCATGGAGATATACGAAAAATACAATCTGCAGTCGATTATTGACAAATATAAATTTAAAACATTGGTGGAAATGGTTTTGTTCGAAACTGTACTGTTTGATGGTACATCTTATTTTAAACAATTGCATGGAATACCCATGGGGGGTGGTTGTTCATCAATACTTGCTGATATATATCTGAATAAATATGAAGATGGAACACATATATTAAACGAAATTCTGTTCATTCGCTACGTTGATGACATTTTGGTAGCATATCCATGTGAAGAATATCAGATGGATTTTACTTTCTATCCACAACATTTAAAACTAACTGAAACTCCATATAATGTCAACAAAAGTCTTAATTTTCTGGATATAACGATATACAAGCAACCAGGAGGTTCTACTGGTTTCTGTTTGTACGATAAACGCAACGACTTCCACTTCAAAATCAATTATATCATAAACTGGAACTCGTGTATGCACAAAAATGTTTTTAGAAATATTATACTGGGACAATTAATACGTAGTCAAAGAATAAACAGTAAAATGGAAGATCGATATTTATGCGATTATCGTTTCCTACAAAACACCATCTCACAGGGTTTTCCCAAGAATTTTTTAAGTGACATTATCTACAAATTTTATAAAATAACTGTAACCGAAAGTTACCGTTTATATTTAAATAAAACTGTTGGCAATATACATACTGGATTGTCACAGGTAAAGCGTGTGATAACTGACATGGGACCTCTTGAATAGGGTATAATGCATAATACGTTATAGCAAATTTGCATGGTCTTGTATGACACAATATGGGATGTACATCTGCATGTAATATGCTATTGTTTGTCATTCAGGTATATGGTTTTAGAAATAGACTTTGTTATTATTGTTCTATTATGTGTCAATATTTAAATTCTTCTTTAAGTGGAAGCTTTGTAATTTTGTTAATTTATACTTGTGAACATGTTTCAAACATTATTCACACACTTTTTAACATATTTCAAACATTTACTGTAGATGAATTTCGATAGGGCTGGATCTCGACAATTATATCTTATATTTGTTTCTGTATGATGTATATTTACATCTTACAATTTGATGCATTCGTATTCCTTTTTGCAATGTACCGGCTCTCCGGGAGTGTTGTCGCGACGTAAAGCATGCTTAACCGGGGTGAGGGGGTCACAACTCCCCCCGGCCATCTTTTGGTATATTGTTTCCATCCATACCTCTTTTCTTTTTGACAATATTTTAATCCTCTTTTTAGTGCAGCTTTGCGCCTTTTAAGTGTGATTTCAGATGATTTTGTAATGTAGTATTTCACTGTGTTTTAATATTATATATATATATATATATATACATAGATAGATAGATCTAAATATGTTATGTCACAGACAATATTTATATTTTAGTAGAATCAGCATCCAGATATTTATGCAGATAACAATATTAATAGTTACAATTCCTTTATTTTCTTTACAAGAAAACTTTATTTTCATTATTTCTTTTTAGAAATTATAATTACTCAAATTCTCTCCTTATTAACCACATTTTTCGCTTCCGCAATTACTGACTTGCTATGTTTAATAATTACATCGATTGATTGCAACGCCACATTGAATAACTCGACTAAAATCTTAAATATTTGCAACTTGACGTTTTTTAGCATCTCCTGAATTTCTTAACAACCTAGGGAAGACATTTTAGAGCAATCTGTTTTTTGCGTTTTTCTCCATAATTATATTGTTATGTTAGTCGTTTATGTATTATTACGATTGGCATTAGTAGTAGGTCATTTAAAGTTAGAATTCCATTCCCTTTTAAATTGCATTATGTGCCTAAATATTATTAGTAAATGGTAATTTGTTAGCAGCTACGGAATATTAATTATAGAATATTTCCCTGTATTATGATGGATTCAGACTGCTGCTATTTTTGGCATGGTTGATATCTAAATTATTTCATTAAAATTATTCATTTTATTCCAACAATGTTTCTATTCTATCATCCAATGAATTTAACACAAATTGTTTGCTTTTTTATGTATAATATTGTATATGTATTGGGAATAGATGTCCTTCATGTTAGTAACTATATGCGTTCCTCATGAAATAACTAAGCTTCTACTGAAATTAACTTTTTCATATTAGGTTTTATTATATTTTAGAAAATATTTTTCCGGTTTCACTTATGAATGCTCTTTGATTGGCATAGTTGACTTTTTTGTACACAATTAAAGGATGATTAATTTTAAAGAATATCGATGATCAATTATGTGTATGTGCAGCCTGATGAATTTGTAATTTATCTGCTTTCTATAAATTTTATTTTATTTTATTTATGGTTACATTTGTTTTTGTTTACCTTGTCATAATCCAATACGTCGAATCTTTTTGTAACAATGGACTTCTAACAAAACTGTCGCACATGTAGAGATACATTGATTATTCTTTGGACAGTAGCATTTTTATTTAACTCAAATTCTAGTAGTATAAGCTTTACTTGTATAGTTTTCTGAACAATTTGACAATTCTCTAAATTGCCAAATGACGCCAAGAGGTTTTAGTTCGTTTGTTGTCAAACGTCGCACAATTCTTAAACAATCCCTTATGCATGCCTATCTTTACATGAGGTTAACTTATGTGGAAAAGTTGTTTCCTGGGGATAATACACAGATAAAACAATGTGCGTAAATATGTTATTAGAAAATATATAAACAGAAATAATTGATGTGTGAATAATTACAGATACTAGTGTTCTTTAAAAAATGTTGATAAAACAATTTTAAAAAATCTGATATGAGCAGAACATAACTTTCTCTATATAATACAATGAATTTACTACTTTTGCAGTGAAAAAATAGATTATTTTTATAGTAGTTATTTATATTCTTTCCAAGATATTGATTATTCCAAGATAATTTTGTCAATGGGAAGTCATTTTCCATGTCGTCATTATCAATGAGTCGTCATTGATTTAGAGTCATTTTTATCCATTTACCGAGTTTTTCGTTAATTTAGCAACATTTAAAAAAAGTCGGCAAGTTGGCGACATTCCACCAAATTCGTCACCAAAATCTCGTCATGAGTTATGGACGAAGAAATACGTTATTTTTACAGCAGACAAATTATTATGGAGTTCAAATACAAAAAGTATTACTCAAAGTATATTTTCTCATGAATGGAACGAGCTAGATCCACGAGAATGATGTCACAAAATTTCTCGCATGGTATGATATATGAAAAGTGAACGTGTTTCTCACTAGGGAATTTTTTTTTTTAAGTTATGTGATTTTTTGATAATTGTTTTGAAAAATGTGCAATATCTTGAAAACGGTTCATGTTAGCGTTCAAAAATTTATATCGATCGTTTCCTAATGAAGAATTACGTTAGAAATGTTTATTTTTCCGTAACTTTATTAGCGGTTTTTATTTTTTGACGATTTTTTACAAAATTTCACTCGAAAATTTAGGAGGGTTCTGAACATTCGTTTGCATATAAAAACAATAGGCTTCCAATGTTAAAATTTTTTTGATTTTTGTATCAAATTTCGGTCGAATCGGTTCATTCGTTCGTCAGTTAACGTTTCCACAGACTCACACACACTCACACACATATACTTTCCCACATACACGCACACACACACATACTTTCACACACACACATACATACTTTTACACACACACACGTAGACACACACACACACACACGCACACACAGACATCACTTCAAAAATGTTTGATTCGTGATCAGGGATGCTTGAAGCGTGCCATTGAAAACTTGAATTCGAATTTTCGACGCCGTCACAGTACTTTCCTTATACATTATGTATATAAGAAAAGTAAAAAATACTTGTTAAATTAGTAGCATATCTATTCATGTAAATTCATGAACAAGGGCATGCACATTTCATCTAGATATTTAACAATGCGATCAGAAACATTGTGGAGTTTTCTTTTTCTGCAAGAACCCTCCCAAACTTCGTGCTATTCCGTGGAAAATAAAAGGCACCTTTAAGGAGGGAAATAAATCAAAATGTGACGGATATCACATTTCAGCAGAAAACGACGTCAAGTTCGCTTTTCAAAAATTCCACTTACGAAAATATTCACGCACATGTGGTATATTTTACAATAAAAATATTTTTTCGAACTTAGAGATCAAGTAAAAAATAGATATTCGGTGAAACTTACTTTTCTCTGCGGGTATATTATTTACTAGTCGGTGGCAAAAATATGAAAAATGTAAAATTTTGGATGTCCACAGGCATATAATGTTAAAAAAAATACAAAAACTGATCTATACATTGAGAGAAATATTTTTGAATGTTTTATTTGGTTATCTCCTTATGTTATAGGAAAAATAACCATGTTTTTTTTATTCCATACTTTTCTTATAAAACGCATCGGTTTACAGAATGTTATTATTTAATTATTAAAGCATCTAAATACTTCTTATATAAGATATTTGTATTTTAATATTACATATCTTTAATCCTGATTATTGAAATTTTAAAGATTGTAAATAGCATCATGTGTTATAAAGAAAGCATTGTAATTATGAATATTAAATATTTACAAAAATATATTTATATACATGAATTAAAATAATTATTTACCTGAATATGGTAGAGTGGTAAAAATTCCTGCCAACCTAATACCTCGTTCCCACTAAGAAGAGGGATTTTTGTAGAGTCAAAGCAACTAAATCGGCGGATAGATTTATCGAAAGGAACAATATTGAGATCAATCTATTTTTGCAAAAGAAAAAAAAAACATCAGCATCATTGAGAATCTGATGTTTCAACCCAGATCGGAACTCGATCCCATTATTATATGTATTCATCCGTCGATTTGGTTTCTTTGGTTTGATGGGGATACAACTTTCTAGTGAGAATGACTTACAAACAAGTTGAATTTCGTTTTAACGCGTTTGCTGCCGCGATACTCAATAACAATGATATGAATCACGGATAATTCACACAGTATTAAAAGTGGGGGCTGTTGAAGACCCAGACCGTCCGAATCATCCTTAAGATATAGAGCAACAATTTGGAAGGCCGGGAAAGTGTTTATGATTGCAATGCCTCATTTGAACTAGGAAGTAGGATCTCGATCGAGCCAGAGAAACTATACCGGCAGATGTACAAGTAAAAAATAACAATATAAACCACTTTACCGAAGCGGATCTAATTTTTTGACTCGGGTTGTAAGATCAGCATCTCGATTACTTATGCAGACGTTGGTATTTTAATCTGCATTCACATTTTCAATCTCCATTGCATAAGCAGTTTTGACGCTATCATTCTTTATAATATATCCATCAGTCGATCATATTCCTCATTTGATCTGGATCCAAGTTCTCAGAGTAAACAAGGCATAATTCATCTCAATGAGTTGATATCGATTATTGGGCTCTTCACCTGTTCGAAACGAACATAAGTATTAAACCGTCAAATGAAAGTATATCAACCCCCCCAAAATACCTATTTATTTTAAGTGAATTTATTATTTTTAATATCTTTTAAAAATAAGTGTGAAACATTTTAAAATGTATGCAAGTATGTTATGAACTATATCAATACTCAATCAATCGCACAGAAAATAATTTTACGACTGAAATTAGAATTTTGTTAATATTTCCATTTGTTTTATTTACTTACTTAAAATATTTGTTATTCTTTTGTACGAAGAAATATTTTCAGACAATTTTTCAGGCGTTTCCAACATTCATCGTCATGAGAGCAGTTCCTTCAGTTAGTTCATTACACAAATTTTCATAAAAACATCATATAGTTTATTCAATTAGTTTCATAAAAGATAAGGAAATAAAAATACATATTCATCGGAATTTATATGCATTGTTACAGTAAAACTTCTTTTCTCGGGATCGAACTGGACCGCCGTTACTACAATATCCTATAATCCAGAAAATCGAATTATCAATAACAAAGTTTCCTATATTTATACTCTCAGAACCATTTTTAAGTTTTTATCTATCTGTGGAATTATTTGGATCTCAGAACGTATTTACGGTATACATTTTAATTTACGTGAGTTCTTTCGAACCGCCTGTTACGCAGGCGTAATACACCCGTTAGGGGGTACATCACTTGTTCGCTAACACTCACTTACCACCGGAGCTCGCTTCGTGAGCATTTTTTGCGTACATGACCAAGCTTGTGCACACAACCGATTCGATTAATTATATCTTTATCCATATTAAAAAATAAAAAAACCCTTCAAAAGCACATAAAATAGAATAACTTATTAACTAAATCGAAATCTAAAAGAAGGACTCCATTACTCAACTATATAGGTACAAAACTTAATGGTTTTGCTATTGAGAGTCTGTCTCGGATGCGGACTTCCAGATCACACTGTTCTTTTGAATTTGAATATAAATCGATGAATATCCTATCAACTCATATTTCAGTCGAAAAACAGTTTATTTAAACGTGTTTCCCCACCATTACTCCATAAATATGCCAAACATCATATTTTTGTGTTACGCTTTTTAAGGTACGTGACAAAGAAACTCAGGGGAAGCGACATGTATCAAACAACGGCGGTGCTAGATACTTTATTTTAAGATAGAGATATATCTACAGAAATACAATTCTACGGAGTGCGCATTTATGTAGATAAGTATATCTGTAAATACGTCCTGTTATAAAGTGTACACATCAGTAGAATCTCTTTATCTCAGGGCGTATCTACTGTATACTTTTATATTAATACGTATCTCTGGAATACTTTTATTTTGTATACGTAACTACGGAAATGCGTATCTACAGAACATGTATTTCCATAGACACGTATTTCTCTAAATACGTATTGATATAAAGTACCTGAGGAATTATTTTACCTCAACAATTTTACAAAGAAACATTTATCGTTTAAGACGTAAATTACGTATAAAAATGATAAAAATGACCGATAAAAATCACCAACCTACGAATTAGTGAAATATTAAATGAAATGGAACAGTTAAACTACTAATTGAGCTTTATAGCAATGGAAGTTCAACTTTAATAAATTTTGCATGCTCACACTCAAAACAAATGTTAGTTTTAAAATTAAAAATACATTTTTGTTACATTGTAAGAATTTAATGTGATTAATGTTTCTGTTTTTTTTTTAATTACACGTTTGCGTGATATAACTGCTATTGCATAAAAAAAATCATAAATCAGCTTAAGCATTAAGTCTACTTCTATCTTTAAATTTAGCTCCCATGTTGGCACATATTAGAAGCAGGGAAAAAAAGATCAATCATGCTTCACTTTTATTCAATTTTTAATATTTTCTTTTATGAGACTGCACAGAATATTATACAATTTAAAACTTTACTGCTTTCATATTAGACTAAAAGTCCCCCAAAATTATATAATTTTGTATCCTTTTGCATTTAAAATCAAATTCTTTTGGATTTGCACTAATTAGAAATGAATTTTATTCAAAAAATGTATTACCAGTTATTAGTTATTTGGAGGTAGATATACAGAAAATTGAAAATCACATTATTTAAGAAGTATAAGAAAATTTAATCTCATATTTTTATTATATAGTGAGTCCAGTGCTATAGACTGCCCAATGGCTATTTCCTCAACCGTTAGTCACAGAGATATACTCCCAATTGCAAAAATGTTTTAAATTTTAAAATCTATTGCCTTACAAATAGTTTAAATCAATAAATGTATTTCTAAAAGAAATAAGAAATATAAATTTTTATACGGACCCACAGTCCTACCAGTTATATATAGGCGAATCATCCTCATACAATTTCATGCAAAATAAAAAAAAATCATCTTTTTACGACAAAAATTCGATGAGTTATGAAGCATTAAACTTTATAACTTAAGTCGCTTTTCCGCGCACAAAAATGTCCCGTTCAGGCAACCTTTAAGGGACAGAATAAATATTGAAATTATGTATTCAAAGTATTATGTTTCGATTGCATTTGCTGACATAATGTTGAGAATGAAGCAAAGCATTTTATCGAATAGTATGTCGTTTAGAAGGGTATTATAGTCAGGGGTCGACTAAGATCTTTTGGGGTCTTTTTAATATCTTGAAAGATTGTAAGATTAAGATTGTAAATGTGGTAACACATTATCGTAAGAGTCGTTTAAGTCAATAAAAGCATTTCTGTAAAAATTACGAAATTTAAATTTGTATAGGGTAATAGACCAGTAATAGGACCAGTTTCAGCGTACCTGTAGACGAAAATAAAAATTACTCACATTAAATCAAAAATAATAAAGGCATATAACACCTAAAAAATAACAAATGTGTAGAGAGTATCTGAATAAGCTGAAATGAAGTATCATGTCTGTGATAAAATGCTCAGCAGACGATAAATATTTAACATTTAATTTTCCTTCTAAAACGGCAACAGGGGATAAACATTAAATTTTATACTTTGCCAGAGTTAAAAAACTTTTGTTTTGTTTATTTTGTTCCCCTTGTTCTAAAATTTCTGATGTGTTTGCTCGTAGCAAATGTGAAGTGATAAACGAAAAATGTTCAATAACAGGCAGTACACTGAAATGGCATTACTTTACGGGAAATTTTATCGGAATAAGCGAGAGGCTATAAGACAGTATGCTATGACATTCATCCCGAATGAAAAGCATCCATCTGCTATAGTACTATTTTAAAAGTTGTAAAGCGATTAAGAAACGGGTAGCGTTCGAAATCGTCCTAGATCAACAAGAATCACGGACTCAACAATGCGCATACCTGTGGAGGATGTTCTCGGATATGCCCTCGCTCATCCACAGTGTAGTGCAAGAAGCGTTAGCGAAGCATGTGGATATTCTAAATCTGAAGTGTGGAACATTTTATACACATATGGTACATATCCGTATCGCCCGATACTGGGACACAAATTAATGTGAGAAGACAAAAAGCGTCGCTTTGACTTCTGTAATTACATTTTAAACAGACAAGACGATATTTCGTCGTTTGTTAGCGACACTCTGTGGACCGACGAGCGTCAGTTTACCAGACAGGGTATTGTAGATACTTAAAATAGTCACTATTGGTCTCTGCAAAACCCGCACATCATTAGACCATGCAGACATCAAGTTCGTTGGTCGGTAAATATTTGGTGTGGCATAATGAGTGTGACTTTAATTGGGCCATTCATTTTTTATGGCGATTTAACGTAGTAAAATTATGCACAGATTTTACAGGGACCAGTAACTTACTTCTTGGACGAATGTATTTCCTTACGAGATTTATCACAGATGTGGTTCCAGCATGACGGCGCGCCAGCACACAAATTACTTAAACCACGTACTGTTCTAGCCGCAACATTTGGAAATTATATTATTGGGTACAGAGGTCCTGTTGAGTGGCCCCCGCGATCACCAGATTTGAACCCTTTAGATTACTTTCTCTGGGGTTTCTTGAAAAATAAAGTCTATGAAAGAGAATAAACGAGTCCGGCAGATTTGTTAAATCGTATTTTCGTAGCGTGCACATGTGTAACATCGACTATACTGCGAAAAGTACAGGAGGAATTTTCTTCGCGGGTGCGTTTTTGCATTGCAGCTGAAGGAAGCCACTTCGAGCAAATATTACAATAACGTGGTTTGTAATATGATTCTCAGTTTCTAAAATGCGTATATTTGCATTTTAAAGTATGTTTTATTTTCTAATTCAACGAGGCTGTTCATTTTTCCTTATGTCATTCACCACAAGTTGTATTTTTTTTTTACTTCTATTGTCAGCACAGGTTGTATTCTTGATATTTTTGTATGTGTTACAAATAATTATAACTTTAATAATGTAATATACATTGCTGCAAAAAATAATGAAATTGCTGCGAAATATTTGGCTTTCCAATTATTTTGTGTATAACCACCATTTCTCAGCACAAAAAGTGCTCCAAAGTTAAGCAGATATATCTCGGGGAATTTGGGTCGTAAAAGGAGGATTTTTTATTTTTATTTTACATTCATTTGTATGAGGATGATTTTCCTAAATATGACTGGTAGGACCGGGGGACGTATAAAAAATTATATTTTGTATTTCTTTCAGAAATACATTCATTGATTTAAACTGTTTCTAAGATAATAGATTTTAAAATTTAAAACAAAATTGCAATTGAAAGTATATTGCCGTGACTAACGGTTGAGGAAATAACCATGGGGCACCGATAGCACTGGACACCCTGTATATACTAACACATATATGCGTTTCTAAGAACACAATTGATTGGTAACACAGAACACAATCTATCGATAAATAAAGCTATTGTGGTAAGCCGAACGCAAATGATCTAGAAATAAATATACTTTATTCTGCTGGGTGCAATTGATCTATAAATAATTGTATTTCCATTCTCAGATTCCAACTGATCGAAAACTAAATTTATTGTGTTTCAAGAAACATAGTTGATCTAAAATTAAATCTGTACACGCTGATGAATAAATATATTTTAATGCTAAATTTTAGGCATAACAATAATTATTTATTTATAGTTTGAAAGAAATTTTATATTTATTTAATTTTTAAGGATGTGTATTTCATAAAAACGACAAGCATCCACAGGGACCATACTCTCCTTCCCCTACCACCAACCTCACGGGAGGACTTACGGAATTACATGCTTAACGTGATCGTACTCCGCGTGAACACGGCGGCAGTTTTGACAGTGGTAGGAATCGAAACCGGGCCACCGAGAGCAACACCCACGCGCTAACCACTGGGCTGTCGCGCCCCCTTTCAGTCAGTCTGTCAGTCAGTCAGTCTGTATTTCTGCTTGTGATCGATTTTTTGCGTACACGATAGCTGTCACAAATATTAATGGATTTTCACGAAACTTTACATTCCACTTTGTTAACAAAAATTCTAGAAAATTATTTTGTTTTTAAATTTGTACGAAAATTTCGAAATTAATTTTTTTTTTATCATGGCAGCATAAGACAAAATTTGAAATAATCATGCATAGAAGGAATTAGTGTGGACTCAATGATCACGGAATTTAGCATATTTAATCTTTGAAGTAAAAAGTGGCTGTGATATAATTGTTGCTTTCGTGACGTGATTTGCCCACAGGGGGGGGGGGGGGGTACATTGTCAAATGTACGAGGGGATTACATGAATGGAAATATTTTTCAAACCTTTTAAGATGAAGGGTATCACGTTATAATTGTAATCATTTGGATAAACAATATAGATTTTTCAAATTTGTTCTTGAAAGATTTAACAAAAATAAATAAATAAATAAATGAAAATATATAAAAAATTACAAGCTGGTTGGAAATGGATTCTTGTATGAGAAAATCGAGTGGAGCCACACTAATCAAAATCTAGAATAGAATACAATCATCTCAGTTTTGCAATGATTAGAGAATTATCTGGTCAGGCGAAGATCGGTAGTTTGATGACGAAATGATATACTGGTTGTTTACAATGGCGATCAGCCAAATTGACCCTCTGAGTTAGATGCAGTGGACGACTGACTTATTTCTCATTATTGCTAAAATAATCAATTTCCCATGGTGATTTATGTCAAAGTTTTAAATTTACAATAAGTTACGAAAAATAGGATGTTATTTTTCATTGTAAAACAATGAAGAATTGAACTTGCACCCCGATCTTAAGCCTGAAAGAAGAGAATAAGGATTATTCCAAATATATGTTACCGCTAAAGTGCAGAAATCAGTCATTCAACAGATTATCTAGGCAATGTGCAGATTAACTAGGGTGATCCGTTAAAGTGCCGAAAACCGTTTCATTTCTCAAAATACCTAGGTAATCTGCAAATTACCTAGATAATAAGCACATTACCTACTAGACACTCGTTAAAGTGAAAATAAGATCTAAAGAGGTTTGCGAATAATCTTGTGTTCATTTTACTCACCAATTCGGTGCTTGCTTGCATACTAGGAGCTAAATTTATCTGCTTTAAAAAATCCCGACACAAATTCACGCGCTAACAAGCAGAAACGAATTTGAAAACAGAATTAGCTATGCTATGCACTGGCAGCCGACGCAAATTATGAGAAATAAAAACAACCGGCGACGACAAGACGCTGGCGAAACCACACTAAAAGTGGAGGGAGAAGGGGAAGGAGTAGGGAAAGGAAATGAGAGAAACAAACTTTTGAACTTTAACGATACGGAAGCCGTTAATGTGCACATTACCTAGGTAAAATGAGGGAAAACTCTTGATTCCGCACGTTAACTGAGCAAATCAGTTAATCTGCAGATTAGCTAGGTAATGTGCACATTATCGACTTTCGAGCTTTTGCTGTAACATATATATAATGTATCTGATTTTTGCAGTAGTTTAATGATGTATCATTTGGTAATACAAAGATATATCATTGACTCTCCAGCCGGAGATCGGTATTTGAAACGCCGTACAAAACGTGATTTCTCGATGCCTTGCATCCTAAAACTCAACACTCGAAAATTTTATATTTAAGTAATATAGATTAACAGGGAAATGATTTTGTATAGGATAACATTTTATAGGTTATCGCTAGTTGAAAAAAATATATTTCTGAGTATTATTTTAGATAACACTGATTTGGGCCTCGCATGACTTTTCATGCATATACTTTTTGCACTGTATATAGCATATAATACATTGATCGAATGTAATTTACAGTTTTGTAAACAGTGCAGATTTAAAATACAGTAAAATTCCAAGCTATCCAAAACTGACGATTCAGCTAATCTATCGTTTCCATTTTCAATATATATTTTGCAAATTTATTAAAACCGAGCTATGCCAATGTGCATATTTTCACAAATTCATACAAACGTCAATCTGTGACATATAATGCACTTTTGATGAAAAAGCAAAGTTATTTGTAAGCAGCAAATGCACCCCCTTCATTGCCTGGATACTGAATTAGTGCTCAATCCCTCTGGTACTGTCTGAATAGTTAACTGAACATACTTACACATTTGCACCTTCCTCGTATCTTCGTACTGTACAAAGTTAACTAAGTGGTTTTGATTAACTGAAACTGCAATATGAAGAATATAACATTAGATGAATCGCACATGTACCTAATCACATCATATTTTCAATTCCTATCCTTACATTATATTTCATACTTAGATAGTTACATATGTACATTGTATATCATATTTAGTTAGTATTATATGTATGTTATATCTCATAATTAGTTACAGATAGTCCGTTTTAAGCGTTCTCAATAGTTAGAAACTATAGATAATTGGAAGACAATTTCGTTCTCATTAATTTGAATAATCGAAAAACTGTTGTAATATTCTTATGCATTTGGTAGCTTGACTATTTTTTAAAGAAAGACACATAGACGAAAGTAGAAATATTTAAACATCCAGATAACTGTGTATCGTTGTGTAATGGGATAGATATTTGCTTTAGTTTTGAAAGTTATGTGTAAAATACGCATTTTATTCATATAGTAAAGCATATTCAATTGCATTTTTTTTTCGATTTTTTGAAAGAACGTGCCGATTTTTTTTCTTATTTGCTCGAAATTTTAATCAGCAGTACAATGACATATAAGTAATTTGACAGCTACATTTATTTTAAAAATAGGACTGATTGTTGATGAGTGTATTATTGTAAAAATGAAGACTTACACAGAGGGTGGAAACAAGGTGGTGTGAACAAGAGGTGTTACTCCATTGAAATATATATTTCGATTTTCTGCGGAAAGAAAAATAATATAATTTTTTAGGAAATAAAAAGTAATAGTTTTACTGAGTTTAAAATATTTATTTACTGAGTATTCAAAATAATTCCTAATTAGCGTTTTTGTTTAGCATTGAACAACTTATCCGAGACCTCTATTCTTGTGAGATGTGGAGAATTTATAGAAAAGGAAATTTCAATATTTCGTTTGAATTTCTGCTTCTTGCATTTACCTATACAATACCGTGTATTTTAATACAGTAAACTGATCTTTTTAATAAGTTTGAAATGCTGATTTACTCAAAATTTTTGAAGAAATAGTTTCTAGTCACCTTTATTGATTCGCATCGAGTAACTTATTGAGACACTTTGTTATTTGGGCGGGGAGAATTAAAACTAAAGTAAATTTCAGCAATACATTTGAATTTCCTTCCCTTGCATTACTTTATCTATCATATACTGTGCATTTTAGGGAAGTAAAATAAACGTTTTAGAGCTTGAAATATTGATTTACTCAGTTTTATCATAAAGTTTCTAATCATATTTTTGGAGTCGCATTTAGCAATTTGTTAAAATGTTATTTGGGTGGGGTGAATTAAAACAAAACTAAATTTCAGAAGCACATTTGAATTTATGTTCCTTACATTAGTTTATCTATGATATACTGTGCATTTTAAGGAAGTAAAATAAACGTTTTAGAGCTTAAAATATTTATTTAATCAGTATTATTATAAAAATAGTTCCTAATCATACTTTTTGTATCGCATTTAACAACTTGTTCGGATACTTTATTATATGGATGGGTAGAATTCACACAGAATTAAATTCCAACAGGTACAATTTAGTCCCAATGATTGTGAAATAAGCATGTTAAAGAAAGTTTAATCAAAATTAATGCTCGTATACATTCATCTTAAGCATTTCAAAGTAAGACAGGTTTCTTCAACATGTTCTTGTTTTCAATGCTTACTTCTTATCCTTAAGAATAAAGATAAATGTTTTTCTATTCAAATTTTGTCTGAAAGCAGGTGTTTTTGTCGCAATCCAAAGTGAAACGAAAGTTTAAAAAATGAAGTGTAAAAAATGAAATGTTAAAAATGAAGTGTAAAAAATGAAGTTAATTGGATTTATTTAAGCAAATATATGGCGACAGTTATATATTTTCTTTGCAATTACTTATTTTCTTTGAAAATAATTCTTTCTTGTTCATTTTTTTTGGTCAAATGATTGCTTTATAGTTTTGTCTTTTTCAATTAATAATTTTATCAATTACTTAATCAAATAAGCATTGGATTTTAAAATAAAATTGATTGAAGTGGGGATAATATTATTTATTTTTATAAAAAATATATTCTAAATTAATATCGACTATGTTTGGTCAAGAAATACCTATTTATAAAATTATGCGGAACAAATACTAGATGCTCATTAAAGATTTAAGTCAAAATTTTCGTACGGAACTTTAAAAAAAAAACCTTACATTTAGCAATGTTTTCAAAATAAAAGCTATGATAGAAATGCAAATTTATAAAAAAAATATAATAATACAAAAATTATAATAATATAAAAATTATAATAATATAAAATTTATAATAATTATAATAATTATAAACAAAATTTGATTTTAACCATCATATTAAATGGCACGATAAAAAGAATTGCAAAACGTTTATCCCACTTTTAGAAACCTAAAATCTTAATACAAATTGAAAAACCTATCTTCAAAAGCAGTGTTTTCACTTTTCAATTTTAAATATTAAATATAGTTAAATTTAATTCTGAACTAGTACAACAAAATATCTAACAACTTCCACTCAAAAGAAAATATCATCTGGATAAAATTTGCGACCACAGATGAAGCACATCATCACCTAATATAAAGAAACTAAACTCATGCACCATTTATTTATTTTTACTGGATCTTTTTCAACCTCCCACAAATGCTTCAAATGTGATGCTAAATTAATTACCATTAGCCGCAAATCGTGAAGAAATTTCCTGGTTAGCAGCCACATCTGCCGAATTTCCCTACAGGATTCTTTGATGGTGGAACTTTTATTTTTGTCTTTGTTTGCCACACCAATATCCTGGAAAGAATTGGATATCGTTTCTGCTTCCCCGGACCATTTACCTTGATTGAATATATCGTATCTTTGCCCTTCTGTATCCCCAAAGGCTGCAGATCAGGAGGTTCAAGGAGAATCTGATAATTTTCACAACCTGATTTGAGGTAGCAGTAATTGCAGGAGCCGCTTTGTATTATTCTATATAATTTATAAAATCGATTTTCTTTATGTCATGGATATTAAACGCTATATTCATGAAAACTAAAAAAAAAAATGCTTTTTCGTAGTAAGAGAGGTTTGCCTTCTTTACAATCCAATGCGCAAGTAAAGGGAAATTATTTTGAAGGATCAGCACATTTGGAGCATTCCTGAATAAGAATCAACTGTTTTTGGGGAGATATCTTCATGGCTATATCTATACTCAAATTTGTAAAAATTGCAGCATCATGAAAGAATCACGTGATTAAGCTCAAACTTACAATAAATGCAAATTATGTGTGTGGCATGCAAATGATTAGAATTTCAGAGTCACTGCGCATGCGCAGATTGAGCTGCTGTTTTTAGTCGTATAAATAAAGAGCAGTAACGGGACGTGGAAAATAGCCCATGGTTGTCTGCCAGCGGTAGACATTTCATGGGAAGTCACCATGCCTCTGCTACGATAGAGGGCGCCATATGAGCAAATTATGGAATTTGAACGGGAACGATGATCGATTTTCGTAATAGGTGTTTTTCTTATCGTGCAATATCAGCTGGTATGGAGCGCAATGCCACTATAGTGATGCGAGTGTAGAAGTTGTGAACTGAAGAGAAACGGGTGATTTGCAAATCCTGCAGTAGACGACGAATTGTTAGGTAATCACGGGCTGATTGACTCCTCATCCGCATGGCAATGACCCGTACAGCTTCATCTCGACAGATGGCAGACAGTTGGTGCTCTGCTACAGATGCGTTATTGCCTGCTACAACAGTTTGTCGGCATCTGTTGAACCGTGACCTACGTGCAAGAATTCCTTTGTACAAGATTCCCCTGACGCAAAACCATGGACGGATTCGGCTATAATGGGCTGATCAGCATAGACCCTGGTGTGCCGATTGGCAACAAGTCATCTTATCCGATAAATCCCGCATTATTTTGGGGTACAACGATGGCCGTATCCACGTTAGACGTTATAGAGGTGAACGCTATCTTCCGGAGTGAGTCATTCAACGTCATACAGGACGAATCCCAAGCGTGATGGCTGGAGCGTCATTAGGTATCTTGGACGATTTCAGCTGCTAAGTAATTCTCAACAGCATCCGGCGCATCAAAGAAGTTATGTATTCCGAAGTCGTACTTATCTTTCAACGCATCCCTGGAATTGCATTTTAACAGGATAATGCCCATCCACATGTTGATAGGAGTGTTCAAGATGTCTTTTCAGCACAATGGATACAACTTCTTCCTTGGCCTGCCTATCCACCGAATATATCGTATCTGTATATTGAACATGTCTGGGATTTCGTTGGTCGGCGTCTAGCTCGTGATGCTCGGCCTGTAGCTAATACAGCTGAACTTTGTAGCTAATACAGCTGAACTTGCTCTTCCTCTGGTATAAATTCAAAATATGTTTGATTCGATGCCATGTCATATAGAAGGAGCATTGAATTATGCTCAACAGTGTAAGTTCTAATTTGAGCAAAAATTTTGGCTTCTGTGAGAACTGGATAACAATTATTAACTTTCTTTCACATTGTTTTAGATCGTGTGACATACGTTACTGCAACTCTTACTGTGTTTACTGTAAATAATGTGTCAATAGTGACTATGGTGAAAGCCGAGACCACTGTGTTCACTGTAAAACTCTGATTACTGTGAGACCTGTTGCCTCTTTCGGTGAACTGGCTTAGATTTGAGACTCTGGCGCTGCAGATTGACTGCCTTCACATGTAGATCGGAGTGAAACACTAAAACTTCATACTGTGTTTGTGTTTCTCCTGATTTCTTCCAGTTTGACTGAATCTCCTTTCCGTGATCTTGGACTGAGCACAACCCTTTGTGTTACTTGGTTCTGCATGAAAACTATAACACTACTAAATATTAATTGATTGTTGTTTTTATTTTTCACGTATGTTATTCACTGTTGAAATGTTTCTCTTGTTCAACAAGCACAGGGTTTTGCGGCTGAGCGGAGCAGGTAGTGGGCCTTTGTAATTCCTTTGTAAATTCCTCATACTTTAAACGTTTTTCTTGTAAATAAATTTTAGGGTTGACTTCCTCGCTGGACCTGTCCACCTGCCCCCTCGGAGGTGATTTTGCTTTATTTTAGATAGTCTGTTCCATGGAGGTTTATAGGCGTAAATCCTAAGGTCGTCTCGCCATGGAGCCTTAATCTTTCATATAGAAGCTCTCACCGAATACTGATTTTAGACATAGAATATTTTTTTTTGCTGTGTAAATTTAATCGCTTATTTTTATCAATCAAGGTCTTTTGTGGAATAAATTTTATTCAATTCTGATGACACCTTTATCCCCCTCCCCCAATCTTTACAAACAGAAATTTACTTCTGTTGCTGTCTGTATGACTATGGTGAGGATTTATTTTGAAAAGCTATTAATAATTTCTATGAGATTCGTTATGGTTAGTTCAATACCCTAGAATATATAGTGCGAGTAAATAAAAAGCATTATGATGGAGCCAAATTTTTAGAACTGTAGGAATTCAATGGCTGTTTGATATTTTGAGCATCTCTGAACAAGAATCAACCTCTTTCGAAATGTTATCCGTATAGATATATTTGCGTATCTGACTGTCTGTGGGAGTGTGGAAAGGATATATATCGAACAAATCAGACGATTTCTGCAAAATTTGGTACTACTATTATAATTGGTAAATAACAGAAGCATATTGACTTTCAGCATATTAAATAAAATATCAATATATCGCGTTTGACAAATTTTATATACAAAGTAGTACGATATATTTATATTCTATATTAGCTACCAATATTAGACAGATATTGGCCGACGCTATGGAACCATTATTGAACTAATACGAAAATGGGGGCATTTTGACAATGTGGGTCCACCATTAGCTGATCTTTAAGAGCCAATTATGGCTTGGCATGCTGATATATTCCAAATATTTGAAATATTTTTAATGTAATGCTTATATTGTATCGCTAATATCTAGCGAATATTGGCAGCCAATATTTGTCTAGTATTGGGGTTACATTAAAAATACTTCCAATAAAATTCTAAGATACATAATATTGGTCCAATATAAAAATGGGGACATTTTGACAATATGGGCTTCGAATATTACCCCACTGTTGGTTGGTCATTTTTAGTCGATATTGGCGTGGCATCCTAATATATTTAAAATATTGGAATTATTTCCAATGAAATGACGTTATTGGCATATCATTGTACTGCTAATATTTTGACAATATTGATAGCTAATGTATGTCTTATATTGGCATTACCTTGAACACATTTTCAATAAAATTCTGATAAATGATATTGGTTCAACATTCGATCGATCAATATTGGCATGAGTTTAGAGTTTCATCAACAAATATTGAAAATATTTGCTTTAGTATAATATGTATTTCCTTTGTAAGTGAAATTTGATGTTTTAAATCAGATAAAATATGTTGTAAGAAGATAAAATCACTATTCAAAAGATGTCATCCTAATACTTCACTGGATGTCTCGACACTGTTACTTGGATTTATATTTGGCCATATACACGTTAAACTAACGTCTTGTTTTCTTACACGATAAAAAATCTAAGGTGGGCAACACATGACTTTCCTTATATAATGCAATGAATTTACTACTTTTAGAGTTTAAAAAAATGTTATTCTTATAGTAGATACTTATACTCTTTCCAAGATATTGAATTTTCTTCAATTAGTCGCCATTTTCATTGATTTAGCGTCGTATTTATCCTTTTACGAGATTTTCGTTAATTTGGCAACATTTAAAAATGTCCCCAATTTGGCGACATTCCGCAAAATTCATCGCTAAAATCTCGCCAAGCGTTATGGACGGAGAAATAAGTTATTCTTACAGCAGATAAATGACTATTGTACATTCAAATACAAAAGTATTACTCAAAGTTTCTTTTCTCGTGAATGGAACGAGTTAGATCCATGAGAATAATGTCACCAGATTTATCGCATGATATTACACATGAAAAGTAAACATGTTTCTCAACAGTTAATAGTTTTTTTAATTTATGGGATTTTTTTGATAAATTTATTGAAAAAGTCGAGTGATTTTTTCAAAATTTTACTCGAAAATTTAGGGGGGTTCTGAACATTCGATTGTGTTTTAAAACATAGACTTCCAGTATTCATGGATTGTGATTTTTGTACCAAATATCATTTGAATCACTCCATTCGTTCGTCTGTTATCGTCTCCATAGACTCACTGACACACACACACACAGAGGGAGATAGAGACATCACTTAAAAAATGTTTGATTCGTGATCAGGGATGCTTGAAACATGCTCTCCCGTCGAAAACTCGAATACGAATTTTCGACCCCGTCACAATACATTTTCCCTAGACATTATGTATATAAGGAAAGTAATAATTGAGCTATTCAGATGCAATTCGGTGTGTTTCCTTAATTTCACACTCAGAAACTTATTAATTTTTAGCTATATTGAATTATAAAACACATACTGCTGCACTTGATTTATCGAAATATAAAAGTTTATAATTATTATATGCCATGAATTGTACATATTATATTCTTATAATTCAAGAAATACTTACGGATTTTTATTAGTTAGGTATCGTCTATTAAGCTGGCGAGGAAATGAAAGATTTAATACAACTAGAATTAGAAATCAAATTTTATCTACTATCAAATTTACTGCATGCAATGAAGCAATAAATTTGTATTACTGGATTGTATTTGCATTTTTGTGTAGAACCATTGATTACACATAGAATTAAATTCAGTGCACTTTAAATGACTTCATCCACGTTTACATTTAAGCGCCGTCTCTGTGTACCCAGCATTATTTCAATCTTTGAAGTTTCAATAATGGCACTTTCTTAAGTTCTGCAAATAAAATACTTGCTTAAGAAAGCGTTACAAGTTTCAGGATTAAATTAAAATTATAGTTGTAGATTAATTTTACTGCATACACTTGAAAAAAAATCAAATGAATAATCTAAATATATTCATTGTTTAAAACAGATGAACAGATATTTCTGGCTCAAGGAATATGTTGAAATTATCAACCGATTATATTTAATTTTAAAATATATTTTTTATAAAATCGTGTACTTTATTTACATATATATATAATGTATCAAAGACAACTGGCTGCAGTGGCCTCCACCAGCTACAATATTAATGATTAGTTTTAAAATATAGCTAATTTTGAATATTAGTTTAAGTAAAAATCTCCAATGCATGCCAGATACGCTCTGAAGTATCAGTTTTAAATCAATTTAGAGAAATGTTTTCCAAATTACCAAAAAATATTAATGCTTTTGGATTTTCTGATAGCTAATTATAATCAATAGCATCAGTTACAATTTTATTGAACAATTGCGACGAATTTAAGGAGGTCGAATTATCTGACAAAAGCACTGGATATATATATATATACATTGATAAATACATACATAGTTCATATGTTTTGTGGTGTAGACCTGTTTTAATATTGGGAAAAAGTGTGTTTGAAGATAGTGAATAACACAAGTGAAGATAGTGAAGAACACGAGTGTTTGATTATATTGAAAAACACAAGTGATTGAAGATAGTGAAGAACACAAATGATTGATGATAATGAAGAACACAAGTGTTTGAGGATAGCAACTAACACAAGTGTTTGGAGATAGTGAAGAACACAAATATTTGAAGATAGTGAAGAACACATATAAACACATATTAATAGATCAGTATCTGTTAATATGTGCTTATATGTGTTTGAATCAGTATTAGCTAATACCGGGTATTTGCAAATACTCATAAGTACAGGGTATAAATATCCAACATTAGAAGGCAATAAGTAGCAGACTTCAGGTATATGCAACACGGATTATTTTGACTTCCGTATATTAAGCAAGTACACAATAACGCAATTGTCGTTGGTGCTTCATTTGTTTTTCTGTAAAAATGTCACTTCAGGTCTTTCTCTAACGAATCATTACAGTAATAGAAGAGCATTAATACCTCGTTGTTTTTGTTATATTATATATACGCATTTAGGGAGTTTATCGCTATGACATTCAAGAACGTTAATTCAAAATAATTGCTGCTGGAAAATTTTTAACATATTGTGAAATTCGTAACTAAACTCGTGTCCACTGGAAATACTATCCAATTTATATCGTTAATCTCCGTAATCATGTAATTTTATCTATACATATAAATGTACACCATTTTAGTAAATCGGAAGTCGGCATCTTCGTATACTACAGCAAGATAACTAATCTCAAAATTGGACGGTTCAAAGCTAAATCATAAAAATTGATAACTTTTTAGAATACCTTTAAAACTACGTTCCGTATTTTTGCTAAGATAACAATGATAGTGTAAAACGACTAGTCTGCCAATACCGTTAACCAAAACTCAAACTTTTGTTCTTAGACTCTTCTACACCTAATTGTTTCAAAATTTTGGGTATTTCGTCTTAGCATCTATGAAAAGGAGAAACTAAGAAAAAAAATCTGTTGTTGGCAGCACATGACTTTCCTTATATAATGCAATAAACTTACTAATTTTACAGTAAAAAAATAGATTATTTTATAGTAGATACTTATATTCTTTCCAAGATATTGAATTTTCGTCAGTGAGTCGTTATTTCCATTGATTTAACGTCATTTTTATCCATTTGGCGAGATTTTCGTTAATTTAGCAACATTTAAAAAAGTCGCCAAGTTGGCGACATTCGACCAAAGTCGTCGCCACAATCTCGCCAAGCGTTATGAACGGAGAAATAAGTTATTCCTACAGCAGATAAATCACTATTGGCGTTCAAATGTTCCAATACAAAAGTATTATTCAAAGTATATTTTTTCATATAAATGGAACGAGCTAGATTCACGAGAATGATGTCACCAAATTTATCGTATGGTAGTACATATGAAAAGTGAACATGTTTCTCAATAGGATTTTTTATTTTATTTCATATGACTTTCTGATAATATTTCTGAAAAATGTGCAATATCTCGAGAACGGTTTATGTTAGCGTTCTAAAATTTATGTCAATCGTTTTCTAATGAAAAATTACACTAGAAATATCTATTTGCGTCACTTTTTGACGATTGATTTTTTGACGATATTTTAAAAATTTCACACGAAAATGAAGGGGGTTCTGAATATTTGATTGCGTATAAAAATAATAGGCTTCCAGTGTTTAAGGATTGTAATTTTTGCACCAAATTTCGTTCGAATCGGTCCATTCGTTCGTTAGTTATCGTCTCTCCACAGACTCACTGACACACACACACATATTTTCACACACACACACACACACACACACACACATATAGCGACATCACTTCTAAAATGTTCGATTCGTGATCTGGGATGCTTGAAATGTGCTCTCCCGTCGAAAACTCGAAGATATTGAAACTAGACCACACATTAGAAAGAAATGAATACATAGCTCCAGGCTTCGTTTCTGTAGTCCAAAGTCCAACATATGATATTAAACTATGCCACCCGTAATTGCGTAAAGATGTTGAGTATTTCGTTTTAGCCCCTAAGAAAAGGACAAACTAAGAATAAAAATGCATGGAAGTGAAATAATAGAACTAAACCACACATTGACACGAAGACTTGATTGTACAGTTTTGGATTTCGTTGCGGTAGTTCAAGGTCAAACTTGTGACCAAATCCAATTCGGACGCGTGAATTGGTATTCAATTTAACTCGATGCCGGAGAGAAATTTCCCTATTCTTTAGACGTGAAATATATCTTACGCATTATAAAGTACTGGTTTCATTTTACAATTAATTGGCATATTTTAATAGATCTGTCAGATAAGAAAAATCACAAAATAAATGTATATAGATTAAACAATACATTAGATTTTGCTTTTAATTTTAGTTAATTTAAATTATTTGTTATTTAATTGTTATTTAATTACGATTTATCTGAATATTTTTACCAATGACAATTGAAGAACATTTATATACCGTAATTTATTATTATTTTGGAATTTGAATTTAGTTTTAAAATTTTGCTACATACATATAATAAATATATTTATGTACAATTTAAAATTGTCAACTCTTTACTTCTCATGCACTATAATGTTCAATACAGGTAAACCAGTATTATTGGTTTAAGAACTCATTTCAAATTCATGTCATATGCTAGCTGTTACTTACTTCTTGAATTAAATGATTAAAATAACAAATTAATATTAACTTTAGATACTTTACTATATCTAACATTGATAGAAATACATTTTTATCAAAAGTTCATACAAATAAACATTGTATATTTAAATTTATGTAAATTCTTTAAATGGCGTTAATATTTGAAACTAGCTTTCTTTCTTATAACATTAGAATATTCTGCAAATCTGTTGCTTGAAATTAATATGCGACAGTTTAGAGCTTACACATCTGGTTAAATTATATTTTATTTACATTTTAGCATTCCAATTCAAAAGTTTTACCATAACAAATGCTGTTGAATTCATATACAACATAGATATTTTTATGAACAGCAGTGTTATCTATTGAAAATTATCTTTTTAAATATAATGTACATTCCAGAAATAAAATACAGTAAATAATTAAATATACTTTTCAAAGCACACAATGTGTATTGTGAAATTTAAATTATGCAACTAATTCTAGTTTATAGTAAGAATTCTAGTGCAATATAAAAGTGCCAACATCACATTTCTTCTAATAAGAGAGAATCAATTGAGAATGCCTGCCTTTATATGTTGCTAAGCAACAGTTCAACATAGTTATTCTTTCCTTTGCCGGGACTCCCGCTGCGTGATAAACACAAAGCATTGCTGTTAGATTATTGTGTGCATAACTTTTGTGTCAGAGCAAAGATTAAATTTCGCGACTAAAGAGATCATAAAGTTAAATTTGAGTCAATAAGACAAAGACATAAAGTAACACTATTGCAGCATTGAAAAGAAAATTCCAGAAATAAATTTAATTCATTCGGTATTCTTTGTTTGAATTTGAATTAAATTTCATGGTAAAAATCAACGATGGATAATCACTATTTTAACAGAAACTGATAAAATACTATTGATCTAAAATCATAGAGAAATAGGAAATTTAATAGTATATACACTACGTGATAATGAAAAGGAACCGCCAAGAAGGAGTGGGTAGAAAAATAAGCAAATTGCAGGGTAGACGCTGCTCACCGAGTTATGTAAATGATGCGAAATGCGCAGCTGTCCCGCGCACGTTGAGTGAGATATAAAGAAATTAACCTGCAGAATCGGCAATAGTCGTGCCGCTCTGTCAGCTAGAGAAATAATTTTGGGTTTTTTTGTCTCAGAGTAAACGTGTAGTAGCAGTGAATGCCAGGCCTGCACCAACCGTGGCAGTTCCAGCAGGCAGACGATTTCACGAGGGGTATGGTGATCGGACTCAGAAAGGCAGGTTGGTCCATACCTACAATCTCAGAGGACAGCCACCTACCTACACGCATCCACGGTGCATCGGCTGCGGTGAAGATGGTTGAAACAAGGGAATGTAGTACGTTTGAGAGATGCGGTACAGCCAGAGCAACGTCAGTACGAGCGGACCGACGCATCAGCCAGCAACCGTTGGCGGCCCAGCAAGCCACTTTCGTCGCCCTTTTGCAGCATGTGCAGGACACCCATGATGCTCCCATATCGATCCGGACCATTATCCGCCGATTGGTCGCAGACAACCTGCACTTATGGTGCCCATTAAGAAGACTGCTATTAACCCAATAGAACAGACACCTCCGTTTGCAATAGTGTCGGGATAGAGCCTTGTGGACGGCAGAATGATACAGGGTAGTGTATTCAGACTACTCACGCTTCTGTTTTAGCAATTACGGTCGCCGTGTACGATTCTGGCGCCGAAGTAGTAACAGGTCCAATCCGGTCGCATCTGTGTATCGCCACACCACGCCACAACATGGCATCATGGTTTGGGGCGCCATCCCCTGCAATAGCAGGACACCTCTGGTTCGTTTTAAGGGCATTATGAGACCCAACGATGCGTGGATGACGTGAAGCGGCCAGTGACAGTACCCGTCCTTCAAGGGATGCCCCATGCCACTTACCAGCAGGATAACGCCCGACCACACACGGCACGCATCAGCCAACATACACAGCCAACATACACAGCCAACATACATACATATATATATATATATAAAGTTACCAGATGCTTTCCTGGCCACCAGTCTCCCCTGATCTCTAACCAATCGAACACGTCTGGGACGTGATTGGACATTGCTTGCATGCGTTACCACCGCCGCGTTTACGAGACAACTCTGGCAAATGATTGACAGGGAAATGCCACCATGCGCACGCTCATTGACTCTCGACCTACCTAGATGTGTTACTGCCTATCTCGCGGTCCGTGGTGGTCCTACAACCTAATGATCAGACGGTGTTATCGCTCAGCGTATCGCAATTAACATCACTTATTGTTCGTTACAGTCTCTCTCTCTCTCGAATTGCCGATTTTCATCACTTTCTGCCCAATCCTTCTCGGTGTCTCATTTTCACTGTCACGTAGTGTACAACATTAAAAATACATTTTTAAGCTTATATGATCAATAATTAATTTTTATGTTACTGGAAACCTTTTTAATTTTGGGGATTAAAAGTAGACACGCCTTCTAGGTCTCCTAGAAGCTTCTGGAAAGTTTGAAAACACTTTCCTGAAGCCTCCTACTATAACTTATTTTATAGAAGAAGCTAGCTGTAGAATGTTATAGCTGTAGAATGTCAAAATTCTGGATCTGTTTATTTATTGCCTAATGGTCGATATTTTTAATGTGCACAGTGTTAGCCTTATTAAGGGGTTATGGTACCCAAATTGCTGAAATTTGTAATTTTAAAGCTATAGTTATAATTTTTTTTATTCAGGTAGATTTTAAGCATAGTAAACTAAATGTGATATTCAAAATTTTAAAATTGAAAATCACACTGAATATCACCACAAATATTGTTAACGAAAATCATAACAAACAAAGTCATAAACACTTTTCAACTTTGTTGTAAAGTGTTAAAAAACAAATACATATTTCAGCAATTGCTGGAAACAAATGAAAGAATAGTATATATATATATATATATATATATATACATATAACTAATGTTCTAAATTTCATTCATATCCGTGCAGTAGAAGTTGACTTATATCAATTTAAATTTATAAAAATGTCGAAAATCAGAAAAATTGAGAAAAAAGGCGTTAAAGTTTAACAAGGCAACTTCAGTAGTTCAATTTTTAACGTTGCAATATAATCGGTTCTATTTAAAGTAGCAAGATGAAATTGGTGTCATTGGAATCAGAAAATTATGGGGGTTTTTTAACAATAAAAAAATTTAACTTTTCGGGATTTTTGGGTACCATACCTCCTTAAGTCACTGAGAAATCTTCTGGAGGGCCTGGAAAAAAATGTTTCGAAAAAGAACATTCTTTCTGTCTGCAAGGAGGAAATCGAATACATGGCTCTTTTAGATTGTGTCTCATGGTTATGACTATTACCTTGGTGCATTGTTTGAAATTTTGATACATTTTGATTTAATATTTAAAATATAAATTTAAAAAACCCTTATTAATGAAGAATTTACGATATAAATGATTGAAATAATGTAGTTTTTAATACTCTAACAGAAAAGCTCATGATACCATAATTAATACGGTACATAAAATTCACATTAAACACCAACACGATATTAATCAATATTTTATAAATTTATATTCACATGGTCAACGGATAATGGACATTTACAAATCTTGCAGAATCCACCTCGTTGATTAGAGCTTGCAATTCCGTCCTAGTAGCTCAACGGTAGAGCATTGGCTGGCCAGTACAAAGTTCATAGATGGAATTACATAGCAGGTTTTTCATGATTCCAGCGGTGGTGATGAGAACTAAAAGACTTAAAAAGGACCACATATGTTGATTGCCCCGAACTGGATAGCAGTAGTAACCATATTCAATCATGCGCCGAAAGTTACGGCATGAGTTACGCAAAATGGGATTGCCTACTACTGATAGCGAGTATATTATAAATATGTTACGTTGCATGTAATGTAATGTTACAGTTTGCTGTTTAAAAATGTGTATACAAAATATGAACAAATTTTATACGTATTTTGGAAAATTTTATGCAATATTAAATTGCTATATTCCGCAAAATTTATACAAGCTAACTGTAAGTTTTCAGAGCTTACAGATTGTTTTTACATAAATTACTAGAAGGTAAGTGTAATTTACTTTTGGGCAAGGTTTTTGTAAAGTTAATTATACGTATTGGTTACAAAAAGAATGTTTGAGACATAATTTGAGGTTGCGATTTCATAAAAAGTTTCATACAATAGTCTTATTTAATATAAATTTCTTTAAAGTGAATTATATTATTTATATTTCTTATTTTTTGTATAAAAACGTGAAAATGCTGCGGTTTCATATAATACAGAAAAATCTATCGCACGGAATTGAAATTTATTTACAGAAAAACATGTGGTACAACACATGAGAATTCCTCATAGATATCCCAACTTCCTTTCAGGCGAATTTGTCAAACGCAGAGAGAAGTAATCCTTGAGCTGGCAGGCACCATTTGTAACCAATACATTTCCCCTTAACAGAATTGCAGGGAGATATATTTATCCACAAAGGTATATAACATAATAATTTTAAGATAGCTATAGCTTCGTCTCATCTATGATAACATTAAAAAATTTCTCAAACACAACTTGTATCAAATAAATATGTGTTTCAACAAAGAATCGAACCAACAACCTACTCCTGATCAATTGATGTTCTAAACCATTGCAAACTCCACTTTGACGATACGAGATTGCAATTCCGTCCCAGTAGCTCGACGATAGAGCGTCGTCTAGCCAGTATGAAGATCCGTGGTTCGATTGCCGATTTGGACAACACGATTCTTAACAATGGTGTCTGAACAAATCAACTCCGTATATTAGTGCAAAGATGTCGAAGGTCTGAAAGAGACCCTCGTACAGATTCACTCTGGAATATAGGGGGCCGTTTTTAAATCGGAAGGATATGGAATAGGTAGTAAGCTAACGTGGAAGATAAGAATAGCAGCAGGAGGCTAATCTAAGATAAAAATAGCAGGGTGTAGTCAGTTAGATTGTCACTTGCACGTCAATCGGTTAGAGGTTGGAGAATGAGTAGTCCACTCCGATGATAAGAGCTTGTAATTCCCTCTCATTAGCTCAATGGTAGAGCGTCGGCTGGCCAATACTAAGATCCGTGGTTCGAGTCCCGGTAGGGGGTTTATCTACACCTTAGAACAACTAATACGATTATCTTTGCTTTTGTATTTGAAATTTTAACTCATATTATTATACTTCATGTTTCATATCTAACATAAACTTGTAATATGTATGACCTCCTTAAGGCTTGAGGTTTTATGCAGTAAAACGTACTGATATCTGTCGAATACCATAGATTCCTGGACAGTATTATTCCGACGTCTGTAGTACACTTGCAACAATTAATATGCAGTCTGAAATTAATCACATGTTATTGAATAAACATTATTTTATGGGATATTAGATGAACAATCGTCGGCTAACGAGTTGTTGATGCTAACAACTAAATTACTGAAGCGCTAATGCTACCTTTCTTATTACTTTCCTTATATACATAATGTATAAGGAAAGTATTGTGACGGGGTCGAAAATTCGAATTCGAGTTTTCGACGGGAGAGCACGTTTCAAGCATCATTGATCACGAATAAAACATTTTTGAAGTGATGTCTGTCTGTGTGTGTGTGTGTGTGTGTGTGTGTGTGTGTGTGTCAGTGAGCCTTTGGAGACGATAACTGACGAACGAATGGACCGATTTGAACCAAATTTGAATACAAAAATTACAAACTGTAAACACTGGAAGCCTATTGTTTTTATACGTAATCGAATGTTCAGAACCCCCCTAAATTATCGAATGAAATTTTAAAAAAATCGTCAAAAAATCAAAACCACTAATATAGTTACGCAAATAGATGTTTCTTATGTAATTTTTCATTAGAAAACGATTGACATAAATTTTAGAACGCTAACATGAACCGTTTTCGAGATATTGCACATGTTTCAAAAAAATTATTAAAAAGTCATGTAAAATGAAAAAAAAATATTTCCTATTGAGAAACATGTTCACTTTTCATATGTAATACCATGCGATAAATTGGGTGACATCATTCTCGTGGATCTAGTTCGTTCCATTCATGAAAAAAGATACTTTGAGTAATACTTTTGTATTTGAACGCCAATAGTAATTTATCTGCTGTAAGAACAACTTATTTCTTCGTCCATAACGCTTGGCGAGATTTTGGCGACAAATTTGGCGGAATGTCGCCAACTTGGCGACTTTTTGAAATGTTGCCAAATTAACGAAAATCTCGCCAAATGGATAAAAATGAAGCTAAATCAATGAAAATGACGACTAATTGTCGAAAATTCAATATCTTGGAAAGAATATTAGTATCTACTATAAGAAAAACCTCTTTTTTTACTGTAAAAGTAGTAAATTCATTACATTATATAGGGAAAGTCATGTGTTGCCCACATCAGATTTTTTGATATGATACCAGCGATGATAATTCTGCATGTAGATATACTAAATGTAAGACGTATTGTAGCTACTTAAATACTCGCAGTACTGATACGTATTTTTGTGGGACGCATTTAAAAAATAAAGCTTAACTTTATAATTAACATTAATTTAATTATCATTATTATTATTAATCATCTTATCTTAACATTGCCGTGAATTCTCATATTAGTGGACCTACTATTTAATCGTATATTGCTAGTTGTGCCGCTATATAAAACCCTCCAATTATTTAACTTTCGTGTGAGTCCTGTAAATGAATTATTAATTATTATAATACTCATTGACTGCACCATTCAAACTTTAACAATAAAACATTTATTAACAACATAAATCTTAGTTAAATTCAATTACTCTATTTAATTACATTATTTCAGCGGAGGAGACATATGTGACCAAAATGGAAAATCCTAAATAGTGGTTATGACCAGATATCATTTTTAATGGGTACATACCTTTAAGTCTGTCTTGGACTTTGCCAGGATCTGTATTTAATGTCGTCCATTTACAACATTAACTCTTGGTGTAATGCTCCGACACGTAAATTCGTTGAACACATTGTACTGCTGTAACTCTGCACTCGCACTTATTTCATTCTCTTAGTATATCAAGTCATTGCTGTAGTATCTGCATAAGTCATACTGTCGAAGTTACCTGTTCCAAGTCATGTTAGTATATCTTTTTTGTGTACAAGTTATCTTCTTGTGTCGTTCTCGGGACACAGGCTGTGATTCTCTCGTTGGGGGAGGTAACTCCCCCTTTTCTTCCATTTTCCGCACTGAATTTGACGTAACAATCTTCTTTTTCCATTGGTTACTCCTTTAACCAATGGTACTTTTCCACATCTCGTAAGGCCCAGCTCAGCCCCCTCTGTCATGGCACCCCAAAATTTGTGGTTTTCTGACCTTTAGGTTCACGGGGCAGACTACAAGTGTTGTTCGCCGTTTTGGCCACCATAAATTTGTACATAAAAGTGTCTCATCAAATGTGAGATCTATTTCTGGTCTTACAATTTCAATGCTTGCAGTAATGCTGTGTAAAATAATACGTATAAATCTAGGAGGCTCCTCCCCTTTCTTGCAACACTCGCCAACTCCGAGTCAATATAATGTGTTTAAATTAAATATAACCAACTGGAAAACGAATTGGGAAAATCAAGCATGAAACGGATGCAAGGAAATTTTGAATTTTTTATGTAGTTTAGACAGAACCAACACATTTGTCATTACCCATTTGTAACCAATACATTTCTATTCAACGGGATTTCAGTGAAATATAGTATTATATTTAAAGTATTTTTTTAAAAACATATTACTCTTGACGTTGTTGCGTAGTTTGTAATATTTATAAGAGTAATCTAGAAAGTGCTATGGTTTATTGGTGCCTATTTACAACAATTCGTGAAAGACAAGCATAAAAATTCCCCTAAGAAACTCCAACTTCCCGTTAGGTGGATTGAGCAGAATTAATCTTTTAGTTGGAAGACTTTTGTAACCAAAACATTTCACCTCGAAAGAATTCCAATGAAATCTAACATTTCTCTCGAAGGAAATATTTAACAAGAAATACTTTATACGTGTAGTGAAAGAGTGTAATTGTATTGTCATGGTCAATAATAACTGTAATACTTTGATATCAGAACAAAACAACAGTTTAGAATTGCAATTAAACACCGTAAAACTCTCGAAAATAAATCAAGAGGTAAGCAAAATAATTCATTTATTAAATTACTGCGAATTAATAATTATATGCTAAAATAAACTGAACAGCATAATTTAGTCTTTAGTAACATTAGGACATTACTTATTTTGCAGAAACATGCATGAATTTTGAAACTGCATAATTTAATCACATTATCACATGTTCTTGTCTATAAGTATTAAATACGCGTTTACAAATATTTTAACAAAGCTGTTAGACTTTCCATAATACAAAATATTTAGTTACTGAATAAAAATATCAAATTTAATCAAAACTTTTGAACATTTTATTTTGTTTAGTGCAGAAACGGTTGTATATTATTTCCATGGAATATATTAATTTATATAGGTATATGTAAAATTAAGTAACGACACATTAAGGAACTAATGTTATTGATATTTGAAATGTGTATCTTTTAAATTCAAATAAATTATAAGAATTATCAAATATTGTTTTGTTATAAAACAACAGATATGACTACAAACTGTTCTAAAATGTAACTTTAGCACAATTCTATGGTTTGGCAAGAAACTATATGTATATCTTCGAATTCTAACAAAAACATTTTTTTAATTAGTACTTACTATAATTTTCGGTGATTTATTAGGCAAATGCATAAATGCAACAAATGTAACTTCCGCGGCTTGCCGATGTCGACTTTTCTCACTGTCGTTCTGAAGGCGCCTGCCTTGGAAGGAAATCTCTCCAGTACAAATCATATTTTATTTTATTTATTTATTTATTTATTTATTTATTTGCATTCCACTTTTGCTGAGAGCTGTGGGAACTAGCTTAAGTGTGAAAGGTTGTTTGATTTGAAACCATGAAATGATCTGGCGGTGGTATAAGATATCTACCGTTTCACGAAAGATTAGGAAATTCAGTGGTTTTATCTGTAAATCTATGATTTAAGTAGCGACTACTTATTTAATATCAGGAAAAAGCCGGGTAATACGCTCTATTTATGACCATAGGTCCTGAGATGTTCACCTTTGAAACTTTCGTAACTGATCAAACGATGAACACTTCTTGCACATTGTTCAATAATCTCAATTTTTGAACTTAAACTTTTCTTCGTCGATTACTTTCTATCCAACTCACTGCATTTAAAGAAAAATTTAACAACATTAATAACATTAAATAATGTTTTTACTCCAAAGATTTATACAGTGTTAATGTTTGTATGTAGGAAATCTAGTGTATGAAGTGTTTTTTTATAGATAGTGTATTTGTGTACTGTAGACACAATTCTGCATTTCACAACATTTCTCAGACGTACATTTATGTTATGAAAACTCTAGTAATCTGAAGACTAAATCGAATATCACTGCCTATCTGTGCCTCAGAAAGAAACTAATTTACTTTTATCTTGAGTAATCGCGAAAGCAACATAATTAATCCTTTTCTACAACAGCCATTTAATATAATAGAGATAATCTGGGTATAGCTTTACCTTAAATGCAATGAAGTTCATATTTATTATTTTCTACTAATTATGATTCGTTTGGAATGCAGAGGAGAGAACTAATCATAATTATATTGCACTAAGTAGTACCCCCAAATAACTTTTATTTACCCAAACTTAACAAGTAATTGCGCTGTATTAATTTGATCTTGCATTTGGTTTTTATGCGAAATTATGTTCTGTATTTAATAAAAACATAACTCTATATATATTAATATAATAATACTTAATGAATACAGAATTCTGTATTAATATAATAATATTTAATACAAACGATTCATACAAATATTTATTTCACAGGAAGTGCCCCAAATAGCTGTTCTCCCTCCCAAAAAAACTTAACTAGATATTCGCGCTGTATTACTTTATATACTTTTTTCAATAACTTTTCACAAAACACACCCATTCCATGACGGTATATATGCCATCTGGAATAACGTACAACTTGCGTTTAGTTCTTATGCAAAATTATGTTCTATATTTATTAATATATTAATATTTAATAAATACAGAATTATGTATTTATTAATATAATTATATGTAATAAATGCAGAATTCTGTATTTATTAATAAAATAATATTTAATAAAAACGAATCATACAAATATTTATTTCACTATGTAGTTTCCCAAATGATTTTTTTTCCCCAAACTTAATCCGGTATTCGCGCTGTAATTCTTTATAACTTTCGTCACTATCTTTTTACCATAAACACCTATTCCACCACGGTGTATATGACAACTTGAATAATGTTCAACGTGCGTTATGATTTCGAATTTATTTCTTATGCAAAGTAATTTTCTGTATTAATATAATAATATTATATTAAGTATTAGGAAAGACACTTTCATAAGCAAGAAAATAATGGTTTAAAACATGATGTTAAATCAATAAAACACGTTAAGTCATCAGAATTCTTCCCAGAAGTCATATGATAAAAACAATACGTTCTTAAGTATAAAGGTCGATTGAACTTTACCTCTATTGTTAACAAATTTATAGGAAAATATCAATATCTTGTCAAGTCGGCGTAGGAACTTGTGAAAAATTATTCCTTAAGCGGTATGGCGGAATTAAATATATTATGTTTTATTACTGTTGAGTTAACTTTTAAATTGATATTTGGAATGTTTTTGAAAAGTTCAAAATCATAACTGCATTCATTTTCCTATAATTCAATGATGTTTCGATATTTTTTTTTAAATTTCGTTCACTTAATTATGTTTAATTTATCAGTACTTTCATGTATAGTATGATAGAATGCATTTATTAAAACTATAGTTGTCTAATAAAAAAATATGTTATTGTATTTAGTACATTTCGATCAATTTGTTATCATTTTCAACATACTAGTTATGATTCGTTTGGAAAGTACGGGAGAGAACATATCAAATATGATATGAGTGCTTCACTGGATAGTAACCGAAATAACCCCCCCCCCCAAAAAAAAAAAAAAAAAAACTTATCCAGATTATTCCAAAACTTATCCAGGTTAATCAATATAACACCCATTCCACAGCCGTATATCCACCATCTTGAACGACATTCAACGTTACAGTGAAATGCACATTGACGCCAAACATCTATAGGTGACCGGAAATCTGGCGGTGGAGATGTCACAATTATCGTTTTATTTGGAAAATTAGTACCGCACATTGCTTAAGAATAATGTGTTAACGAAACATCATGTACCTATGTACAGTTTGGAAAAAAATATAGTTAGCTCTCTGAGAGAAGTACTAAGTGAAATAATATGTATAGAATTCACTTTCTATATTTTCAAAATATGTATCTTCTGACTACATATTATGTAATACTAAAGAGATGATTCTATTTTGTATTTGTAACTAGAAAATGTAGCCTACGTGTCTCGGGATTTAAAGTCGATATTAATCGAATTCATTCATTAAAAATTTTAAAATGTGTAGTCGCATGCCGCCCTGCCATGCTATTTTTATCGTCTGCTCGAAAAGGTCGAAAATTCAACAAAGCTTTTGCAATAAGTGCGTAACTACTTCCCGTTGCATCGGACAGGTTTTGACGTCAGATGCCACTCCCAAGATAAATGAACCGACGCACGACATAATTAACTCCCTACGACAGTGGAATCAAAATTCTGAATTGTCATGCTTTTGTTTGAAAATTAACTGAAAATCAGGACAAAGAGTAATTCAAGAAAAGAAATTATAATAATGCGAAAATATACACCCACATTTTTGCCAAACTATAGAATTTTGCTAACCTTATCCTAGAATTGGATAAACAGTAACATGCATATTTCGAGATGTATATAAATCAAGAAAGATCAATCTTGCTTAAAGCATTGATTATGAAACACTTTCCAACTTCAATGCAATTTTATTTCAACATGTCTAAAATGCAATACATTCCTCGGTAATATTTTAAAACTTATCACAATACTACATTAATTTATTATATTTGAAAACTTAAACCTTCATCGAAAAAAAATGAACTACATTCAAATGACAGCATTGGCAAATATAAATTGTCTGGTTTAAACATCTCTAAAATATGATACATTCCTCGGTACTAATTTTATAATTATCATAATACTACTGTAATTTATTATATTTGAAAACTTCATCGAAAACAACTGAAATTCATTAAAATGACGTCATAGAAAAAATAACACGTCTGGCTCTCTTTATAAAAGCAACATTTCATTCATAAATAATTTCCCATTCATGTCATTCATCACAATACTACAATAATTTAGTTTATTTAAATATTAACACCATGGAGCTATTAGTAATTAAACTCTATACATAAAACTTCATCGAAGAAAATCGTCCTTCTCTTTTTAAAATCAGTGAATATTTCATTCATATCATTTATGCAGACTCCATGAACTAAATGATTTTGTGTTAAAGAAATACAGCAATTGTAATACAACTCATTCTACATATTCCGCTGTTTACATTTTCATAGGTGAAAAATAGGCTTCGTGGTAGAAATAATCAAATTTGGATGAGCATTTAAACTTATATATATTGTAATTGCGTTGTTTCAGTATGTAGATG
This sequence comes from Amaurobius ferox, assembly GCA_951213105.1. Classification (NCBI taxonomy): domain Eukaryota; kingdom Metazoa; phylum Arthropoda; class Arachnida; order Araneae; family Amaurobiidae; genus Amaurobius; species Amaurobius ferox. Next base: position 92,415,780 of record OX578136.1, read on the forward strand.
AATAGAATTTATGCAAAAATAAAGTAGTTTTAGGACGGATACAACACTCAATATGAATTAAAAAGAACATTAAAAATCACGATTTTGAGACAAGATGGATGCCGTATATCATTTTGAAGTGGGTCATGTCACCTTTTCATATCATGGTCACGTGATCGCTTCATATAAGAGGTGTTATTATTATTTTAATTTTTATTTGAAAAACTACTGAATATATTTCGCTGATTTTTTTTATATATTTTATGGAACAATTTAAATATTACCTAAAATTTTCGAAGCAATTTGTGAATTTTAAATTGGCTTAAAAAATGTTTGAAAAATTAGGTCCCATAGGGTTCAATGTATTTCATTTTTTCAACACGGGGTCAATCCAAAACTAATTGGGTGATATTATTCATTTATATTCCCATAGGTCCTACAGACAGTCTGAGCAACATACTAAAATTTCATTTTGATTAAGTCATTTTTACGGCAGTTATCGTGCTAACGGACAGACAGACGGATTGAACAAAGTCATAAACACTTTTCAACTTTGTTGTAAAGTGTGAAAAATTAAGTAAATATGAAGGAATGTTTCTACGGATCTATTTCTAATAACGTTATAAAAAAGACCATTTAATATCTCAGAAGATGGCATGATAAAACCCTGTTATAATATTTTTAATCACTAAGAAACCGATTTGAACGAAAATTAATCAAAATCGTGCGTCCACATAAAATAACTAGAAAACTAATTCGAATTAAAGAAGAAAAAAATTCGACAAAGTCAGCTTAATCGGGAATTCAGCTAACCCAGTACAGAATTTGCTGTTGTCCGAATCATAGATTTTCTAGTACAGAGAATACGCACACACACAGGCAAACATGTTCTTTCATTATGTATGATGACATGGTATTGATATTTAATCAATTGGCCTGTAAGCTGCTCTTAACGACGAACCATCTTCTGGTGAAACAAATTGCACCGGTGAGATATAGATACATCTCACATTACAACCTTAGAACTTATACAGTTGAAAGGGAATTATGACAAAAAATGATGGTATATACATATTTTGAGCGCCCTCATTTGTAATCCGGATTAGAGTTCATTGCAATAATTACAATATATATATATATATATATATATATATATATATATATATATATATATATCAATATATACCTATATATATATATATATATATATATATATATATATATATATATATATATATATATATAACCACTGCCATAATGCCGATAATAGGAAAGATTAGCAGCGACCTAAATTTGAAGATTGAAAAGAATTAAATTCATCTTCATGTATGATTATTTAATTCTAATTAACCCAAACAAATGCCTGTTTCAGATTGGACAGTAGTACATTACTGTAAATGTCCAAACTCAGACTACAGACACCAAAAGATGAAAAAATGAAGATAAGAAACATTAGGAACATTTGTATTGCCATGTGACAGGAACCCTTCTTCTTTCACCATGTGTATGTGCGATCAACCTCAACAGTATAATAAATATCTAGAAACACCGGGATGAACATGACGAAATACAACCTAGGAGGCAGTACGAAAGTTCACAGCGACACTAACAGACGCGTCCAGTGAGTCAGATCAGGAGACAGGACTATTACCCGTATAAGCAAAATATAATATGAACATGAAGTAAAGATGAAAATTCTTTCTAAACAAGAGATTCATAGAAGAAATGGATAGACGAGAATGCCACTATGCACTATTATAAGGACGCTCAAATCGTAGTTTCAAACTGGTTAAGGTTACAATTTTATTGATTCTTTGAACCTGGTTTATTATAATATTTCTAAAAACTGATATATGCAAACCAGAGTAAGATGTTGAGTTTTTGATGTATGAAATTTAAAATCCTGTCTTTTATCATACAATATATATATATATATATATATATATATACATATATATATATATATATATATATATACATATATATATATATATATATATATATATATATATATATATATATATATATATATATATATATATATATATATATATATATATATATATATATATATATATATATATATATATATATATATATATACAGGGTGATTATAATTAAAGTTCCCTGTTTGAAAATGGTCTCAAATAAAATGCACTGGACAGAATGATTTGAAATTTTGCGTGAACACTCGTGGAGTATTGGAATTTTGTTTGGTGAAGAAAAAAACAGTGGTTCCAAATGTCGCCGCTAGGAGAATAATTGGTTCTTTACTACACTAGAAAGCAATACAAAAGTAATAAACGTTGACTTACTCATTGTGCCCATTATGCACCATATACTTCAGATGCCCCCAAAGCCAAAAATCACATGGATTGAGGTCAGGGGAACGTCCTGGCCATCTTACAGGAAACTGGCGGCTGATGATTCTGACTTCTCCAAAATGACTGCGAAGTAGCCGCTTCACTGGTTTTGCGATATGTGATTGAGCCCCATCAGGTTTGAAAATAGTGTTATCGATACACTGACGCTCTTGCAGTGTGGGTATAACGTGATACATGATTACAATACTTTGTTGCTTTAGAAATTTTGAAAAATATTTACATTACAACCATTCTAATATCAACTAATATCAAGTAAAAAAAATACATCCTTTTCAATCTTACATGGATAAAATGTGATTTTAGAATAATTATTTCTTTTGTATTTTGACATGGATTAGTAATAGCTAATAAAAATCAACTTTTGTTAACTAAGTTTATACATTTAAAATAATAAACACAGTCATTATGTCGATAAGTAACCTTATATGTTTTCCCTCAACACTCTGTTATGAAGTAAAAGTTTGATTGCATCCCTATTTTTCCTTAAATGCTAGATAGCCACTCGTTTACCTCAATACATTTCGACTACTTGAACTTTAGCGATGATGAGGACAGCTCCAAGAAGTAATTTGGTCTTCATTAATTACTCTACAAAATAGTCATTTACACATTTTACCAGTGTTTCTACTGAAAGTGTTTAGTGTGTCCCAGGTTCCGCATCCCAATTACGGCCTGAATGTTTTATCAGGTCATTACTGAAAGAAGTTCAATTTGTATCTTCATAAACAGTATGGTGCATGTGGTAATTGCTCCCTGTACGTATTTTTTCTTTTTGTAAGATAATTAAATGTAGTAGCGAAATATTGATCACATCATCTTAGAAGAAAATGAAAATCTTCCAAGAACTAAAATAACTGTAATGTAAAATATGCATGTTTATGTTACAGTTGTAGCTACTTACACTACTGATCGTGATTACATCAAAATCACGATTAAATCAGGTCATTACTGAAAGAAGTCGAATTTGTGTCTTCATAAACAGTATGGTGTGTATACGGTAATTGCCCCTTGTACGTATTTTTTTCGATTTGTAAGATTATCAAATGTATTAGCGAAATATTGATCATAACACCTCAGATAAAAGGTAAAATCTCTAAAAACAAAAATAACTGTACTATTATGTTACTGTTGAAGTTACACAATTAGTTGATGATTGCAACAAGATTTCTTTGGCACAAATTAATACCGTATCCAATCCTAGTTAGATGAATCTTCTCGTTTAGTGAAAAAGTAAAGAATTTGTTTATTTATTGATCATGCTTATTATGATTGTTATTTTGCACATATTATGTTAACCATATCGTTATATATTTAAAAATGTAATCATCAATATAATCAATCAATACAGTAAATATTCCCCAAATTATTATTACACAATCAAATTAGTATAAATGATATATAGGATAGATTTTAAATTATAATTCCAGTTAGAATGCATTTATTGATAAAAGTAAAGCACTTAAATTATAGACGATTGTTTTCTTAAAGGGATGTAAGTCAAAAATTCTTACATCGTTGAAATTCATAAATGCAAGTTCAGTAGGAAAACACTGACAAAATTAAACATATTTCTAAAATCTAGACAATGAATATAAATTTTTGAAGAAATTAATGAACATATTTTTCTTGTTTTGCTACCAAAAGTTTGCATATATGCATTTTTTGTGATAGTTATAGCAATTGAATAAATATGTTAAAATAGCTTGAGTATTTTTAATTATAACTGCATAAATTCAATCAAAATTTTGTGTTTCATTATAAAGTCAAATTTTCTTTAGGATATTTTTAATGGAAGCGTTTCTCAGGTGACAAGTGTTTCGGCAAAAGTAACGCTAATTTGGGATTAGGAAGTTATTTAGATTTGCGATTTAATTTCAGTATGAATTCTGGAGAAGTATTTAGTGTTAACATCTACTATGCATGAATTTTTTTATCGTTTCAGCAGGTGATTGAATATTTCGTCTGACCAAACCCAATATTCGTCGTTTGAATCTGGGTTGGTTCATGGATTCTTAACAATCTTTCGACTTTAGACTTTATATAATAATTAAACAGCTTATAATGTTTTAGAAACTTAACAGAGAACATAAATTTGTAAATATAAAATCGTTGATAGAAATCATACTTTTGATATAATATTTAAAAAAGGGTTATTATCCATTAAACTTATGATGTATCACTAGCAGAATACCCGTTCTTCGTACGGAGTGTATAATATAAAACAACTTAAAATTCACAATTATGTTCAAATTTCTATAGTATACTAAATGACATTTTTAATCAAAATATTTAATATAATGCTATTAAAAAGTAGTTTAAGAATCTCTGTTCTCGTTATATAAAATTATGTTCACGGGCAGATCTTAAGAATAAAACATCCTGACCCCTTATGTAAGCAAATTTACAAAAAATATAGAATTGAATCAATATATGCAAAATATAAGCGTTAGAAATATATGGAACCCGTACTAATTATATACGCGAATATTATAATTATATAACCTGTATTAGTAGATTGCATGTGTAAATTGAAAATTTCAATAAACCCGTAATCTTTAAATCTGAGAGCCAACAGCTCTACCGTGCTGAAAACACCGATTCCCGTTAGATCACCGAAGTTAAGCAGCATCGGGAGCGGGTAGTACTTGGGTGGGTGACTACCTGGAAACTCCGTGTGCTGTTGGTTCATTTAAGTCGACGTGGTGGCCAAACGGTCAAGGCGAGCGTTCCGAGTGATCAATCGGCCACTACGTTAGGGGTTCGAGTTCCACGTAAGACATGGATGTTGTGTGTTGTGGGCGCAGTGTGTTCCGTCCCCCTCTGGTGCGCCTGGGGCAACGTCCTAAGACGGCAAAATGGTTCACGTTTTCAGCCGTACATAGGGCAAACGACGTAAGTCGACGTACAGTCTAGTGCTAGAGTCTAGTGCCTGGCCATTGGGAAAAAAATATTTAAATCTGAAGGCAGTAATTTATTGCAATATATGTCAAAATGAAAGTGCTAAAATTATATAGGAAGATATACCCTTACTACATATAATGTGCATATATATACATAGATTTGAAGATATGTCCGGGTATTAGTGGAAGTTTACCAGTACTACAATATGAGTCTCAAATATCTTTGTCAAAATAAAGCTGATGACGTAATACATTGAAAATATCAATTATCCCCTTAACCTTATTACCAGAAGGCCGCACTTGATTCCAATATATGTCATTATATGTCAAAATATATCCCAACATACTTGTACTACTTATACTCTCGTAGATTAGAAGATATACCCGGACATTCCTAGAAGATTACTCGTACAACGTACAATATGTGAGTTTTAACAATTTTTGCCGCAATAAAACAATAGCGTAATAACTTGAAAATAACGTTAATCTCTCAATCAATATTCTTCGAAAACATCAACAACAAAAATAATGTTTAAACCTGAAGACCGTAATTGATATTATTCAGTCAAAAATGCAATGGCAATGCAGTTTATTTAATATACATATCATCATTATTCAAATAGGGAAGTACATATCTTCATTATTCATATCTTCATTATTCAAATAGATTTAATAAAAATCGTCTGTCGCATAAACACATGGGATTTAAATTCATTGTAAAGCGACATGATATCATTTGCTTCAAATAAATTGGTGGAAAAAATATTGCTGAATAATGCTCTATCGAAGGTTTGGCGACATTTTCGTCAATTTAACGACATTTTTAAAAAGTCGCCAAATTTATCGCCAAGTGGGACTGTGGAACTGACAGTCCAACTTGGCGACAAATTGACGAAATATCATCACAATACTATCCCCTAAAGAAGCACAATTCATTTAATTTATTTAGTGCAATTTTATCAATTTCAAGATATTTTTATGGATTTACAAACATATTTATCCATTTGTGACATTTTAAAAATTCACTAAATATGTTACTAAGTAAGACGGTTGGTCTGACAGATAAATACTAACGAAACTTCATTTCAGTACTTTCTTCTAACAAAATAAAATAAATTTCATTGATTTGCGTCGTTTTTATCAATTTGGCGACATTTCCGTCAATTTGGCAACGTTTAAGAAAAGTTGCCAAATTAGCGATATCCCGCCAATCTCGTAGCTCTGAATTTGCAGATCTGAATGAAACACCCTGATCTCATTTGTATATACTAAATGAAAACACTAAAATTGTATTAGAAGATACATCCGTTTTACTCTTTTTCTGTTTCAGCAATAGGCTAAATAAATTTATTGGCTAAACACAATATATCAGTTTATTAGCAAAACACAATATATAAGCTTGAAAACTCTTCGCCAAAATAAATGAAAATGATGTACGCAGTCCGCAATTAATATAATTAACAGAAAAATCAAACCGTTCATTTATAAGATATATTTTTATATCTATTTATTTATTATTAAGATCGAAAAAATAATAATAAACATTCACAAACACATTTTATTTAACTGCGTTGCCGAGAAACATGATATATCCCCATAGAATGCTGAAAATTAATTAACCATTTTAATTTCCTAATACTTTTCATCGTTGAGTAAAATATTGTGAAAAATAAACCACATGGTGACATATTTTTCATTTAAATTCATGTTTTCAAACAATTCATGATTTCAGATAGTGACTATTTAACGCCAAAATCTGCCACAAAACTCACAGATAAAGTTTTAATTCACTTTCATGTTTGAAACAAACGATTTTCAACCTTTTCGTTTGAAGGAACCAGGGAGTTAGAGCGTAGAACTCCTAGGGAAAAGTTTCGTTTCTCATTAATATCTCGATAACCCCTGTTCTTAGAAATTCGAAACTCGGACTAAATTTAAGGGGTACTATTTGAAGCCTATCCACAAAAGTTCTTTAATTTCGACTCAACCGTTTTTCCGTGATGAAGGGACAAACAGACATACTTATTTTCAATTTTATTTATATAGATAAAACCATACTAAATGCATAAAGATTAAAATGAATGCATTTGTAAAAAAATCATAAAATATAAAGTGCTAAATAAATAATTCTGAAAGTTACTTTGAACAAATATTCAACTCGGTTGAGAGGAACGCAGAGTGTTGCAATATATCGTGTGAAATAAGAAAACATTCAAATGTTCCCTGAGGAAAATGGCATCGGAACATTTGAAGCATTATACTGCGCAAATAGTTGCTTGTGCAATCAATAAACAAACGAATCATTGCTAAATTGGATATGAAACTGCCCAGTGTAAGCGGCTATGGCAAACATTTAGCTGCTGACTGGTACCGTTAAGAAGAAGGAGAAGGAATGAAATATATACTGTAGTGGGTGGAAATATTTTAGAAATATATTTACTTGCTTTGATAGATACGACATGGAATATAATAGTCATCTAGTTCTGTTAATGGGGATCTTTAAAGGCCATTTTCACTTTCTTTATGTTCAAGATATGTTTCATCTTAGAACTGATTATCAAAGTAGAGAGTTACTAATACTCAAGAAAATATATTCAGAAAACATAATAGAAGGAAATTAGAATCATATTTGAATATACATAGTTACATTTTCTTAAGGCATTTTTCATCAGACTTAAACAAAATCTTATAATCACCGGTTTTAATTTTTTTTTCTCCTGCTTCTATAGTATTATGTTAAGTTGATATAATATCTGCCAAAGTATACTGGGCTTAAATGTTATAATAAGTCTATAATTGACTTATCATTGTATTTAAGGTTGGTGGAATGCAAATTTTCTTTATAAGAACTGACGTCACTGAGCAGCTATATACTAGTATCTTGAAGTTGTTCTTACAAAGAATCTGAATGATGAGGATTTATTTCAGTATGATGAGGATTTATTTCAGTAAACAGTAACACGTTTCAGTGAACAGTTTAAAGCAGTAATATTTGATAATATATCTATTATTTCACAAAGTTTGTCCCAAAGGAATGTAAAGACAATTATTGGACGTAGAAGTAAAATTAAATAAGTAAAATAATCTGAAAAAATAGGAGAATTAAGCTTTCATAATCTTGCTTTTAATAAAAATGTAAAATGCAATATTTTAATCACCTCCCTAATACATAAATGTCAATTAGTAAAATTTGCACCAATCTCAATAAGAGTTGCCGAAATTTACCCTGTACTTTTTTTATAAAAATTCGCTGAAACATTGTGGATTATCGAAATATCAAGAATTATTTAAGTATCAAGAATATCAAGAAATCTTTCTTGATTTATTCCATTCTGAACTGCAAGTGTGAATGGTTAACTTTCGCTGAGAGCTATATGGAGAACATTTTTAAATCTACTTATAACAAGAAAACCGAAAGTTTTTACTGCCATTTAATTTGAACAATATATTTGTTACCGGTCCTTTTCAATCAAGAATGAGTTACCTAATAACAATAATTGTGATATATCAGCGAATTTTTTCTCAAAAGGTACTGAGTAAATATTTTGCGCCTTTATATAATAATTAATATAATTAAAATTCGCATTTCTATGAAATTATCAATACTAAATTCTCATCAACTTGCTGATTATTTTTCATATTTTACTTCACTTCTATGACCAACCGCTGAATTTATATTTATTTCGGACGCTCCCGTTAAACGCACGGTATAACAAATAGTAAACTGAGAGGTTATATCCTTCTTTCATAAGTCAAGAATTACATAAACTTCCGCAAATGAATGTTGATATCTAATATAACAGAATACAGCACACCCCAAAGTATTGTCCGGAATCAGAAAACAATCCAAGGTTTCACATGGAAAATGACTGCGAAATATTTGAAACGGAGGACTGCGCAAATAGCTGCTTGTACGATCAATAAACAAGCGAATCATTGCTAAAGTAGATATGAAATCAGTGAGTGGAAGCGAGTATAGCAAACATTCGGCTTCTGAATGTCGTTGTTACGAAAATGGAATAGAATAGACGCTTTTATTGGACGCAATTGCTTGGGGGAGAATTCACTTACTTTAGAAGATATGAAATAGAAAATAGAATAGTTTAGTCATGTGTATAGTATGTGTATAGTGGTATAGTGTGTGTATAAGTAGAAAGTATGTATTGTGTGTGTATATGTGTATAGTGTGTATATATATATATAGCTGTATAATGTGTATATTGTATACCAGGTGTATAGCCATGCGTTCAGTGTGTATATATGTATATAGCGTGTATAGTGTTGAAGGCCCAGACCACTCGACTGACCCAAGGGTTTACAGTAGTCGTTTGAGTGGCCGGGAAGGAGCGAGCGTGTATAGAGTGTATAGTGTATATCATGTGTAGCGTGTATAGTGTGTATAGTGTATACCATGTGTATAGTTATGCGTATAGCGTGTATATATATGTATGGTGTGTATAGTGTGTATAGCGTATATCAGGTGCATAGTCTTATGCATAACGTATTACAGGTGTATTGTCTTGTGTGTAGAAATTTAGAAAATTGTTTAGTCATGTGTATAAAACGAAGCTTAATCTTTAATATATGTAGGTATTTATTATTCTTCTTAAATATATATATTATACTTCTTAATTATATATATTATAACACGTATTAGTTGTCTTACACTCATAGTATAATGCATAAAGAATATATTGTGACGAAATCGAAAATACACATTTGAGTTTAATTCGGAGTTACAGTTTTGGAGAATTCGCATTTATGTTTGTTCGTCAATCTCAACTGATTGTGATAGCCTAATTGAAACGGTTTATTATTATGATTTCTGAACGGTACGATTATTATGATTTCTGAATATTCGAACCATATTGATTATAAATGCAGTCGAAACAGTCGGTAATTTCCTTAATTTTCAATTGATTGAAAAATCATAAAAATTACAGAATTCCATTGAACTAAATAAGAAATTATTTTATAGAAAATGTGTCATGATAGAATGAAGATTATTTATGTTAGAACGATGACAAGAGTTATTTTTGTAATATCGTATGTTCTCCAAATACATTAATCAATCATTTACGTAGAATTTAAGATTAAAGTAAGAGTCTGCACTGTGAACTGCATACTGCATGATAAAATGCATGATGGAGAGTTTAAGAATATTCATCATATGGCGATTGAGCTCCTTAAAATGTATAATGGTACTAACTTGCTGAAAGGGTTAAAGAAGTCAGAACCAATTATTCTTATTATACAATTACATCAATTGCATGAAATAAATTATTCACTGCTTTTGTTCCTGTAATGATAACGCTGGAAAAAATGAAAGCATTGAAAAAACATTAAAAGGGCAAAATTCAAATGGGTAGGAAAACATTAAAATGGTAATGAATCAAACCAGAGAAATGGTGAAGTGCCAAATCAGTAAAAAACGATACTGAAATTGTAAGGAATCAAATCCGGCTTATCCATCACACGTTTATTTGCATTACTCATAACATGGTGAAAATGAAGTAGCCAATACACATCATATAATTCTAAACAATTTGCCACACTTGTTAAATTCTTATAATATAGCACTTATAATATAGCACTTTCTTATAATATAGCACTTATAATATAGCACTTTCTTATAATATAGCACATGACAAAGTCATGTTATAGGCCATTTTTATGTAACCAATAATTGCCTAAATCGACCTTGCAAACATACACGTTGCTTTGTGATTACGCTTCTATATTTAGGGGAAATGACATTTCATGTTGTATCACAAGAAAGCTATTATTTATCGATAATGGAATATCAGGCCACACCCTAATTTCTCGGTGATTTTACAAGATCAGTAACATGTGTATGAGAGCGAGACCATATAGGTTTCGGTAATAAAAAATGTAAGCATGTGTGATGTCGAACATGATACACCTAATGGGTTTCATATTTAACGTCTATAGAATTTTGTACTTTATGTATTGCACTGTAAAGGATTTTGTTACAATGGGTGCTTGATGATGAATTAGGTGTGTTGTCTGAGGTAAAGCATAAAACGTATTTAATTATACTGAATGATACTGTAATAAAATTATTTCCAGTATAATAATGAAGCTGATATCATATGCTGATAAAAAATGTTTACGTATTAAGAAACATTTGATTCCCTATATCAAAATATATAGATGCATTATCGAGTTTCATAGTTTATCTAGGTATTTTAAAATAACATACGGGGAAATAATTTTTTTATTTCCTTCCGGGGCAGATGAAAACTTCGAAATTTTAGTAACGTATTATTAATCACACACAAAATTGAGCCAAATCGAGAGTGTTTCCAATTTCAATTCAAAACAATACTATATATATATATATATATATATATATATATATAATTGATATCTAAAATTAATCATCTAAAATTGATATCATGCAAAATTATTGAAGGATGATGGTGTAAAAAAATAAAATAGTTTAAAAAATTTTGCACAATATAAATTTTTATATTATTACGATTTATATAGTTATGAATTCAATATTCCTATGCCCACATTTTATTCGGTCAATTTTGAAAAATATCAATTTTAGAAAATTATACGATTCGTATAGTATTGCTTTAAATTGAATATGCTTACATCCTTAATTGGGTTCAATGAGTTGAGTTGCTTATTTTCTAACTTTGAGAGGCCACATATCCCAACATTCAGTGGCTTATTATACATACGTCTGTATAGCTGAACACTTCATACAGAATTTGCATTACCGGATGTTAAATAATGAAAATGCCTGCACATCAACGGTCAAACGAAGCACAGACACCACGTTGTTAGGTTGGTATTCTATGAGGAATAGACAGTAGGTTTATTGGTAGTAGGTTTATTGGATTGATCCGTAGGTTTATTGGTAGGTTTATTCGGTAATTAGGACTATTCTGTATACAATTTAACAATATACATTTTATGTATATTCATTTCACATACTCCGCCCCACAAGATCCATTCTGGCAAGCGATTCATCCTACCATTACATTTACAGACCGCATTTTTAAGACACACGCATGTTTCATAGACAATGAAATACAACATTTACTTATCGTCATAAAACATATCTAAATACAGCCATAATTTATCGTCATGCAGTATATCAGAATAAAACATTTTCTTATCGTCATATAACATATAGAAATATCGCATTTACTTATCATCAAAATTTTGAATTCTGACTTTCGTAGAAGAAGCAATATTTATTATAATCTTTATCATGAGAAAATATATATAAATATTAATAATCTAAAAATATTTTATAATAGAATAAATTATTATAATGTACCATTCTTTTCATTACTATATGCTTTCCTACTTCTTATAGACTCCTATACACTTTTTAAGAATTTAATTTGAAAATATGCTTGTATCTAACCTCATAAAGTTATAATGATAATTACTTGGTGAAACACATTTATAGGGTATAGAATTGTTTTCTGTATTGCTCTTTGGCTCTTTTCCAAAAGCTATTTGATCTCTTTTGTTGAGGATATTGCCTAAGTTTCTGAAGTTTATATCTGCTTGAGTCTTACAAATTAATTTTCTATGAATTGTTCGTGCAAAGTATTTTTAATGCTTTAATTTTGTCATTTTTATTTTAGAATGTATTTTATTATATCGCAAAAATTCAGAAAAAACTTATCTTCCGTTTCATCTAATGCAATTAACAAAATAATTTAACTATTATAGATTAGATTTCCTGTAGTTAAAATTATAGTTTTAAAATGTTTTAAATAAAATGCACATTTTGCCATTTTTATGAAATAGAGATTTTTTATTAGGATCTAATTTTGAGATTTTGTTAAAATGATACTAATCACTGGAGTATAAAGCAGTAATACAGACAAAAGTACTGTGGAACACATTTAAAAATTAACATTTTGTTGGGAGTTCAACTCCTTTACAAATGATATATAATTATTTATTTGGGTTCAATTAACAGTCTTTATTATCATTATTATTACCCATGAATCGTACATTCGTACATTGTTCGTACATTCGTGCCTCGTTGCCACATTATATCCCACCATTTTTTTTTGTGCGAGTTCCTAAAATATGGTTATTAATTAACATACTACACAATTGACTTCCACACTTTTAAATTTTAAAATAAATATTATTTATTAAACATTTTATAATTAAGATTAACTTACATTACTTATACTATATACATTCTTAAGGAGGAGACCCAGTACGTGTGGTACCTGGATGACTATATTTGTCCAAAATTACCTATTTGACCTTTTATAAAAGCAGGTTGACACATACCTCTGTTTGCCATGGACCTTAGAAGACTCTGCCCTAATCTGTACATTCTGGACTCTAATTATCCACGAACGACGGTTTGCCTCAAATCTATGAAGCACACACTTTACCATGTTGGACTGCTATTCTAGCCACAACACTAACGGGCAGTCACTCGTAATTGACTGTCACACTATCTCTGTGAATATTGACTGCATATGTCCATCTCTCAATATAGACTTCATATGTCTATCTCTCAATACATACTTCCGTTCATTCTTAATACCACCTTCTTGGTCAGCATCGTCTCTTGTTGTTGTTGTCGTGTCCCTAACATTACATTTAAGGAAGAATGTGTGCACTGCTTCTGTTTAGTCTAATCACCCGGGGCACCCGAAGGTAGAAGTCTGACTTCTGTTCCAAATAAGACATTACAACAGCCATGCCCGCAGGCGGGACTCGAACCCGTAATCTGGCAGCCGAGCCATCACGAGGAAACGCCTGCCTCTTTGACCGCTCGGCCACCACATCGGCAGCATCGTCTCTTAAATTCCTAATACAGACTGTATATTCTAGTTGAACTTTCTCTATTTGTTTCTACATCGTTTCGCCTGAAGTCGTGATACGCCCTCGTATCCCAATGGTTGTCCTTAGGGCTATGCAGCAAAATTTATTCTCTAGCCAAACTGTTAACCAATCTGCATAGTATATATTTTGGCCCCCAAGAAGATCTCTGACTCAACCACACCTGAAAACGTTATGTGCAATGAATTTATTGCTGTTATGTTTTCCCGGGTCAAGGCTGTTGTAAACTATTGGCTACGAATCTGCGCTTTTGTTTCACAGTTATATATCGTAAATTCATGCTATTGAAATTGCCTATACGTCTCCTGGTCTAACAAATACAGTAATACCTAAAGTAATGCAGACAATCTTATGCAGGAACACTAACTAAATTATTGCTATAGAAATCTACTGCGCTAAAATAATAATTATATATATATATATATATATATATATATATATATATATATATATATATATATATATATATATATATATATATATATATATATATATATATATATATATATATATATATATAATTTACAAATGTAGAAGTAAGTTTGAGATTGCTTACATGAAAAAAACTCATACGTAAAATATGCAAACATGGCGCTATGCTGCCCTTGTATATATTTACAAATATAATTTCGAAAAGGAATACCTAATACACTGAAAAGCAAAAGATGAAATGTGAAAAACGAAAAGTACTACAAACTGTAAAAGTATTACAATATTATATAAATGTATGTTATTTTAATGTATGTTTGGTGAAGTCTTATGAAAATAAAGCAATCTGGTTTAAAGAATTATCATAATCTTGACCGACCGTCTTTGCTTAATATTTTCATATTCCCTCTGACGTATAAAAACGCCAGCCGCTCTTATGCATTAAATGCGTACTTGCTAAATTTCTTAATACCTTGATAAATTTATTTTAAATTTTTTACTTGGTAGATTTCTTTTTAATTTCTTATTTGCTAAATTTCTGCATCTGAAAACATATACGCCTACATTAAAATTTATGATTCATGGAATATAATGTATTCAAACAAATACGTGTAAACATAGTACTCACAACATTTTATTATTACTGCATGACAGATCGTAGATGTAAGACTAAATCCTTAGAACACAGTGTACCAGCAAATGTAGGAAGATCAAATGTTACTTTTTTTTATACATTTCATAAAATAAATGTAAGTATAGAAAGTAAAACACACTGACATAAATAGAATATTGAAAGAAGTGCATTACTTTAACTTCTAATCCATTTCCCTGAGGCAAGATATAAATACTAACGGCGAATCCTCTTTCCGTCCAAGATCACAAGTAATGATGTGTACGAACGGTGTCTGGTAATCAATCGTGATTACACTCAGCATTCCAAGACATACTTTTACCAAGAGTATCGGACTTGGGAAAATAAGTCCGCCAAACTTTCAAGGGTAAAAACTTAATCTATGGCGAAATATATCTAACATGTTGTAATTTAAAATAGTGAAAATTTCCAAGAAATATATAAAGAATATGCGCTAAATATACAGGCGTCAAAAATACGTGGAAGTTATTTTCCAAATATAGAACACGCATCTTTGCTGGATGTAACTATTTTCTGAATTTAATTTAGTTTTTTATGCTTAAATACAATCATAAATTCTTGGAAAGTACAGTATTTACAAATTTCGGAAGGCATTATATTATCTATAAGGAAAAGAAATAATTATCTAAATGTTTATACATTTAAAAGTATTATTAGATTTTTAAATTAAAAGCAATATTCCAGACGATATGGACTTAATCAAAAATAAAGAAAATATCACTATTGCATCGATTTTATAAGTTCAATGCATATTATGATCATTTACACGAACTTATGGACACAATTCTATATTGATGAATTTATAACATTACGTCATCCAGAATCGTCAAATTATTAAACTGTTAAATTTCTCAAAAGAATATGTCTATTGGAGATACATTCACACCCTCACAGCAAAGATCGTCACATGTGTGACAGTGAAGTTGAAGTCATGTGGCACCTGGGTCACAATGTGACATCATATTTGTGACTTCTATGCGACGTTACGTATTAGTACCTTTGTAACTTCATTGTGACTATATTATGTGACGTTTCCATAATTTAATTAATACGTAACAATATAATGACATTACAATGGCAATTACAATGTGACGTCACAAACAAGTTAATATTCGACGCCACAAACGACCATGAAAATGACCAAAATGACTTCGCTGTGACCTCAATATGACATTGCTGAGACGTCCCAAAGTCACAGTGTGACGTAAATCTTACGTCACTGTGAAAAAAATTGCTGTTAGGGCAACATCCGTCTGAGAAATTGATTTGGCGATTCATCCAGAATCGTCAAATCATTTGATGGTAAAATTTCTCGAAATGTTCATTGGAGATACATTCACAGTTTTCCTGATTAGTTAAAGATCTAGAGCAGGTCACACACTGGGGATGGGTTCAATTAACTCATAGTGAACTGTACT
This sequence comes from Amaurobius ferox, assembly GCA_951213105.1. Classification (NCBI taxonomy): domain Eukaryota; kingdom Metazoa; phylum Arthropoda; class Arachnida; order Araneae; family Amaurobiidae; genus Amaurobius; species Amaurobius ferox. The sequence continues at coordinate 92,432,404 of OX578136.1, forward strand.
ATGCCATGCAGTGTATCACTTAAGTTGCCCATGCTTCAATTTCCGTCACATGCTCCGCGATAACATACATTGAGAAGAGGGTCTTCCATTGTCGCAAACTTAACGTATACTCCAACCGCGACCGCAATCTTCGAAAACAAACATGTTGCCTGACTCAAATTTCCTGCAGGATTGCTTTATCAAGTAGGCACGCAACTACAGCCAAGATAGTGCACGCGATAGATAGGCCAGCCAGTTTCCAACGTTCTGTCTCACTGCATTAGTATACTTCGATTTTCTCGAAACGCGACGAGGTTTGAGACGGAAAGCACGAAGCTCGTCGGTGTACAAACAAATTACAAGCAAACTACTGTATATCTATACTATAATTAATTCGGTTTGTAGGCAAACTGATGTACATCTATTTAGTTGTCGAAATAGGTAATATCCGTAATTATGTCATGCCACAATGATTAGAAATCCCGATAAAATTAATCTTCACAAATTAATTAATTATTAATATCCACATTCATTTATTAATTTTCACAAATTAATTAATTAAATATTAATATTCACAATTCATTTTTTTTCATTTTCACAAATTAATTAATTAATTAATTATTAATTTTCATGAATTAATTTACAATTTATTTATTAATTTTCGCAAATTAATTAATTGCAAAATTCTCTATAATTGAAATCACTGGAAGATTCCAACTCAAATGTAACACAATACCATTGGAATTTTCATTGGGATCCTTAAAAAAACACATTATTCAATCCAGTTACTCAATCTAATAAAATCAATTAATCCAAATACATACCTACACGTATACACTGCGGAAAATATAACAATTCTTTAGTAATACTGTTCTATTTTATTAAATTCTTATAACATAAATCATGAATTAAATGTCAACTTTTATATCCTATATTCGATGCATTGCACAACGTCGCTACTCTCACCACGTCATACTAACCTGATATTCATCAATCTCGACATTTTGCAGTAACCCACATTATTATTCACCAGTTACCTTGTGATGACACAGAATGCTGATACTTCAAAGCGAGCGTTTCATTTTTTTGTATTCATCCATATACTGACCAAAACAGAAAAATGGAACTTTACTTAAAAAGAACCAAAGATCTGTCTACAATTATCAGAAACCTTAAACTATGTGTAGTTGGAAAAACTTCGGTGTTCTATTAAAAAGTAAAATGCATCATAGTAAAATATATATATTGATACGATTTATCTTCATGGCATTGAGACTGAATTCGTAGGATACCAGAATCAGTCTTCTCTTGATGACTAACATTTTTCTTCAAAGTGTCAATATGCATAACAGAAAAAAAGACATAACAGCCCTCACAGCAAAGATCGTCACATGTGTAACAATGACGTCGTAGTCACGTGACACCTGGGTCACAATGTGACATCATACTTGTGAGTCCTATGCTACTTTACGTATTAGTAACTTTGTAACTTCCTTGTGGCTATATTCTGTGACGTTTCCACAATTTAATTAACTCGTAACAATGTGACGCCATTGCAATGGCAATTACAGTGTGACGTCACAAGCAAGTTAATATGCGAAATGACCAAATGACCAAATGACTTCGCTGAATGTGACCAAATGACTTAGCTGTGACCTCAGTATGACATTGCCGAGACGTACTGCGACGTCCTGTGACGTCCCAAAGTCACAGTGTGACGTAAACCTTACTTCACTGTGAAAACAAATGCTGTTAGGGAACGGTCACATAACAATTGCCAGGTACAATAAAATAGCAATTAAATGCACAACCAATTCATACTGACTCGTTCACAAACCACGTTCACTAGTATCATGTCAATAACTGAACGATGGTCAGCTTAAATATCCTCTGTGGAAAGTTCTAGAAAAAGCACTCCTAAAGTACTTAATCAATCTAGATATTCCGTAAAGTTTCAAGAACTCAATAAAAGTCCTTATGTTGGAAATATTTTTTAACCAAGGTTACCAAATACAATTACCAGAAATCTTAAAATGCGTGTAGTTGAAAAAACTTCAATTTTGTATTGAAAAGAAAAATATATCATAAATAAAAATATATATCCTTACGATTTATCCTCAGTAATCATGACTGTATCAGCAGGACACAAGAATCAGTCCGAATTTTAGATGAATGACAATTTTATTTAAAACGTCAGTATGCATGAAAAGGAAAATATACAGCTAGAAACGGCATAACTATCTAACATGACCACACTACATCTACCGAATATACTAAAATAGCAATTAAATGCTCAACTAATTCATACTGACATATTTACAATTAACTTTTACTCGTATCACTTCAACAACTGAAAGATGACCAGCTTAAATACTCTCTCTTAAAAATTCAAGGGAAAGCATGTAACTCGAAAAGTTCATAGCCAATCTACAAATTTTGGGGAGTTTGAAGAATTCACCAAAAGTCGCCAAATCGACAATATTTTGTTTCCAAGGTTATCATATTAGTCCTAAAGATCATGCGGCTTGAAACTTCAAATTATAACAGTAGTTGCCTGTTATATATTCGTAACAATATCATCATTTCTTTTATTAAGTTGATGATGTAAAATCGCATAATATACTATACTGTCTCATAAATGCTATTGAAATACTTGTACATGTATTAATTTAACCACTAACTATTTGCCTCAGGCAGCATATAAATAATAACGACAAATCACCTACGCGTCCTAGATCACAAATAATGATGTGTACCATCAGTGTCTGGAAATCAATCATGATTACTTCTGGGACTTCTAGATTTGTACTCTCATAAATAATATCTGCTGCGGAATATAATTTAGGTGAATTTGCAAAGAACAAAACTTAATTTATTTCGAAAAGTTTGAAAACATTACTAGTATTGGTAAAACTTTCATTATATCATCAACCAAATACATACTTTTAAATTATACAATAATTTTCTCATAATAGTATGATATATGTGCTTACAAGTCTTATAATGCTAGAAAATATATATTCAAGCATCAATTGCATCACAAGAAGTTTATTGAGCGTTATTTTCTTAACATTTCTTAAACATTGGTTCAACGTAATGATAATTTATTCCTCTTAAAATGCGATGTATAAATAATGTCTCATACATCATATCTCAGATGTATTTTCTTAATAATTTCCTGTTTACGGTGTACATTCTGATAACCTCAATATTTGGTTCGATAGCAAAACACGATAGCTCGTGACTGTAATAAAATCAATAATAATTATTTTATATTCACATATTTTAAAATTAATTTAACCACTTCAGGGTAAAATTGTTTATTTATTCACACTAAATTGTAAAATTACTCTTTTCGACATAGTATTTAAAATTCTGAGGTGAATAGCGTCTATGGACGGGTATCCGGCTAAAATCGGAGCTTTGCGAAAAATGTAAACAGCTTATACTGTATCTGAATTCAATAGATAAAAGTCTAAACAATGTAGACATGTTTTGCAAAAAATATACTACCTGCTATAAATTTACAAAAACAATTCCAATATTTTTATATTTTGAACTAAGCATATATATATATATGTTATATATATATATATATATATATATATACATATATATATATATGTATATATATATATATATATATATATATATATATATATATATATATACATATATATATATATGTATATATATATATATATATATATGTATATATATATATATATATAATCAACAATTACATGAAAAACTCAAAACTGAAATCTCCACAAATTGTTCGGGGGGGGGGGGGTAAAACCCACTCTCCGATTAAAGAAAGCCTTGTGTCGCAACAATACTCCCGGTAGCCAATACATTGTCCATTAAGAAAGACACGTAAGTGTTAAAACATCCATGATAAGTCGAATCAAAATTTGATCGAATGCAAAGGAAACCAAAATTATACATGAGATACACAATAGATGCAATCCACAACCATTCGCGAATATAGGTATTGAACAAAACCAAAATTGTCACTTTCATGAATTGCCCATTTAAGACTTCAATGTATAGAATCTACATCTTAGATATTCTAAAAGAAGTTTATTGAATACAACAAGATACCTCTGCAAAAACTTCAAAGCTGTTCCAAAACCATATTGCAAGTTCCACTATTTTACCAAATAAACACCCTGGTCCTTAACTACGTCTTTATATCTGTTGTCGTTCACCATACAACCATCACGTATTAATCATTCGTTCCCTTTGTTCTATTTATATTCAAGTACATACCATAAGCAGCAGTTGCGGTTATGTCTAAAAAGCCACAGATAATGCAACTCAAACAACCTGTGGGAAATCCCTGTTTTATTGCTTTAGATAAATAATTTTTTTACATACATAACGATCGCTGTTATAGCTGTTCAGTCTTTTACTTCGTATGATTTGATTAATCACAACATTTCTAAAAACGTTCTTTTGTAAACTTGATTTCCATGGTGTAAATAATTGATTTCGAAACGAAATTCTTGTCTGTTATGTATGGTTGGGAATTGTATCTATTGTATATCTTCTGTGTGATTTTGGTTTCCTTTGCATTCGATCAAAATTTGATTTGACTTCTATTGGATGTTTTAACACTTATGTGCCTTTCATAATGGGCAATGTACCGGCTACCAGGAGTGTTGTCGTGACACAAAGCTTGCTTTAACTGGGGAGTGGGGTTCACAAACCCCCGGCTAATTTGTGGCACCATGTTCTTTTGTTTCGCTCTATTAATAGGCACTCGTTGCATATTGAATGCTGTTTAACTCTTTTTTATGCCTTCTAATACTTTAGAATGGGTTTACTATTTATAATTTTTAAGAATGGCAACATGGGCATTGCACTTTAGGGTTGGCAACATCGTCTTTGCACATTATATTGAAATGGTTCAGCTGCTTTCATTTCTAACACATGTAAGTCAACTCTAATTTTTGAATTTATTTAATTTTTAGTTTTTCAAAATTCTCAATAATTTTACATGTTTAGTACATAGGGGCGGGACGTCTATTGACCTTTTGTTCAAAATAACAGGTCAATAAATTAAATGTGCTAATTGAAGCTGATGTACAATAGTTTCCTCCTGAAAATTTTACTATTGCATCACCTTCATTCTATTAATTGATATTTAATTTTTCTTTAATATTTTGGTATGAAATATAATGGGTGGTTTCTGACATTCTCCTGAGTTTTTTTTCTTTGGTATTTCAGTAATTTTGTTTGTTATGGATGCTTTAATATTTCTCTCTTATTACTTTATATTATTACTTTAAATATATATATATATATATATATATATATATATATGTGTGTGTGTGTGTGTGTGTGTGTGTGTGTGTGTGTGTGTGTATGTTAAAGAACCATTAAACGTTTCAATTTTCAGTGCTTATATATAGAAAACAGCTCGTTATAAAGAATAATTAAATGCTAAATTATAAATAATAATTAAATTAGCTGGTTTTAGTAATAGAAGGGTAATTATAGCGAAATTCTCAGTGATGTAAATATTCTCATCCTATTTCTTGGAGATTTTAATGAAAACATTTAGAAACCAAGAAAATATAAAGTCATGAGACATTTTACTGACGATGCTCGATTTAAAACTTGTATAAGATTCTGCAAATTCAAACATGTAGAGACTTGAGATTCGATCTTAACTTTATAAGATTGCTACAATTGTGTATCTTACTTTAATTATGAAACAAATGAGGCTGAAAGCCACGAATAAACATATTGAAATTTCTGGAGGATTTTTCTATAAAACTTTATTCACACAAAATCATTCCGGCTCCATAGGATTAGAGCCACCGTCGATTTATTTAAGACAAATGGAGTATGTATGATATTGCAACTTGAAATAGACCACATTACTATACGTATGAATGAAGATTTATTTATGTTGTGAGTTGTCATTACATCACATATCGGTAGGATTTATAGCTATAAAATATTACCAATCTGCTAAATACTGTACAACCAGTAGTATACATATAGCAATTTTATGAAACAAGACGCTAGACAGATAATTGTTTGGACAGAAGACATTTTGAAATTATTTGCATTTTAGCATATTATTTACGCAAGGGAGTTACTTGACCACCTCATTATTTGTTCTAAGGACATTTTCAACAATTTTCGACATGCATCGATCATATGTTATATGTAAAGTATTTATATGTTAGAGTAGTTTTTACTTGATGACATTTTAAAAGAATCCTTTAGGTATTTGTACCTCACTTCTTAATATTCATCTGCTTTAAAATATAAATATTTTAAATTTGATGTATTTGCATTTCATTCGTACAACTTATTTTCTGAAAATTTTATATATATTACCAAAATGTTTATTTATGAAAATGCATTTTAAGTATATTGGAAACAATTTAAAACCCAACTATATATTCTAAATTAATTTGAAAACATGTTTCTCACACTGTTTTTAATTTTATTCATGATTACTTTGAAATTACTCTCGCCAAACTGTTTTTAATTAATTAGAACATCCGCATATTATATTTAAATAAATATTACTGAAAATTAATAATTAATGTAAACGTTTTCAAAATTTATTAAGAATTGAACTTGATAAAAATAAGGATTGCACTTACTGTGTTAATAACATAATCGAATAACAAATTGAAATATAATAACGAACTGTCAAAATTGTTAAATCTATACCCAATGGGATAAAACTAAATAAAAAAAAATATTTTCTCTTACAAAAGTATTTTCAAACTTTAAGGTAATAAGATTGAAATCGTTAATTCAGCAACTAAGAACAATCACATCGCTAGTCAGTTGTAAATTTAAATAAAAGTACACAAGATACAAGCACTTTCTTAAGAGCCAATTCTGATTTGCATTGAGCGTCTTCTGATTTCATTTTCCCCAGGAGAAACATAATATATATTGGAAAGCATTAAAGGTAAATTGGATAAAAGAATCTGAATAAATGAAATGGTAAAATATAAATTTGGGTTTGAGAGACATGGGTGATACTGTGCCATTTCGTTTTAAGTCCGTAATATTAAAGTTTTAAAAAATTGAAGTTTAATACTAGAATATTATTGGATATTAACAATAATAGAAAATAAGCATCAACTGTGATCTTTTAATTGAAAAATAAATTAGGACTAGATATCGTCCTGCTTTGTTTGAAGATATAACAATAGATGTGTACTTAGTCATATATTGTTGAATATACGAGTATACTTAGTTGAATACTTAGTTGAATATACGAGTATAGACATTAGACAAGAAATATAATAGGAAAATACATGTACAATTGTATCATTAATACTTATTAATAAATGCCTTTAAACTCTGAAATTGACATTGGAAACTCTAAAATTAATATTTTATTTGGTCTCTAAAGTGCTCTCAATTTTCTTACTCAAAAGCTCCAGTTTTTAGATGCTGATACAAATTACAATTATAACATACACTATAATTCATTTTGATATTATTTCAGTTGCTACGCACCATGTCTAACAGGTGTATCCGAACATCGTCTACATAAACAAATATATAAAGAAACAAATACACATATTAAAATTGCCGACATGGTAATACATGGTTAAAATAGTCATGTATTCAAAATTATTTATCATTGAGAGTTTTGACTCAGATTATTGAACATTTAATTTCTTTATTAAAATATGGTATGTGTTAGAAAACCCATACAATCTGGAAAACTTCTATAGTGTCAACATATAAGGCTATTTCTTAACAGAAAGGTGAGCCTTATATGTTCCTCAAGTGAATTTAGTTTTTCCGGTTGGGAGCGTATGGCCCCTTTTGTGGTAGATCTGCAAATTTTTGGAATCATTGGAAGCAAATCAATTAGATTTAGAATGCTGTTTGTATGTTTATATATGTGTCTGTCTTTGATTCTCCAGGCATGATTTATTCAACTATAATTTAACTTTCGCTAAAAAATTGGATATTTTCATTTTAAAAAAGCAATATATTTTTTTATTTTCAGCGTATTCAAATCAAGAAATTAACTTTATTTGGTCAAACATATTTATCAAAACTCGAATGAAAATCACAAAAAAATTTTCAAGATAAATAATATTAATAATATAGATTTTTCATATGTGTAACATTTTCGATTAAATATAAATCCATTTGAAAGAGATGAGATTATATTTAACTCTTTCAAATGGTTTCTTTTGAAAGAGACCAAAGTGTATTAAATGGTTTCAATGTGTTTTATTTAATCGCCTTCAGGTCACAGTTTTTGAGACATTGGCACACTTTTGTATTAAATATAAAATAAAAATAGTCGTCGTAAGAAATATAAAACGTGACTAAGCGCCATTACACGAAATAAAGAATTTACAATGTAACTTCTGTGCAAATAAGATGAGAAAAATGAGTGATTATTCCGAAAACGCTTGGGTTTCTTTCTTTAGTGCCAACAAGCAAATAACTATCTATACAACACATTAGGTTTAACCCTCAAATAGCGAAATGCTAAAGTGTTGCAATGGTGGCGCTATGTAGTGTGTCAAAAGATATGTATAACAAGACACAAGAGAGAAAATCAGTAGATAAAGATACGAAAAATGTGTAGAAATATAATAAGACAGAACAAAAATTAAATATGACAAACCAATAACTGAGAGAGATATAGTGCAATAAACAGATTGTTTGGATGTTTATTTTATTAAATTTTTAAGGGAATCTAGATCAAAAATTAACGAACCATTGTTCCTAATATTATGTATGCACATGTTATAATTACATACATTTTATTGCTTAGAACTTTTTAAAACTCTTCTGGAAATTATCTAATTTTAGCTTACTCAAAGAAAGAATGAAATCTTACGAAAGAAAAAAGGGCAAATCATAATTTAAATAATGAAATTTTATGCGTAACATTTATAGAAACAATTTGAATGGACAATTTAAAAAAGTTTTTTTGTTATATTATAAAAAACTCCCAAGTTTTTTTTTCTCCAAAGTAGAATATGTTTGCTTTTATGAAAAGTCATGTTTTATATAATCCATATTTCGATGTTAATTTATTTTCTTGAAATGATAATAGCGAAGAGAAAATAATAGTAATTTTAAGAAAGCAATATTACTCGATTAAATTTACATTAAAATTTATAAAATATCTCTTGACTAATAAGTAAAAAGTAAAATATTATATTTCGTTTTCAATAATTTTGATCTTGTAGAACCCTAATGTATAAGTTATAATGAAAATAAATTAAGTTAAAAATATTTCTAAATACATATGTTATTTTTCAGATATGTAGGAAGTTCCTTTTACACTGTGATTAAAACGGGCGCGGTAGCCCGGTGGTTTGCGCGCTGGATTTGCACGCTGCCACAACTGCCGCCATGTTCATGCGGAGTACGATCACGCTAAACATATGGGTCCGTAAGTCCTTCCGAGAGGTTGGTGGTAGAGGAATGAGGGTACGGTCCCTTGGATGCCTCCCCCACTGGGTTCCAATCTAAATTGGGTGGCACTTCTTGGCCATCCAAACAGTTACCTCACACCTTTCTGGTATAGGGGAAGGAGGGTACGGTCCCTGTGGATGCCTCCCCCACTGGGTTCCGGTCTAAATTGGGTGGCACTTCCCGACCGTCCAAACAGTTACCTTACACCTTTCTGGTAGGTCGGACGGTCTGGGTTTCAACAACAACACCTTTCTGGTACCGGCCGACCAAATGGCTACTCATGTCCTTGTCGACGAGTCGGTCGGTCTGGGTCTTCAACACCTTTCTGGTAGGTCGGACGGTCTGGGTCTCAACAACAACTGTGTTTAAAAGAGAACGTGAATAAAGTCATTTGATTTTTTTAAAAATATATCTATATTAAAGGAAAATTTAGATGGATTTAGACAAAATATTTTTTGAATTATGTAACAATTTGTAATATTTTTCTTGTAAAGAGATTGAATTCTGGGAATGTTGATATTCATTTTATATCTCTATCCCCTTATACCAACCGGAAGAAGAAAATACTGCTTATAATGAGTTCAGCGGATTCACATAATACTTTCTTAAAATTTAGTTTAAATGAGGTTTATAATTGTGTAGTCTATATAACCTGTGGTTATTATTTCACTTGTTTACGTGTTAAATTATATTTTACCCTAGATTAACAATTTCTCTCTGGTTTTGTTATGCAGACCAATCCTAAGCCATCTAACAATTTCTGCTCGCAACTCTACCTTATTATTTTCTTCTGTAAAAAAATGATGTACTTTCTATTAAAATTCAAACTAACTTTTGCAATTGTTGAACAGTTATGTTTGCCTTTACTTTTAGTGACTGTTCTACCACTGTCAATTTTTGTTCGTCATTTCTAAAAATTTCAAAATTTTTAAGTACTCTTTTACTGATTCCAGACTATCAAAACTAGATTCTGATCTCACTAATATATTCATTGCTTGGCTAATCTGCGTTACGATTGTTTAAATCTTTCATTTTGCTTAATACAGCTAAAGGAAATTTTAATATCAATTAATTTTATCCCTCTGTGTGTTCACTTTTTATAGATCAGGCGCCATTGTGAACTATGTAGCTGGTCACATAAAGACTGATAGCATAAAAACTGCACGACTAAAAACTTTTGTTTTAATTCAAAGCTGCCTTATGATCTAGAGAGAACACACATACTAAGTCCTCAATCTGAACAGTTTGTTAATAACACTCATAACTGATACATCAACTGGCTATAAAACTAAAGAAGTATGTATACAAAACAGACATTAAATTGAACATGCCCATATAGTGACTGAATATGAATAATTAAATAAATCTGAGGTTTGTTGATCAAATTAAATTTGGAACATTCGCAGCAATAGAATACGGACGCCAATGCTTACCGAATTCATCTGTTTATGATGTCCAAAGACTATATCTTTACAAGACACTCTTGTAGGCTAGATCTTGGTAAGCGTGACGGTATACATCTCGGTTAGTACATCTCGGTAGATCATTGGTCACACGTCCGACTTAACATAAATAACATGCTCCTCTTAGAACCTGCAAGTGTGGGAACTCAACACTGATATGCATACGCACATGTACTGTATTGCATCCATACTAGCCATTCTCTCCTATCCAAACCAGAACTTTATCCTGGTAAATTACAAGATCGCAGAAATAGTTAGCTGGCTCAGGATTGGCCAGTTAGAAGTTGCTAATTTAAAGTACAGCATAGCTTAGAACTTAAACTAAGTGAAATCATAACCATGTGTTATATAGACCTCACATAGTCAAAACATTTTAGATTTTAACGGACATTATAAAACGCACGATAGTTGAAACTTGTTAGGAATTATTACTAGATTTCCCATATATGTTCCCACTACTGAACAAATGTGGGGAGAATTGTATACCCTCCTACCACCAGTATGAAATATTATTTTGCATGAGGGTAATATTGAAAAATGTAAGATCTAATGTTAACCGCTAAAGCACAATCAGAATTGTCAGAATCTAACATGGATCTCTTGGAAAGACGTTCTACTTACAACACCACGCTAAGACTTTAATGGTCAACTATAATCACCTTGTAAAGTTTTAAACGTTCACAAGATAATAAATTAATGTAAAACTATTACATACATTTATTTACCAACTTATAACATTTCCAAAAACAAATTTCATGAGACCGGTTAATCTTTTCAAAAGGGATGAGTTTAATTCATTTTGATTTCAAATTTTTGCATGAAATAATCATTTACTTAATATATATGTTTAGAAATTTTTTATCATATGTATATATATTCGTAAATAAATTATATATCCTTATAAATAAACTATATATAATCGTTTTTCCTATATTTCACTTTAAAGTATTAATACAAGCAATTTTCTGATTTATGTAATTTTTTTTATGCAAAAATCCATTTTCAGTCTTTTCACGACCACCCATAATCCATATCCAATTGACATTACATTCACATTTGCCGGCAAATTATGATATTTAGATGATTTTCTTTCATATTTGTTTCGGATCGGGGTGATTTTTATTTTATAAAATTATTTGTAGAAATAAATGTAAACAACTATTTCACTTACAGTAGTTAAAATGCGCTCAAAAGTTCCCTCAACAAATAACTCGAGAAAAATTAAATTCAAGTACAAGAATTTATCCATTACAAGACCCGACTACAAGATTTTCCCTATGTTTAATTTTATGGAATTCAAAAATTATAAAGCAATCCACAAAAGATAATTTTGATATTATCTCCTATATAATGTGTACAACGTGACAATACATTTTGCTTATTAAAAGTTACTAAAATAATACTAGAGTGCATAACACATTTTATGTGCTATAAAATAAGTAAGTTGACTTTTTGGAAGAATAAATAATACCTGTTCAACCTTGCTCGTTATATGACAATTTTTCTTCTTTGGTGCATTAATCTCTATAAAAGAGGTTTAAGATTGGCAACACCGCCATAAATATCGACACTTATAGCTTTCAAGGATCTCTTTTATTGGAAACTATTGCAAAAGCTGTCGTATAAATAATAACACCTGGAGTATATATCAGACACCTAAGACATATATTAATTCTTAAATGCTCCTATGTTATATAAAACAATTGCAGACTTGCATTTAAGTAACCGCTATAAAAAGCATCAATATATATTTTAGAGTAAATAGTTTGATACAGTTGTAATTCCTCAGTATATGATATATATTTCAAAATAAAAATTCGCCTGTTTTTACTTCATGGTATAAGTTTTCTGAAAGTTTAAATATTTGGATTTTTCAAATACTTTAAATTTAAAAAAATATATTTTTAATTAAAATGCATTTCGAATTCCTGTGTTATGTGTTATTTTGCAACGGGTATTTTTTAGACTGTTTGGATGATTTATTATTTTGAAATGAAATATGCGTATTCAATGCTTAGTAGTGTTTGCATCAACATAGTGTGGTGTGAATGACTTAAGATATTTATACTCGCTGCTAAAATAGTATTTATAATTTATTTACAGTACCGTCTCTCAATTAGTGTTTAACGGAACAGTGGTATTTTGTGAGGATTTAATAGGTGCCCTAGATTAAAATCGCAAAATAGTTAAATATGAGGAACAGCGTTTAATTTTAGAAAAACTTACTCAAATATGACATCGTGTTGTTTAAAATTATCCATTTAATTTCGACTTACAGAATTCCGTTTAGTTAATTCGTTTTATATTCTTCATTCATTATATGATAGTATTTAAGGGGACTCAGTACCCTTCATTTGGCGAAAAATGACGAAAATACCGATTTTCATATTTTTTGCTTAAAATATACCTTGACACCTGTATTATATCCTGACAAAGTTTCGTGAAGATCCGAGAACTATAAATATATCAAAATGGCTTTTGACTGCAACTATGTCCCTTGAAATACCACGCCTACTTCTCTGTTTACGCTATGTTTACATCGCATCTGCAACTGAATACTCCCTGTTTTACAATATATTTCTACCAGGAAGAAGATGAAAGTGCTTAATCGTAATTTTAATTGATAAAGAAACGTTGTTTACTTTTTCCGATCTGCTTTCGTTCGTTAATATCGTGCATAAACTGTGGAACACAAAATGCAAACGAAAGCTTGCACAGTGTGAAGTTGGCGAAATGTCCTAAAGAAACATTTGTACATAAAAAACGTGTGGATGGAATAACTCTGTGTAATGGAAGCTGTGTGTGAATATAATAAAGATACACTGCGCTGCATAAAAGAAGTACAGAATGCCTTAGGTATACCTTTAGGAAAGTGCTCCATGAATCTCAGTGTTGCGCTCGATTTTCGAAAAAAAATGTTTCGACAAAAACGACGAAGTGCAAAATATCAACTTGCACGTAAACTGGTTAAAAAAGCAATTTTAAAAAGAGACATATTAGTTAAAAAGAAGGAAGGTGTAACATACAGTGTAGGGTATTTTTAAAAGAAAGTTAAGAAATAATGGTAGTTATGCAGAAATGATATGCATAAGGTTACGAAATATTGTGTGTTTTTATGATATGAATATATTTTCAAATCTTGTATTTCTTTTATAATATAAATATCATCATATTCATAGTTAAGCTATATCTAAATGAAATGAGTCAAATGTATTTCATGGTGTAAAAATAATAATGAATTTGGTAAAATCAATTTTTATTTATATTTTTTCTCGATTTTCTTTTCAATGTGTGACAACTAAGGTTTCGGCTAAAGGTCACTTATATAAAATAAATATAGTTAAATTCAATGAAACAGCTACAGTTTTAAAGGTAAGTGCATACTAAATAATTTAAAATAACATTTAAAGTAATTTAAAATGGATTTAGAATAATTTTTCAAAGTTAAAACCTTTAAAGTGCTTTTTCTCAGTTCGTGTTTTTTCAATATATCAATATGTTCAAAATGCTAAAACTTAAATATATATTTCTCAATTGACTTGATTTTTTTTCTGGATGTTCATTATAGTGCATTTTATGAAACTAAGGATCGGATTTGCAATAAAATGAAAAGTTTTTTTTTAAAAAATAGATATGTACAAAAAACTCAATTTTTTGTTGAATTTTTACATATGAATCAACATTTTATTTTTTTTCTCCCGAACTAATTAACTTTTCAAAAATCCGATCCTTAAAGTTATAGAAGACACTTCAAAGAACCATATAAAAAAAATGGTTGTAAAAAGTTAGAAATTGTAAGAGAAGATAGGTTTTAAAAATTATTTAATTTTTTAAAAAAAAATTAAATTTTTCAAATTGTATCAGTAGAATTATCTTTTTTCTTGATAAAATAATTTTCCTTAATAAAATAATTTAATAATATGCAAAAAGAGTACTGTAAAGTGCTTAAACAAAAAAAATTGTTCAAAGGGTACCGAGTCCCCTTAAATTGTTGATATAGAATGTTTTTACAGTTTTACGCAATTTGTTTTAATATACGCAATATGTTACGTAATTTGTTTTTTTGGTGCAACCTAATAAAAGAATATATAAGCATAGTTGGGTCTAAAATATGATATATAATTTTAGTTAAATTTTTTAGTAATTTTAATTTATATTCCTTTGGGTTAACTTTTAATACCATTTTCGCCTAATTTGTAGATACTTTCATTTCGAAGTCTCTGGTGATTATTAGATGCTTATTCTTAATTTAAAATTTCCTAAAAATGTGTGTGCTAATACTGTTACTACATATAACTTACTGTAACACGATTTAAAATGTTTAACAATTTTTATAAAATAATATTTTAAAATTATGATGTTTAATTTCTGCAAATTTATTTCATATTTATTTCACCATTTCCTCAAATATATGAGTTTCTGAATTTATTCATATTTATTCATATTTATTTCATTATTTCCTCAAATATATCAGTTTCTGAATTTACTCTGTATTTTTGAAAAACAGAATCCCACAATATTCGCTACATCACTTCCAGTTTTAAGTATTTTATATTCAACATATCAGATGGTATTTTCGTATTCATTTCAATGTTCTTCTTACTGTTTCTCGTGTATTACAAATTTTCAGCCTCTGAAGTTTAAAGAGGTTTAGTTATTTATTTTCCCTGTTGAAGCGGAATGTACAATCTTTTTAGAAATCTGCATAGTAAGCTGCATAGTAAAAACAAACTGTAGATAATCACCACTGACTATTCACTGATTAAAGTGACAATAATGCGTATAACATGCTTCCTTGTCACTCTTGTAAAACACATTTGGTTTTTAAGAATAATTTTATAGCCGTACAAGCAATCTGTTGATTAATTAAAGATCATAAGAATCCCATGCAGTTTAAAAGTAAATACGAATTTACTGCATTTTTCTACGGAACTGAGTATAGAGAGAGATAGCACTGTTCCTTTCCTCAGGGTTATTTGTATACAATACCTATGTTGAAAAGAACTCTAGGCATTATCTAATCGGGATGTGCACGTGTTATAACAGTAATTAAAATACGTATGTACTAATCGTGCATAATGCTTGCTTCTTGGCCCATATTTTCACCCAAACCTGAGTTATATCAGTTTTAATAATGGAAACGCTTACAGGAAGCTACTTTCAGATAATAACATTCAATTGCCACTGTCCGTTGCTTGATGATAATCACAGAAACACAGTAAACAAGTTCTCAAACAATGAGTTTAACCCTCAAATCTGACCATATTAGTTGGCTGCGTGTTATGTGCTGTAGCTCTCTTAGTATATAACGTAAATATAGCACTCCTTAGAAAGTATACCACCAAATGTATTATTCCTTTGCAGTGTCAAAAGATGCGGTCTCCCTTAATGAAATCCTTTTACACCTATCTCTTTCATAAATAATTTCTATATTGCAAAAATTATAAATATACTATTAAATAGCTATTTAAAATAGTGCATATAAATCTCAGACACCAGACATTGAAAACAAGGAATCCATGGCTGATCGATCAAATTGCCAACGGCTCAAATATTCATCCAATGCTCTATCGGAGGTATTTACAGTCACTCGGAAAATGGCGTTGGGGAGGACTACTCAAGAATAAAATTCGCTCTCTAAGACTGTGATCGATGGAACGAATATATTCACTTAGATAGGCCTATTCAGCAACAACTTGTAAAGAACAAGAATGACTTTTATACAGACGTTTATATGTATATCATTGAAATAAATGTGGATATAGAGTTACAGAATAAATTAATATATATCTGACCAAGGGAAGGGAGGCAAACTAATATATGTCATTCATTCTTCGTTTTATTTTAAGTATTATTCAAAACTGATATTTGTATTAATAAATATGGTAAACACTTCGAAAATGTAATAAATATTTTTCATCAAATACTACAAGATCTGTAAACTGTATTTAAAACACCCTCTTGAAGTACAAGATATTTTTACATTGTAAAGTTCTATAGCGCTTTCAGACATTCATAAAGTCGATCCATCATCAGTGGGCATTATGAGGTCTTTTACATTCCCATTGATGATGGGCATTATTATGTCTAAAAATGCTATAGTACTTTAAAATATAACAATTTCTTGTACGTCAAGGTGGTATTTTTAAATACAGTTTACAGATCTTGTAGTATGTGATGGAAGATATTTGATATTTGTATATTGCCTTTGTCACAAGTCAAAACTAATTCCCGTTCATAAATAATTTCAGATTATTATTCTTAATATAACGTTATTTAGTTTATTGTATTTTAAATTTTAAAGTAAGTTTCATATATATATTATTGTGTGTTTGAATTTTAATTTTAATGATGCATGAGTTTACATTTAGGAATGTTTTATGTTGTTTTAATTATATCACATTTTTGATCTACTTATTATCTTAAGCAAATCACTATATATTGTCTTAGAGGTTAATTTAGTTGAATCGTATATTTTAGCAGTAATTTTTAATGTAATACAAAATTGTGGGTTAAGCTTAGTAGCTGAAATTCACCATTTGTGTCCATGTTTTGGACTTCAATATATATATGGCCTCTATTAACCATTGCCAAAATTTTTAACTTTCAACAGTGTTTCTGTTATCATAAATATTTCAATTTAATTTAATAGAGGCTTACAAATTCAGAAGAAGCAAGTCAATTTATAGATAGACTACATATTTTGTATGAATGAAATAAGTGTCATGTAATCTTCACAAAAAATATATAGTATAATACACATATTGTTATAATAACTATTTGTATAATAAGTAAGTTTCATTTCACTAGAAAGTAATACAAAATAACATTTTAAGATAATGTATTTAATACAGATAATGTATTTAATAATTAATCTGAGGCATTGTTAAGATGGTTTCAAAGATTTTAAGAAAACTAAACAAGTATATAAAATGTTTATAAAAAGTATTGCATGCGCAGTGTGAATCATTTAATCTGTATTCAATTCCATAAACGTCTGACATATTTTTTGTACACCAAATGCCCTTTTTTACTATATTTTTATAACTGCACATTATATAAAATAAGTTCTCTACAAACATTTAAAAAACACTGCAAAATATAAAAATGAGTTTAATCAGCTCAAGTATTTTAATAACATGAATAAAATATTTTACACACGAAGCTATTAATCCGTTACAGAACTATATGTAAAAAATATGTTTTATATATAGTGAAATTAATATTTGATGAGTAAATAGTTTGGATAAAATCAAATTGAAGGAAAGTTAGAAATCGAGTTTGCCTTTGCCAAATAAATTATTCATAATTTGAAAAGTCAGGGGATAAGTGAATAGGCACGCTGAGAATATATTTTATACTTTTTTTTCTTTCTTTTCCATCATTTGTTTGCCTTAGTATGAAAGTAAGTAAAAAATATGACGTGGACCGTACATGATGTTCCCTACAAAATGAAATGCCTCTTTAACAGCGCAATAAAAGTGTACAGGTCTACGGAACAATGTTTCCGGCTTTGAATTAAAACATTGTAAATTAAAAATTATGGATTCTTGGAAACTTAATTGTCCAAATAATTACTTATACTCACGTGAAAAATCATCATCAAAAAGCAGTTAAATGTTAATGAATATTCCGTAAAATAATAAAGTATAGACGAATTCTTCAAAATAAAAATGCAGCACTAGTAAAAATTACTAATCAATAAATTACTCACCTGAAAATTCCTCATCAAAATGCAGTTAAATGTTAATGAATATTCCGTAACATAATTTAGACGGATTCTTTAAAATAAAAATACAACACTAGTACATCCATTATCTGAGACATACATGAATTTACTTACATAATGAAATTATTGTGATTCTGTTACAGCGCAATGGAAGTGCACAGGTCTACGGCACAGTGTTTTCGGCTTTGAATTAACACCTTGTAAATTAAAAATTGTGGATTCTTGGAAACTTAATTGTCCAAAAAAATTCTAATAAATAAATTACTCACCTGAAAATTCCTCATCAAAATGCAGTTTAATGTTAATGAATATCCCGTAACATAATTTATACGGATTCTTTAAAACAAAAATACAACACTAGTACATCCATTATCTGACACATACATGATTTTACTTACATAATGAAATTATTGTGATTCTGTTACAGCGCAAAGGAAGTGCACAGGTCTACGGCACAGTATTTTCGGCTTTGAATTAACACCTTGTAAATAAAAAATTGTGGATTCTTGGAAACTTAATTGTCCAAAAAATTACTTATACTCACGTGAAAATTCATCATCAAAATGCAGTTAGAATATTCCGCAAAATAATGAAGTATAGACGAATTCTTGAAAATAAAAATACAACACTAGTACATCAATTATCTGATATGTACATGATTTTCCTTACATAATGAAATTATTGCAATTCTTTTAAAGCGCAATGGAAGTGCATAGGTCTACGTCACAGTGTTCTTGGCTTTGAATTGTCACCTTGTAAATTAAAAATTGTGAATTCATGGAAACCTAATTGTCCAAAAAATAACTTATCAATAAATTACTCACGTGAAAATTCCTCATCAAAATGCAGTTAAATGCTAATGAATATTCTGTAAAATAATATAGAAAAATTCTTTAAAATAAAAGTACAACACTAGTACATCCATTATCTGACACATACATGATTTTACTTACATAATCGAGAGATTTGAACGAAGAAAGAATATAACGCATATTTAAGAAATTTCTAATCAGGTTTCAGCCGTGGACGAGTCTACGGCGCATCTATTACTTCTCAAAATTCATCTTTTTGACTTCGGTCCTATTGGTCTGTTTAGCACTGGTAAAGCGGGCCTAGCCGATATTCGAAACAGCTGCATGCCGCATTGTTATTCCATTTGTGCTTAAAGGCATTGCTCAAATGTTTTACATTACTTTCAAAAATTCTGAATTTTACATATTGATGGTTATTGTTAGCGTGGCATCTACTTTCAATAGACTTCTGAATAATCCTTAACTTTATTCATAATGTGAAATAAACTGTAAAATTTACTATATTTCAAAAGGAACACGAAATGCTCTAGATCACATTGATGTGGGCATCATTATAACTGAAAAGAAGATTTTTTGAAGTAAATTTTCAAACAATCATCAAAATTATTATAACGACATATTTCTGTTGTGGAATATAAAATCTGATAGATCATTAAAAATTAAGCACTTGCGGATGAAATCTGATTCCAAAAATGAAATATTTACTAACCAGTTGCACTTGACGTTTTACATATATCGTAAACGTTGCGTGCCATACATCATTAAGAAGTAAGTCATTCAGTGTAGGTTGTTCATATGTAAAGGCAAGAAATTGAAAGAAAATGATACTTTCATGACATGAAGTTTTCGCAAGCTTTTCAACAGTTCAAATTTTATTTATGTAAAGATGTATGATTTATACTATATAGTTACTTCATTTTGAATTATTACTGTATGCGAAGTACATTTACTGGTATTATTATTATTATTATTATTATTTTATATTTTAAACTGTGAGTAAATCATTATTGTGTCATTTCATGATTTTCCAGCTTAAACAAAATAAAATTTTGTCAAAACTACATTTGTAATCTACTAACGGAAATATCTAAATTTAAATTTTTATTTGCATTAATGATACAAATATTGGTACATAATATCTTCTTTACATATATCGATTTTAGTATATTTTAGTCGCCAAATATAGAGGGTAATGCTGAGGGATTAAGGCATTGGAATATTAAATTTTCAAATTTACTAATAAGTAATTTTAGCAATACCCCGAGCTGATCTTCGGGTTATATCATTTGTACCTTGACGTTCAGTACATGAGGTCTCTGTCTTCTGGTGATGTCTTTACAAAGAAACATGGTTGTTTCTGTTTACACAAAATATCACGTGCAATTCCAATAGAATAGTAATATTTCTAACTATTATCTATCCCATAAATATAATTTTGAAAGCATATATATATCGTATGAATATGGAGCATTTATTTGAAAGCTTTATTAATAAAAAAATAATAATAATGATTTTTTTAAACACTAGAAATTTAATTTTTATATGTGTTGGCATTGATACGATATTAACATAGTGGACAACCATAATATTTATTTTGCATTTTCCAAAGATGAAAATCCAAATATCGAACTCTTGTATTGTTAAGCGAACACATTGGAAGCAAATAATACATTTATGTCGCTAGATTCGTGTACTCCGAAAGCTGTGATGGGCATAGAAAATTAGTAATCAATTTTAGAGTTATAATAAGTTGCACGAATTTAGGATATTTCTCAAAATGCAAAATATTTGGAAAAATTAATAAACACGCTCATTTGCAAACATTTCCAATTTCTGAAAAAGCTGCAAATTATAAAGTATGCAAGACATACAGCAGCAATAAAAACAAGAACGCGTCTGTGATGCTGGTGATCTGTTTTATTTATCGTGCTGAAAAAAGCTGGTTTTTGCCTTTGGAACTTGTTTATAACGTTTTGCCTTTGTCAGTATTAATGGTATGTCTATTTATCTTTACGGAGAAGCACTTTTTTGCATTTGAAATCGGTTAATAACCGTTTTGCAGCTAGTGTTACTAGTAGTTGTTTCGTACATATTGACGAAGATGATTATTTTTTCTCTTGAAACTGGTTGATAATATATTTTCTTTTGAAGCCATATGATAGTATTTTTACCTTTGTTTGTATTGCTAATTGTTCATTTATCCTCAAGGAAAAGGAGCTATTTTGCTTTTAAAATCCGTTGATGTTTTTAGCTGTGCTGGTAGTAGTTGTTGTTTCACATATAATGACGAAGAATAATCTATTTTGCCTTTTAAAAGCGGTTGATGACTTTTATTGCCTTGGGGGGGGGGGGGTAATAGTATTTATTTCATTTATATTCAAAGAAGGTCAGTTTTCACCTTTGATGCCGGTTGATGCTTTTTTCCTTTGATGATTGCTAGAAGTTGTTACACTTATATCAACGAAGAAGTTTCGTTTTGACTTTTTTATCGGTTCATTACTTTTTTTTTCTTTTGTTGGTACACGCAGTTGTTTCACGATTAGAAGGTTTTTTTAGTTATTTACTTTGACACCGATTGGTAGCCTTAGTTGGTATTAGTACTTTATTTCAATTATCGTCACGAAGAACTGTTTTACCTTTGAAACCAGTTCAACCTTGTATGCCATGTCTAACAAATCTTAATCTTCAGATTTATTTAGACTTATTCATATTTTGAAGATTTATTCAACTGAACGAATTTTTATATATACAAAATGTTCGCATTGTTATATGCAATACAAATTCAATATTACAATCCGAAATTGCTTTTCTCACTTTGCTAACATGTTTCGAATAATTCCATTCTTTACGCAGTCGTTAAAATGATTCTAATTTTTCGCAATGCAGTAAAAGCATTTTATTTTCCGTTAAAAGGCTTTTATCTGCTATCTACTGTAAAATGCATGATTTTCAGTTGCGAAAATGTGAAAAATGAAGGAATTTAAAATCTTAAGAGATTAAACATTGATAAAACAGAAAGATAATGATTTAGATACATTGGTCTTGACCATTTACATTCTATGGTCTTTATCCGTATGAAAGTATTTTATATGAAACAATGTGTTTTTGTATATCTGTACAAATTTATTTCGAGAGCATAAAAACTCTTGATATCTTGAATATATCTCGCCTTAAGATGCAGGCGTTGGGGAAATATTTAAAGATAAAATTTAGATGACAAGGCACAGTTTATCCCATTTATAGCGTTGTCGGGTATAGCGAAGTATCAGTTATTAAATATTTTTTCTGTTTTTATATTTTATTTCTGCAATACTTCCATAATGTTAAACGTATAGAATATAGCGAATAAAGAGAGAAGTACACATCAAATATTGCGAAACTTCTAATGTGAGAACGGTAAAAAAAAGTATTTTCAAGTAACTTCTTGGAGTAAAAGCTAAATTTCATGAGCCACAAATAGTGTGGTAATAAAGAATCATACCCGAATACGTTGAGGCTAAAAACTTTTCTAAACCTGTAGTTGTGTAAGTACCTGTACTTGTGTAAGTACCTATACTTGTGTAAGTACTGTGCTTATGTAAGTACCTGTACTTGTGTAAGTACCGCTGAAACTATGTTTTAATGCTTTGAATCTATGATAAAATACTACTTCCTAACTGTGTAGAAAATAAATGTTTTTATATTTTGTCAGTGCTAGAAATTTCTAATACGTATGCTTAAATATTTCATAATAAGACCAAATATTTCAAGAAAATGATAGATTTGAAAATTGAATATAAGCTTTTATATCATTCGATAGTATTCTATTAGGTTGTATATGAAATAAATTCGTCTTAAAATTTGCATATACTAAATCCGTAATATATTATGGACGCTTAACAACTATCACTTGATGCACATATTTGTGCATAACTCACAATCTGTGTTCAAACAAGCAATCTCTATCTTGGCTGCCGACGCTCTACCGACTGAAACAATAATTTTACTTCTGCATTGGGTGATCAATGTTTTTATTATCATCAGACCATGTTATATAAAGTAAGTTTACTGGAAATATTCCTTATCATAGAATAATAATAAGGGTGAATTAGAAGGTTGCAAAAACTAACGACGTTCATTGTTCATGAAATGACTTGTAAGAAACGGCAATCTGACAGCCTTTAAACACTTGAAGCTGTGGTGTGAGCATCAGTGAAGCAGCTGAACTTTTGAAATGTTCGAAGGCAGTAGTTTGCACTACCAAACAAAATGCCGTATCGTATCGTCGTCCACAGTTTCTATATATTGCTGAGTGGAAAGGATGCGGTTTTTTTTCAGTTCATCCTAGACAACAGGTCCTAATAACCCTTTTACATCCACTTTTACATTACATTTTATATTCAAAAATTTATTAAAATCGTATTTTTATATATGTTGCGAGCTCTCATGATTGCAGCGGAACTTTGCAGAAACAAATATATTGCTAATTACTATGCAACACTATCGGTTCAGGACGGTATGCTTTTCAAGAAGTTAGTAAAACCATTTGCGTAATTAATTGTTCTCAAAAATAAACTTAAAATTTAATTAAATGTTGCAAATGTTTTTATTTTGAAGTATAACTTCTTGAATTAGTATTTTTGCATCCTTATCATCAATTTTTTTAGTTTCTGGAAGTATTAGTTTTGTTGAAGTTATGCATGTAAGTAACATATATATATATAAAAATAATAATAAATTTATGAGCATTATATAATTTTTAATATTATTATTATCCAATTCACATTGCTGAGGAAATTATCATATATTATGCAGTTATTCACATATCAGTCATAAAATTTTAAGGCATTATCGAAGTATAGGAGAGTATAGGAGAAGAACCAAATAAAATGTTAAGCATGGGCATTCACACTGTTTCTGGCACTTTTAAGACGCTTAAGACCCCTTAAGGTGACTCCACGAAATTGATTTTATAAAGAAAGACCGAACAGGATTTAGAAAATACGATTAGTATGAATTTTACAGAAAAAAATATACTAAGATTATATAGATATTCAAAATTGGATCCCAAATTCAAGTTTTACACAAGAGAAATATTTTCATCCATACAATTTTTTTTATGACTTTAAAAGTGAATCCAATTTTCCGAAATACATAAAAAGCATTTTTTGTCGGCATAATAAGGCGAAAAAATGTATAATCTGAATAGGTCACAAAAAAAATTATTAAGAGATGTAAGGCGGTAAAAGTTCTTCGTTCTTTAACAAAATGAAAAGGTTTTTTTTTATATCTATAGAATTTTATTAAAAGAAAAAAAATGCCTTAGACGTGTGATTGTTCTGTCTAAAAAATATAAGCATTGACGTCTTTGAAGCTGCAATTTAGGAGACGATATTTTTGTTTCAAAAAGAAAATCAAACGACAATTTTTTTGCTAATATGTAGAGCAGTGGTGCTTAAAAATTTTGAATAAGTTTATACTTCAGAAGGTTAAATGTTTTTTCTTTTAAAAGTTTTAATTTATTCTGGGTGTATAGTGCAGTTTCTTAGTTTAACGGCTTATATAGATATTGCCACTTAGTATATTGATGCTGTTTTTCTAGTTAATAAAACCAGCCATAACGTTATCTGAATATATTGATGCTTGCCACCAGATTTGGAATGGTGCAGTTTTCTATGCTTATCTTATAAATGGTTAATATTATCAAAATGTTTGTCAGGATATTATTATATAATAAAAAAGACTAAAATTTCTACAAAATATCGATTCCACATAATTTTATAAATAAATTTCAATTTTACAATGAATGAATAATTGATTAGGAGCAGTAGCTATTTGTGATTACTAAAGCATATTGACGATAGTACCCTCACTGTAGTGAAGTGATGATACACCAACGAGTGTCCACTATACCAGTATTAGTGGTATGTTCATTAGAATGCATAGTGAATAACAGTATCTAGTTATTTGATATTCCCATCCTTTGCAAGAATTTATAGGGATTGCATAAGGTGAATAAATATAAGTTAATCAGGCATAAAGTGAAGAATTATAAGTAAATAATGCACAAGTTCACTAATGGAATAAATCGTTTATAAGCGAATTATTATGGATAAATACGTATAAGGTGATTAATTATTTTGAATAAGGTGGGTTATTAAGGTCAAATAATGTATAAACCCAATATTTATGAGCAAGTGTTACAGAATAAAGTAAGATGTTTCTATTCTCGCCTGTGTCTGTGTCGGTCGTCTGTAGAGGAAAATCTAAGCATCGCATTGCTTGTTGAATAAGATAAATATGATCAGTTCTCACATGAGTGCTTTCTCCACCTCGAGTAAATTTTGTAGTAAGCTTTTATGTCATTTTAAGTATGTTCATATATGGTGTTTAATAAATGTGAATTTATAAATTTAAAAATGTTTATTTTAATGAGTTATGTATTTATTTACAGACCATGATAAATGTACTCGAACTGAGATATAACTGTGGGTTAAATGCGGTACAACGACTAGTAATTTACATGCGCCCTTAAAGTGAAAAATATTTACTGTAGATCAATTTACTTTTATCACCACATGAAATTCTCCCAACAAATAAATATTATGCACTGTTACATAGAGTACAGTATAAATTAAAAAGAGAGCATCTAGTTTATCCGTAAGAAAGCTATTATAAAGATTCTTATATTGGAAAAAAATATTCTTATAAAATCAAATAAAACAATCTTTAAAAAATCCCACTTGTAATAATGCGACGAAAATTATTTGAGTTTTAATTCATATTTGTATAACCCCGCTATATAATTCGAAAATCACTTCACTGTAAAGTTAATACTGCTATTTGTATAAATGGACTTTCTCGCAGTCTTCTGCATTAAAATATATTTTTAACTGCAGAAAAAATAACATTTGATACCAAATTTTAAATCCAAAAAAAGCAAAATAAGCATGGAATTACATGCACACACACACACACTCACACATATATATATATATATATATATATATATACAATGTTTTGAAAAAAACGAAGCATCCCTAAAAAACAATCCGATCTTCTCGAAATTTGGCATGCAAATTCCCTTATACCATGTACGCAAATGATTAAATTTGCAAGGTCAGTTTTTTTTGCGCAAATAGCATCCTATAAAATAGGTTAAAAATTTTGCCGGTTTATCTTTGCTCGTTATCGGAGTCTTAGTTCCGTGGAGACACAGCCAATAATACCAGACTTTACTAAAGACCTTATAAGCAATTAGACGAAATCGAGCGTGGTCGTATAGTCAGGTTGCATGAAGGTGGCTGGTCATACCTAGCAATAGATCGCCAACTGCACGGAACAAACACTGCTGTGCAAGGGTGCTGGCAGCAATGGTTGCTTCAAGGAACTCATCGACGGAGTGATGACTCTGGAAGGTCAAGGTGAACGAATGTAAGACCAGATCGGATGATTGTGCGACAGGCCTGACTTGGGCCAACGGCATCATTGTGTGCCATCCATAGAGCTACACCCTCTTCCATACCACCCGTGGTACCTTCCATCACCTCACAGCGCTTGGCTGAGGTACGGTTATGATCACACCTGCCTTTAAGACGTATGCCCATAATCCCACAGCATCGACATAGTCGTTTGGAATGGTGTCGCAGCCGAGCATCATGGCTGCCAGCAGACAAGCTTAGTGTTCAGCGATGAATCATGCTTCAGTCTTTCAGTAAATATTCATCGGGTACGTGTGTGGAGGCGCCAGGGCTAGCGGTCCCAATCAGACACATAATCATTACACCTGGTATGATGGTGTGGGGTACTATCTCTTACGAGAGCAGGTCGCCCCTAGTCATCCTGCGTATAACTTTAACAGCTCAAAGATATGCTGATAGAATTCTGTGGTCGTTTGCGTTACCCTTCATGGCACCATTCTGGGGCCATTTTCCAACACAATAATTGCACGCTTGTTACGGTTCGCATATATGTGGACTGTATCCGTGCTGTTGATACTTTTCCTTGGCCAATAAGGTCACCAGACCTTTCGCCAATCGAGCATGTATGGGGCATACTATGTCGTCATATTCGAGCACTCCAAAATTTAGCATATATGGAGCAACAATTGAGGAATGTCTGGCAGAAGGTATCGCAGGATGACATTCGGAACCCTTATTATGTCTTACAAGACGTATACAAGCATGCATTGCCGTTAAGGGATATTTCGCCAATTATTGATTTAAAAATTCAATGTGCAATTACTAACCATTGATAGGTTCTGCGGCCTTGAATTTTCAATCATTTCATTACCAGTGTATGAGTTGTACGCATATTTTATACAATGAAAGAGTCACTTTATTCACGGTGCTTCGTTTTTGGAAAAAGAGTATATATATATATATATATATATATATATATATATATATATATACATCTTATATACAGCTACACCAATCTAAAACAGATATTGAAAATCGAATCAAAGCAAAATAAAAAAAATTAAGTTACAGTGTAAATTCTGTCAGTTTCCCATACATCACACTTATACCAAAACTACATAAAAATCCAGTAAAATTTAGATCAGTCACAAATGGATATAAAACTTATTTAACATATGCTAACGTAAAACTTTTGAAACTTTTAAAGAACATCTTAATAAGAATTAAAAACACTGGAGCATATTTCATAAAAAATAGTTTTGAAGTTATAGAAAAACTGAAGAATATTTCTGACAAATTACATTACAAAAGTTACGATTTCCATGACCTTTTCTGTAATATTGAAATAAAAGATTTATTTAATATTTTAATACAGTTTTATGAAAAGTACGAAATGCAAAACCTAATTAAAAGACATGTTTTAAAATGCTTAGTTGAAATGGTTCTATTCGAAACAGTATTATACGATGGATCAGATTTTTACAAAGAACGATATGACATACCAATGGGAGGGGTTTGTTCCTCTATTCTTGCAGATATTTACTTAAATAAATATGAGGAAGGAACACATATATTAAATGAAATAATATTTATTCGATATGTGGATGACATTTTGTGTGCTTACCCCGAAAATCAATTCACCTTAGACTTTTCTTTTTATCCTCCGAACTTAACCTTGACTGAAACAAAAGTAATTTTGAAAAAAGCATTAATTTCCATGACTTGACCATATATACACAGTCGAATGGATACTTTGGTTTTAGACTTTATGATAACTTTATGATACTTTATGATTTGGTAATAGATTTATGATTGGTTTTAGACTTTATGATAAAAGAAAATATTTCAATTTTAATGTAAATTACATAGTAAAATGGAATACAAGTTTACATCGTAATGTATTCAGAAATATTATATTAAACTTTTTGATCAGAAGTAAACGATTAAATAGAAGTAACAGGGATCGTTATAAAAGCGATGTTACTTGAATGAGGTTATTGCAAAGGGTTTCCCTTTGCGTTTTCTAAGCAACATCATCAGAAAATTGTACAATATAACCGTAACGGAAAGGTACAGTTTATTTTTATATAAAGGAACACTTGCAGTTTAAACAGAAGAAGACATACAGCTAACAAGGACGTAATCGTAGATCAGTTAAAGGGAGTTTTGATTCTGAAAAGGCTGTGTCAATTTGCTATGTAATAGCTTGGATAATGGGGCATGTACGAGGTTGGTTTATCTTGTTGTCTCTTTGATATTTTACATTGTAATTTGTGTGGATGTTAGTAGCAATGAACTCGTAAAATCAGTATGTGTGATATAGTCAGTGTGGGTCTTTCACCTTTTTGACTTTACATATTGTGATTTAAGTATGGTGTACTTGGTTTTCGACAGTGTATCCGCCTACGGGAGTGTCGTCATGACATTAAGCTGGCATAACCGGGAAGTGGGGACCACAATTCCCGCCGGCGAAATTTTGATACATTGTCGTTCTTTCTTTCTTCTCTATGTTATATATAAATATATATATATATATATATATATATATATATATATATATATATATATATATATATATATGTATATATATATATATATATATATATATATATGAAAATAAACATGTGTACAACTCATACACTGGTAATGAAATTATTACAAAATTAAGGCCACAGGAACTTAGTCTACTTACAACAGGGACTATTATATAGACAAAGGTCTAATTGTGCGGAAGTAAATGACTTAATGGTGAGGAGTGAGTAGACGAAAACGACGGGGAGGTCGTAAAGCTAAAACGGGTTTTGCCAACACTGTTGAAAGAATTGACAAGATATTAAGTGATATTTACGGAGGCAATGGTAATTATGAGTCATGGATAAAGAATGGTGTATATAGGGTACAGTTGACGTTTTTGAATAAAATATGATGTTACTATAAGAAACAATATGTGGGTGAAAGGATAAAAGTAGGCCGGAAACTATGGCTATGCTTTTGGATTACATTTAGTTAAGAGCTAAAAAAATTATATTGTGCTGGGAAAGGTATGTGTAAAAAAACTTATCAACTAATATTTAATTTTAAAATACATTACCAAAAGTTATAATTTGTTTCCTTTTTACTCGGATATTGAATCATTTTAGATGTACATTGCGGGTTAAAGACTTGGAATTAAGGGTGACTTTTAAATCCGGTATACCTTTAGGCCGAAAGTTTTTTAATTATAAATTTTTAAGTAGTAATTTACACTTGTTTGATGTTGGGAATTGTGATTGCATGACATCAGTTTTCCGAGATGAACATCAGGGACATATAGTTAGAGGAGACTTGGGTATTGTTAAATCGAATATAAAATATGTTTTTGAGTTGGCTACGAAATATCGTTTTCAGTCTGGGGTTTGAATTAAAAGAGCTATTGATAGCGATTTAATGCATTATATTCAAGGAGCGGCTGTAAAATACAGTTTGCCCACCGAAACATTTGAAGAGTGGAGGAGTTTGATTTTAAATGAGTGTATTTCATGGAATCGATGAAACGGAATAGGAGTGGCTTTGCGTATGAATCAGCGTTATAAGAGTGATGAGTTGGAGGAACTGCAGCGAAGCTACGTTATTACTTATGTGGACAAAGTAACTTCCAATTTTGCATTTAGATATATAAAGTACTATAATGTTATTGGGAAAAGCATATGATGACAGTAATATGTATTTATTAGTGAATCAACCAAATAATTAGATAGGCAATCGAAATAAGACTTAAAAGGCCGGCTTGAGTGTGGGAAGAATAAGATTCCCTTACTTAGCAATGATACCTAAGCTACACAAAGATCCAATGAAGTCCCGTCCTGTTACTATTGGTTTTGAAATGTATTTAACAAGGGCAAATAAATCGTTATTGAATTATTTAAAAATTGTATTGAGAAATCTTCACAGACGTGGCAGCTATTTTATTAAAAATAATTATGAAGTTGTTAACAGACTGAAGGAGATACCAAATATTAAAATATACAACAGTTATGATTTTGCAGATTTATTTAATAATATTAACATTGAGGACTTCTATAGTATCGTTTTGCAAAATTTCCATAGCTGTGACTCGCAGTTATTTATAGCACTTGGAAAATTCCAAGCATTAATGAGGCTTGTGTTGTTCGAAACCGTGAAAAAGGCTATTATAAACAGATTAAAGGTATTTCCATGGGAGGTAATTGTTCCTCCGATTTAGCTGATATTTATTTTGACAGATACGAAAGGTGTATACACATTATGAATGAAATATTATTTTTGCGTTATGTGGATGATCTCCTTTGTGGATTTGAGGAATATAATTATACCATGAATTTCAATGTTTATCCAACATCATCGACTTTATTGGAAATACCATGTAATGCGAATCTAAGTCTGGAATTTTTGGATTTTACGAAAATGCGATCATCAACTTCACAGCATTATCATATTTATGATAAACGAAAATCTTTTAATTTTGACATAAAGTTTATGACGTCATGGACCACGTGTTTACATCGTAACATTTTTAGAAATTTGATTAAGAATCAATTACCACGTCACAAGTTGTTGAATGCTTCAAGTTTAGATCAATACAAAAGTGATAGACATGTTTTGAGAGAGACTATTAGGAAGGGTTATCCCCCAGTTCATTTTATATTGTTTCGCATTTTCATGGATTAACTCTAACCAAGACAAGAAAGCGGTTTTTTTGGTAAAACCTTGATATTCGACACAGTTTAAAAAAAATTAAACTTAGTCTAGTGAGAAGCCGAATAGAACTGGTTGGTTCCGTTTAAGGATTTATAATAGTTCTATTGATGTTTGACTTTCCTAGATTTTTGAGTCTATAAATGGCAGACAAGTTAAACAAATATAGTACATTGTTAAGTTATAGTGGAATTTAAAGTATAGATGGATTTCGAGAAGTATCGGGTATTGTATGCCTGATTTTACTTCCAAGGTTAGAGATTGATTGCCCGTAAGGACAATGGTGTTAATGTTCTACGAGCATAGGACAAGTTATTTAATGTAAAAATTATGGTGAATTTTTAAATGTTATGTTTTATTCACTTTTTGAAATGGCAAATTGCTATTGTTTTTTTTTTATTGAAGTATATAAAGTAATCATCTTGCACACGATTTCCTACATTAGTTGTTATATGGCTTAATTTAGCATTATATTTATGACATTTTTCTCAATTTGATATTTGATTTTTATTTGATGCATATATAAATAACCCCTAGTTAATAATTTCATATATTAGTTGTTTTATGGTTCGAGTCAATATGGTTTTCATGGTTATTACAGTCAGTTTTGGGGAAATATATTGTATTTGTCCTTTTCTTTTATAGTGTTTTAGTATCGATTTGAAAATATATAAAATATATAAAATAACCACTTAGTCAGTGATTCCATACGATAGTTTTAATAAGCTGAAGTGGGATTTTATCCCCCTTTTTCGTATCTTTTAGAAGGTCTATGTGTTGTTAAAAGTATTTTTGGGTTTTTTTTTATATAAATGACTTGGTTTTTAATGTGTAATATGTTTTTGGAGGTAATGGTGAGTGTCATGTTGGTTATGGATTGAAGGTATCGGCTACCGGGAGTGTTTCTCCATGGCAGTAAAAGCTTGAACTGGAGAGTTGGCGGTCGCTACTCCACCCGTCGTGACTTTATGATTAATCTTTTAGCATCTTAATGGGTAATTTGAACTTGTCCTTCTTAGGAGTTTATTTTTATACATAAGTATATAGCAGCATGGCGCATTACTTGTTGTATATATTATGATCATTTAATATCTTACATTGAAGGGAATTTGGCTTTTTTAAGTAATTTTATGTAATATATATATATATAATTCAATAAAAGAATGAACAGTACCAAAAAGTGGTTGTGGGGGGTTGTGACCCCCACTCCCCGTTTAAAAGCATACTTTGAGTGCCGCGGCAAACACTCCCGGAAAACCGGCACCCTTCATAGAAAGTCCTTGCGACTAAAGTAATTGCCGAAAATTAAGACACAGAAATTAATCAAAATCCAAGAGAACTACCTTATATGTAAAACCAATCGAATCCACCTCACGCCAACACCACCAATACACACATTATATATATATATATATATATATATATATATATATATATATATATATATATATATATATATATATACATAATATATATATATATATATATATATACATAATATATATATATATATATATATATATATATATATATATAATGTGTGTATATATGTATATGCATTTATATGTATTCAAATTTATTTAAGATAATCATGCTTGACATTTTGAATTGATTTCACTTTTGTATGCCAGTATTAGAGGGCTTAGCATTTAAACGTAAAATTTAGATGAAAGGATTTCCAAATAAACAGAGAATTTGACGATACACTTTTATTTCATTTTAACATTTCGTATAATTGCATTCATATTATTGTTTGTGTACTTTCTAAATAAAATAATTCCCTATCTACAGCCATTCTCGTTTATTCTTTGACATATGTTCAGGTATGTTTATTGAAATGTAAATAATCAGGATCTTTATAGATAATATAAGTAAGGTACAAACTAAACAAAATAATTATTTTCGAAGCTTCTTCTAAGACATAGCTAATCACTGTTTATTATTCATTAAAACAGTTCTTAAAAAATACAAATTTCATTTTAATATTTTGCATATTATATCAGCTACATCGTTTTAAATAATTTAGCTATAATTAATTCAGAGTTTTAATATTTGAATCTGTTTGGGAATATTTTTTGTTATTAACAGAATGTTTTATGTTTTAGAAGGGAAATAAATATGAAAAGTTCTAAACAGTTTTCAAAATACCATGTAAAAATGTTAATATTAGCTTAACAAGTTATTGCTAGTTATTTCAGCTTATTGCTAGTTATTTTAGCATTTTATAGTGCCTGGCTTGTCAAAAGCAGATAATGTTTTTCATCTAAAGAAAAAATAGATTTTTCTGTAATATTGCAAAACACGAAAATGTAATTTTTTAGATACACTCTAGAAATATTTCAAAACATCGCATGTACTTTATTCGTGAGACATTGCTTGAAACCAAACCAATTTTTGTAAAATGGAATAAAGCTAGTCCCTAACAGTACAACTCGTAATTGTCCCAAGAAAGGAATTCTTGGATTTTTTATAAATATTTTTAAAATGCCGATATTACTTTCCAAAATGGATTCTGCACACTTGTAATCCTTTTATTTGTAAAATGAAATTTCTGACTCAGTCTTTTATAGCGAATTTAATTTTTTTAAACAGAAATGTAGTTTTGAGGGCTAAAATAGACAAATGAAACAAAACATCTAAAAGAAAACTCCATAAAAGTAGAAGAGTGATATATATATTCAAATTCTTTTATTTTTACCCGAGTAAAAGTAACCTTCTTTACTGAAGCAAATTTATTTTGAAAAACTGACAAGTCAAAAAAATTCCTGTTTCTAGTACAGTCTACTTGACTAAATTCAGAAAGAGTATTATATATAGTTTTAACAGGACTGATTATTTGGATGCACAAAGTATTCAAATAAAAATAAATTAATATTAAGTGTAAAAAATTAAGTTTATATTTTTCCTTGTATATCCTGTATTATGTAATATTGTTGCTGTTGCAATACAAATATTATTTAGCGCTTGGATTTACGAAGATAATCAGAAGAATATAGAATTATCCACCACATTCCCTAAAACAGAAATGTTTACTTGTTTTAAAACTTCATATACGAATGCCATATATTGTTGAGCAAGTATTTTTTTTCTAATTCATTGCGTTTTGAAATTTTGTTGAATGTATCAATTTCAACAGTTTCACTTCCCATATGAGATGCAAAAACATTTATATTTTTATAAGAATAACTATTTTAATATTTTTGATTATGCGTGAAGAATCTTTGAATATAAAAAAATCTTTTTTATCTCTTGCATTATTAAGGAAATTTTTAGCAGCACGAGGTCATCATTATAAAATGCATTAGCAATATGGTATATCCGTGCATGGGTATCTCTATATCATTTCACTGAATGAGCTAATCGGGAGTGGAATCTCAAAATCACGCTTTACATATTTGTCATTTTTATTTAATTCAATTCATACTCTGCCTCAAAATTCAACAGTTTATCTATTTTAAATATAGAGAGGCGGTAATAACTTTATGTCTGGTTAAATGATGCGTCTATTTAAGAACATTTTTTTTTTCATGTTTAAGAAGGTATCTTTATTATATATGAACATTTATTTTAAAGGACAGGTGGATATAACTCAAATTTTTTGAATACTTAGGTGCAGTAGAATTAAAGTAGTATAAGGCTTAGATGACAAGATTTGAAGTAAAAATGTATATAGAAAAATATTATAAAAATGGTTAAAACTGTTGTCTCAAATAATGTAAAATAAACTAAAACTTTATTATTAATAGTACAGGAACAGTGATAAAAAATATCGATTGATTATATATATATATATATATATATATATATATATATATATATATATACATTGTTATGCAATATTATATATATAATATATATAAATATGTATATTATTATATTATTATGTAATAATAAAAATAAATATAATGATATAAAAATATAGAAGAAAAAGGGCCAATGGAACATAATCAGAAGAACAATGAACATACATACTTTTAAATTTGCTTTTAAAATTTCCAACACTCAGTATCAAACAATGTATTTTTCACAGTTTTTATTTAACTTATTCTGTCTGTCTTCTAGAGAGAACTATTATTCTGAAATACAAGTAATTTTTTACGTATAGAAGATTTAATCTATATCCAAATGAAAAATTTATTATTTATATACATAGAAAATATAATTGAAATAAAAAAAATAGCTTAAAACATGAAAAATACATGAACACTCGGCATATTGTTTTGTTTTTCTCAGAAAGAAAGCAACTCCACTGTAAAAATATATTTTAGAAAAAAGATTTGGTGTCTGAAATTGCACTTAACCAAAAACTGTAGATGCTGAATTTATTTAGATTTTTATAAACAAGAAGCGAAACAATCCAATTATATTTGCGTTTAACTGTTGTATCGTCTATAGCCTACAATGTTTTCTTAAATATAATGTTTTTACAATTTCAATTACCTGGAAATATTTTTTCGATACAACTACGCATTTTCCCATTTTATGAACAATCAATAGATTTTTCACGTCTGAGATCGTATTTAATTTTATTTAGAGTGCAATTCCAGCTGATAGTCTAATATCTGAAAAGTTTTATATTTAATATATATATTTTTTTCAAAGTTAATTTTATTAGGAATATTTTAATTGCTCTAAGAAGATAAAAGAATAGAGAGATAAATATACTTTTATCTAAGCCCATTTAAAAATTGATCCGTGCAATTTGTTTTCTGCTGAGCTCACACATAGCCGAGATCTTGTTTATGAATTAATTACATTTTAAGTCTCTTAAGAAAATACAACTTTTCGCGTATGAAGTAATTTTTGTCGAAGTTTTTTATGTCCCAAAATAAATACATTTAATATATAGATTTGCACAACATAGTGAAATTTTGAATAAGACTGAAGAAAAAATACCATTCTTTAGCATTTCATATGTATAGTAAAGAGAAAAAGCTTACAATTTTAAATTTATCTCCATTTAGAGTATTGGCACTTATGAATTTTAAGATAAAACTTCAATCAAATTGTTACAAGTTGGAAAAATGTAACAGAACAAATTTTTGTTGTTAAAGCAATCACGCAAAGAAAAACAAATAAGTGATTATAGATTTTAAAATTGAGAGATATAATTTAATTTCCGTGCACATTTTTCAGGTGTTTTCTACTAACGTCGCTATCAGTGATACTTAGTCAATATTCTAAGAATTTAAAGTAATTGTTTACAGATTTTGAGTCTCAAAACTTATAAAATGCTTATCAGAAAAGCTTGAGCTTCTATTTTTCCACGTTGCATTAATCTCTCAACAGTAGTTTTCCGAAATTATTTTTCATATATCTTGATGCCATATAACAATCTTGATGTCATCTACATCGTGAACTATTTTTATTAAATGTGATGTACCCATATGAAGCTAATTTATACAGACTATAAATAAGAAATAAAATATTATTCAAATACTATTCAAAGAAATGGTTTCAAAAACTAAAATAAACTTTCAGTGTTAGAGAATTAAAAGTAAATAGAAATCAAACAAAAAATTATATGTTTACTTGTCACCATGTGAAAAACAAAATGTGAGATATATTAAATGTATTTCTTCATGTCATGAATTTTAACTATGTATAATTAAAGACCGTCAAGAGTTTAAGTATGTCATACCATAAGGAATTACCTGGCATTGCCCGGGTCTAAAATAAAATATCTTTACATAAATATTACTGTCAACACCGCATGATTTTAAAATCGCCAACGTCGCCATTTCGAATTCATCACACACACGATAACTGACCACGCAAACGAAACTGCTGCTTGTAAAAAAGTAACAACTGTAATAACAGTTGCGAAAAATATAAACAGTTTGTACTGTCTCTGAAGTCAATAGATAAAAATCTAAACAATGTAGGCATGTTTTACCTAAAATATACTAACTGCTATAAATATACAAAAACAATTCCAATATTTTAATATTTTGAACTATATATATATATATATACAGGGTGATTATAATTAAAGTTCCTGGTTTGAAAATGGTCTCAAATAAAAAGCACTCATCAGAATGATTTGAAATTTTGCGTGAACACTTGTGGAGCAATGGAATTTTGTTTGGTAAAGAAAACACAGTAGTGCAAAAAGTTGACGCTAGGAGAATAATTGGCGTTTTACTACATTAGAATGCAATACAAAAATAATAAACGTTGACTTACTCATTGGCTAATGACGTAATAAATGTCCAATATGCTGTCCTTCGAATACTGAATTAAAAGTCGATCTTTCATCATCATATGCATGCAAGTAATGAAAAAAAAATCATCTATTGAAACAATGTTAAATTCTAAGCAAACGTAAGCCATATCTTTTTTCACAAAAAGTGGATTTAACTTGCTTTGCATAATTGCTCTTCAAATGCTGCTGCAAATTTACATAGAACAGTGACGTTGCAAAAAACGTTTGCTATAAAAAAGGAAGAGTGGATCTTGTTTCTCATAACTTAATAAATAATCTTTATTGTTTTGTCGTAATGACTCTATAATTTAAAGATCGTGGTCTTCTTGTCAAATTGTTCTATGAGAATAACAGCTCTTGTTTAGTAGCTCTTAGAAAGTTCAGAACGTTAAAAAACTTAAATTCTGGTCCTCTGTGTGGCAAAAGTTTGCGAAAAATGATTTTAAAATTTGAAGAGACCGGCTCTTTGGACATCAAACGTGGCAAGGAACGGTAAGCAGTCAATGGAGAGATAGTGGAAGACGTAGCTACAGCGTTAGAAGAAGAGAGTAACGCTGATGCATCTAAGAGTGCACGTGGAATTGCCCGATCATTAGACGTACCCTCCAGTAGGGTGCAAAAAATTTTGAAAAACATTTTGAAATGTTATCGTTACAAACTGACTCATGTTCAACATTTACTACCTGTGTACAATGTTTCACGTGAAATGTTCGCACTTCAATTTCTGGCTCGGATTCAAGTGGACGATGAATGGCCCTGAAACGATTTGTGGACTGACGAAGCACACTTCCATCTCCACGAAACTGTTAATACGCAAAATTGCAGAATCTGGACAACCGAAAATTCACCTCTTCAATCCCCCAAAGTCACTGTGTGGTGCGGATTTACAGCAGCGTTTATTATAGAACCTTTCTTTTTTGAGGAAGTGGTCCTCATGGCCCCGTCACTTGTTTTGTCAATTGCCATCGACATGAACGTCTTTTGAAAAATCATGTTATACCCACACTGTAAGAGCGTCAGTGTATCGATAACACTATTTTCATGCAGGATGGAGCTCCACCACATATCGGAAAACCAGTGAAGTGGCTACTTCGCAGTTATTTTGAAGATGACAG
Organism: Amaurobius ferox; assembly: GCA_951213105.1. NCBI lineage: Eukaryota > Metazoa > Arthropoda > Arachnida > Araneae > Amaurobiidae > Amaurobius > Amaurobius ferox. The sequence continues at coordinate 92,471,258 of OX578136.1, forward strand.
AATCACCAGCCGCCATTTTCCTGTAAGATGGCCAGCACGTTCCCCTTACCTCAATCCATATGTCCCCTGACCTCAATCCACATTAACAATTTAGCGGAACTTAAAGCTAGCATCACGCATCACATCCACAACATATCTACAGAAACACCCAAATATGTTGTTCAACACGCTATTCTGCGCTTTCAGCTTGTTTCAGAATGCGAAGGACAACATATTGAACATTTATTACGTCATTAGCCAATGAGTAAGTCAACGTTTATTACTTTTGTATCGCATTCTAGTGTAGTAAAGCGCCAATTATTCTCCTAGCGGCGACTTTTTGAACTACTATTTTTTTCCTTCACCAAATAAAATTATATTACTCCACGAGTGTTCACGTAAAATTTCAAATCATTCTGACCAGTGCTTTTTATTTGAAACCATTTTCAAACCGGGAACTTTAATTATAATCACCCTGCATTATATATATAATTTTAAGGACACACTTTTAATATTTAAATAATTCTATGTTTCAAAGATTGAATATACATTTTTAAATCCCAACAAATTAGAAAATTGCAAATTTAACAGCACTCAAGTTCTGGAACGTATGTATAGGGCATCATTCGGAAAATAAACACCAACTATAGAATGTGCTCACAATCGAGCAGAATCTTCTACTAAATAAATTGATTAAAACTAGTCAAATTTCAGCTGAATTTCGGCTATAATGTACATAATATTTAATATAGTTCTAATTTTTAAAAAAATTACACCGAGACTTATCGACACGGGACCTAAAGTACCTCAGTTCAAAATTTCGCCATTGGCTAAGGTTTCGATTTTCCTCTACAGACGATACACACACACAAAGACAATATTTAATGTAATTTAATGTTCAAATGATAAATACATAATAAATTTCATTGTGAATAGGATTCATTGTAAATTTATAATGGCCCAATGTGAAAGACTCGAATTACTTATCTTGTTATGTGGGAAATCGAACTACTTATCTTCGGTTGGCTAAAGTCTACAGGACGTAAAGCTTCTGTCATAAGGTGTTTGTTTTCAGTATATTTTAATTTTGATGTTATTTAAACCTCAATCATTGGCTAAACAGGTTTAAAATGCTCAGATGCCAACTTTATCTACTAAATTTCTGAGACGATTATCATTACTTTGAAATGAACTATATAAAATGCCCAACACAATTAATTTTAATATTAGATATGGTAATATAATATACTTCCATATATTATCTCACGACTTATTACATAAGTAAAAGCTTTAAATATATTGTTACAAAACGTATCCTCTAGAATAAAGGGTGTACACTCAGAATATAGGAACTAGTCAAAGTTTCTGGATGTATGGATGTACGTTTCTGGATGTACGTTAATTGACAAGCATAAAGTAGACAGGGACAGTATACAATCAAACTGCACTTAAATGCTCCACCAATTTCACAGAATAAACAATATTATTCTCAAAGCGTTGACGAAAGTAATTTCGCAAAACAGCCGCTACTATTCTCCAAACATTGACAAAATCACAGTCCAAAGTAGCTCGTGTTCCGTCCATTCTTCAGATTCTCTGCAACGAAGGGATGAGTCCCTGTTATTGTCTCTCCATAGAAACTTCTGGAATTCTCTATATCTCAAAGAAAAATGCTTCAAGAAGTTTCTGTAACATTCCGGAAGTCTTCTAATGTCGTCATAATGGTAATGAATTGCCAAATCTGGCAGCCCTTCTTCTAACTGGGTTCACGTCATCCTCACTTCATGCTGATGTCATGCACTGTATTTTCTTTGCCTGGCCGTCAAGACAGACGAAACAAGAGGCGCCAAACTGGGCATTGCGAGTTCGCAACAATTTATTAACCTTCCACGTATTTATCTCTGGAGTAACTATTTATTATTGCATTCTAAATATAATTTTTCTCAACTAGCATTAAAGTGTGCACATTGGAAAAATCTATCCGCTTAGACATTAACAATAAACATACTTGAAATAACTACAAGTATTTCTGTCTGAAGGAAGTTTGGATGAATAATCAATCGAAAAAACTACACTACTGTAATATTTTCGGATAAAAAAATGAACTGAACTGATACTAAAATGCAACACAAGTGTCACTCGAAATATTTATGTCAAAACTTTTCCCATTGAACTATTAATCAAATGTGTTATGCCTTGAAAAACTTTGATATCTACTAAAGTTAATTTCTTTTTCATAGCTTTTCCCTAAAATGCATTGGAAAAGAGCCAGCCTTTATTATGGATCCTTATTGGTAGATAAATCATGAACGAGCCACGAAAAATAAGAAAATAAGCAGTCATATCTACATTAGCTTAAATTATTATTTTAACAACACATCTCTCTTTTAATTATGTATAATATATATATATATATATATATATTATACATAATTATATCTATATTAATATATATATATATATATATATTAGATATCAACAATAAACATTATCAAAATAATTATAAATATTCAAATAAAAAACAAGTAGGCATCTTTAATCAGTAAAGCACTTAATTGTTTTGATACTTATGTAAGAAATCAGGTGACGGGATATTAAAAAAAAGCAATTGTCTTTTCAAATATTTGTGTCCAAACTTTTCAGACTGACATTGATCAAATGCGTTTTTCCTTGAAAGACTTTCATATCTTATGGAGTTAATTTATTTATTTTTTATCATTTTTCCCTAAAAAGCATTGGAGAAGAGCCAAACTCTTTATATGGATCCTTATTGGTAGATAAATCATGTGTAAGCTACGGAAAATAATCATTCTTATTTACATTTGCATTAGCCTAAATCATTATTTTAACGACTAGTCTATGTATAGATATATTGTACATTTTTTATACAGAATTCCAGCAAAAAGACTTCAGAGAAGCACTCTTTCATACATTGAAACGGACTTCACCAGCGTGTTTAGTGACTATAAAGCTGTGTTATTTTAGGAATATGGATATATTGGAGTTAAGAATAATGATATTTTCATCTCTGGAGTTTTCTTCGTTTATCTCTTTTCTTCATTTATATGTATTCAATTATTATCTGACAATAAAAAATTTCCCCATTTCACATGCATAACTAGTCAGAATTTACTAAAAAGTTAGCGACCTTAAAAATAAAGTTTCTTGATGATAAAAAGAAAGATCTTGAAAGATGCAATATACGGGAGATCAGAATTGAAAGGTTATTAATTATTTTTCCATAAAAATTGAATAAGGAATAAAATAAAATACATTCACAAATCACAAATAATATCAGTTTTAATAAATTTTACAGCATCATTAATAGCTAATTTCTCAAAAATAAATCTGTTAAAATCCATAGATGCTGGGTCCAAAATCTGATACAATATAGAGAAATGTCCGAGACATACGTGAGATCAGAAGTAAAGTATTTTTTATTATTTTTCATAAAAAAGATAAATACATAATAAAATGCGTGAGACCAGGATGCATTTAGGTAGTGTTAACATTACGAAAATTTACGATATATGCCAAGCAAGATAAAGCGCACGCGTGTGTTGGAGCACCAGTTTACAACTTTCAGGGCCCGGGTGGTCATGACAGCAATATATATAGAGTACATAAATTACGGGTGTGATTGGATCAAAAATCTCTTTCAGACCAAGGCTGATAACATGCAGATTGGTTAACAAGTTAGCTAATGAAGAATTATTACTGCATCGCCCTGAGGACAACCAATGAGATACGGAGGGAGTATTTGGGCTTAGGTTAAACGATGTGGCAACAAGCAGAGAAAGTTCAACAACATAGATACATTCGATACAGAAAGATGAATATATACTGTCAACTAAGAATGATCGTCCGAGAGCGTTGTGACTAAAATAGCAGTCAATATTTAGAGAGACGATGAAAAAGTCACTTAAGAGTGACAGGCTAAAAAGGTTGTGTTTTCAGAATGATGGCAAGCAATGACTGCCAGGGAAAGGCAATGATGATTCACAGAGCAGTTCAATGTCCAAGCCGGCAGCAGTGGTGTCGAAAACCCAGACCAGTGGTGTCGAAAACCCAGCCGGCAGCAGTGGTGTGTGTCATTCCACCTTAAATTTAGGTCTATATGATTTTAAGTAGAATAGAATATTCCTGGTCTTACACAGGTTCGCCTTCCTATATATATATAATTAATGTATGTTAATCATAATTGTATATGTGTGATAAATAATTTTTACTTTAAAATTGAAAATCTAGGTTCTAACAATTTTAGGCAAATAATATGCCTGGTCTCACACACCGAATCTCATTCTTGAATATTTATATATATGTATAATTAGTGTAAACTAATTATAATGATAATATGTTTAATAAATAATGTTTATTTTAAAATTTAATATGATGGAAGTCAATGGTGTAGTATGTTAATTAATAATTATATTTTAGGAACTCGCAATTCAAAATGATGGTGGGTTGCTGTGGCAGTTCAATTATTAGCTATGTATTATTTTTTTTCACCACAAAATGAAATAACTTCATAAATAAAGAAAATGCCAGATTTAATAAATTCCACAGCAAGGTGAATAGCTAATTTCTGAAAAATAAATTTACGCAAATCCATGGGTGCTGGGTCCAATACCCGGTACAAAATAGAGAAATGTTCAAATGATGTTTATGATCCGTAATTAATTTTAACATTATTTTTGGTTAATTGAGCTTACCGGAACTGTATACTGTTATACCTGGAATTATATACCTGGAATAGTATACTGTTAAAGTAAAACAAAATAGCGTTATTCTACTATTAAATTCTACATAAAACCATTTTTAATTTTTCCACTATTTATATTTATATCAGGAGTGAAGATACATTTTTGCCTGAGGAAACATAATGAAAAGTATTTTTAGGGGTGTTATTAAATTCCGTTATGTTACACAAAATAATCTTATAAAGTTAATCACTTTTATATTAATTGCTTGAAATGAGATATAATACTGCTTTATACAATTGATTGTGTAATATGATATATAGATTGCTTTATATGAGATATATGAGCTTAATATGGTTGCTTAATATTGGGTTTTATTCTAATTGCATAATGTCAGATAAATGCTTTTATAGTAATGGTTTTTATAATCCACACTAATAAAGGCGAAAATTACAGCTGCTTCTTGCAGCTTGCCGGCATTACTTCAATCCAATTTTTATGTTGCTTTTGAGCCGAGAATGGATTCGAAATATTCGAAATGTCAAAAAATTTGATACATTTTTAAATATTTATAATACTCCATTTTAATAAGTGTAAAAGCAAGAGGAATGTGAAAATATATGTCCTCCTAGAGAAAAGAGTTACGTTCTCCATTTTCTGTTTGAACAGAGGTGAAATAAATTTCCAAACGGATCTAGAAAGTTTATTTTTTAAAAATTCAATGGTTTCTGATTCACAGTTTTAAAAGCGTTTAAAAATGAGTATATGAAATATTTTCTATTATTCTTCCTATTGCTCATATTAAAACTGCCGCTAAGAAAATACTTTTCAGTGTACGGTCTTAAAAATTTGTCATCGTAATCTCTCATTCCTTATCTCTATAAAACTGTCATTGTTTTAGTTAACACATTATTTCCTTAATAAAGAGATCTTAATATCTGTGGCAGCTATTGTGCACACAAAAATTCGACCACAGATAGACTCGAAAATAATAAAAAAGTTTTCAGGAGGTCGTATTTTTTCTATACATTATTGTACAACATGAGAAAGGAAAAAATATGCAGTGTTATTCGATTTTAATTCAACGTATCTAATTTTCTGTGTCATAAACACACTTTATGCTCACATAACGATTATTCTTTTAGTCTATGCGTCGCGATGGACTACCAAAATTTTGTGAAAACATGCATTTAATGTAGCACAGTTCCATGAAATACTTCCTTTTTACAGATCGCATTGTTATACGATATTTTTAAATATAATAAAAGTACAATGTTGTTTGTCTCTGTATATTGCTAGAGTACATTATTTTTTAGCTGTAAAACTCATAACAAAAATAACTTTTTATATCTAGTTCTCATGAGCTCTAGATATTGAATTAAGATCTGTAGGGTATCATGCAGTGTTTTTAAAAATATTTATATAAAAAAAATGATAGGCATTTGTGCATCTTTCAATTTTGAATGTGATAAAAAGCTCCATAATTTTGGATAAATTTCCCTTTTGGATAAATTGTTCAATTTTAGATACTCTTTTATGAAATTAAAAAAAAACTGTTAACAATCTACCCAAAATTATTTTGCTTTAACTTATTTTTTAATATCTTTTGGACACAAGGGTTTATTATGACATTGATATTTTAAATGAAACAAAATCTAAGTGAAATATCTAAGTTCAAGAACAATACAGGCCTTGATATATACTAATATACTCATTTCCCAAACTTTATATTGAGTTTCCGATAAAAATAGCTATAAATGAAAAACTGTTCCATCCACATTAAAACTTTTAGTTTATTAAGTTGACTTTTAGTTGTCAATAAGTAAGTTGACTTTTAGTTGTCAATAATTAAGTTGACATTTAGTTGTCAATAATTAAGTTGACTTTTAGTTGTCAATAATTAAGTTGACATTTAGTTGTCAATAATTAAGTTGACTTTTAGTTGTCAATCTCATTAACTGAAATTTTCGTGCAATTAGTTGAGCTTTCATGTTAACTGTACAGAATTTAGTAAAGTAACTGTCAATATCGACGTGTTGTAACTAGATTATTCAAAGTGCAGATAGTTGTGTCATATAAACTATACACATATAGCTTCGTCTCACTTGACACATATTTTAAAAATATATTTTATATTTGTTCTTTTACATTTTCATAGTAGATTTATTCTTCCATGACTGTTTATTTTTGCACGTACTATTATGCAATCAACAAGGAAATAGTAACTGAAAAATATATAGTAAGAAATGATAGACTAGTTTACGCACAATTATCCTTATGTTTACGTTATGTTACGCACAATTATCCTTATGTTATCCTTATGTTAAGATATCATGTTTGCGATACAGTATTTATTAGAGAATCAGTCACTATTGACATGTTATAACTATATTACTTTAGTTGCAAAGAGATGGAACCGTGTACACATAAACACATAGATCCGTGCTCAGTTGACACATTTAAAAATATATTTTATTCTTTCATTCACAGTAAATTTATTATTTCATAATGATTTATTACTTTACGCAATGCTGTGCAATAAAAAGGGAAGTAGTGACTGAATAATATATGGTAGAAAATAGTTGACTGTTCCTAATCTGCATCTGTCTTAAATTTGCTGGTATACTGAGATAAACAGTGTAATGAATGTTGTACTATTTCAAAATGCAATGAACGCTGATTGGTCTTATTCATATATTTAGTAATGTTTATATAAGGAATTTCAGATCTCGAAATAGTTCCAAGTGCAATCCATATTCTACGCATGCTATAATATCCACATTTTTAAAATTGAAGAAACTTATATTGACTCTAAATAAAAGTAAAACAAAAATGAGTTTAATATATGCCAATTTTAGTATTTCTTGAAGACTGCAAAAACTTTTGTAACCAGTTTCTTTATCATGTGCTTCCAAAACTCCATGAAAATGAATGTGCACTTTTGTTTAAGAGATAATTTGAATTTTATCTCTAAACTCACTTAAACACTATTTACTTTGTATTTAATTTCATTTTATCAAGAATATCAAATAAAAAAAGAAACATAATGCCTGTTTACGCGTTAGTGTATAAAATCATGAAAATTATTAAAAAAAAATCACTAAACAAATAGTGATATAGCATTTGTTAAACATTTCAGACAGTTTAAAAAAAAATAATTAAGTTTTCTACTTCTGTTACAACAAATTAGTTATTTACAATTTAACTTGTAAACATTCATACGCGTTTCATCTGATAGACAATACAGAAAATCAATTCCAAGATGCAGTTACGATCAATAAAGGCATTTTTTCCCCAAGGATAACAGCTGCATTTGCTGCTTCCTAAAAGTAACAAAATGAAAGATATATGAGTAATGAGTTGTGAATTAAACAATATCTTTTACTTCAAATAATAATAACGCAGCGAAAAACTATTTGCAGCATTTGATTCAGTTTCAACGATTCCCCCCCCCCTCCTTTTTTTCGGGAGGATTCATCTTATTCCAAAATGCAAAGTTCTTTCAGGATATATTTAGTCTATTGATTTTTCGCGGTTCATTTTCATTTTTGCTGTTCCTTTTACGAGATGTTCTGGGACGTCCTCTTGAAACATAGAGGATCGATACCCTCAAAGGATGATATTCTCTTTTCCCTTTTATACTAATAGCAATGCTCCAAATAAGAGCTTTGAAGTTTTGAATAGATATGCTTGGTTTAGGCAATTTGCTTTCATCGATAAATAGAATTCAGTTATAATAAAAGTTTGTAGAATCGATAGGTTTTAATCAAACAGATTAGTAATTCAAGATGAAAGCAACGGAAATTGTTGAACAAAGATTTGGAATGCAAAGAATTCACTAATTTTACAGTAAAAAAATAGATTATTATAGTAGATATTTATATTTTTTCCGAGATATTGAATTTTCGTCAATAAGGCGTCAATTTCATTGAGTTAACATCATTTTTATCCATCTGGCGAGTTTTTCATTAATTAAGCAACATTGAAGGAAGTTGCCAAGTTGGCGACATCCCACCAAATTCGTCGCCAAAATCTCGCCAAGCGTTATGGACGGAGAAATAAGTTATTCTTACAGCAGATAGATGACTATTGGCGTTCAAATACAAAAGTATTACTCAAAGTACATTTTTCATAAAATAGAACGAGCTAGATCCACGAGAATGATGTCACAAATTTATCGTATGGTATTACATATGAAAAGTGAACATGTTTCTCAATAGAAAATATTTTTCTTTCATTTTACCTGGTTTTTTGATAATTTTTTTAAAATGTGCAATATCTCGAGAATGGTTCATGTTAGCATTCTAAAATTCATGTCAATCGTTTTCTAATGAAAATTTACATAAGAAGTGTCTATTTTTCTAACTTTATTAGAGGTTTTGATTTTTTGACGACTTTTTCAAAATTTCACTCGAAAATTTAGGGGGGTTCTGAACATTTGATTGCGTATAGAAACAATAAGCTTCCAGTGTTTACGGATTACAAGTTTTGTACCAAATTTCATTCGAATCGGTCGATTCGTTCGTCAGTTATCGTCTCCACAGACTCACTGACACCCACCCACACCCCCACACACACATATACTTTCATACACACACATACTTTCTCACACACGCACACACACACACACACACACACACATACACACACACATACACACACACAAACACACACACACGCAGACATTACTTCAAAAGTTTTTGTGACATCATTCGATTCGTGATCAGGGATGCTTGAAGCGTGCTCTCCCGTCGAAAACTCGAATTCGAATTTCCGATCCCGTCATAATATTTTCCTTATACATTATTGTATATAAGGAAAATAATATAGAAGTAAAGAAGAATTTTTATCGTCGAGGAATCATTTTCAAATCCATATTGAAGGCGAGACCCCAACTAAGAAAATGTTCATTGTGATCGATCTAAATTATGCCAACATTTTCCGCGTTGTTTTAAATTTTAAGAAAACCTACGAAACTATGACGTCTCGGAACCAAATGGCTCCGTAGAACAGACTTTGAAAAACGCTGGAATAAAGTTTGCTATCAACAGGGATAATGCAAATTCAGTAGTTAGAACTCCTAGTGCTGTTATCGGATTCTATTCAGCAACGCCTAGCTTTGAGAGTATCCCTATGAATGGATTCGGTTCCCATGATTGCATGTATGTCTACTGTCGTCACTCACCTGTAGTATTGTTCCTAAACGTTTTAGAAATTATCATGTCTAATTGCGCCCATGTCTAATGACATAAATAGACGCTATAATTTAATTTAACATTTATTTATACCATTAGCTGGACCATCGACACAATAAAAGGGATTCCTTAAGTTGTATGATTTAAAGTATAATTCATGTGGATGTTCATTTAAAATATTTACCACTCCTTGACTGTTATTTATTATGCAATTACCCATCTTTCTGATCTTCTTAATAATAGGTTGCAGAATCCGCAATAGCATAGCATTTGCCTTTGTAAATTTAGTTTTAAAACCCACAGTCACTGGTCGTAATTTTATCGAAATCTTATGCAACTTAGGAATCATAGCGATATACAGGTATTTAAAAATTTCCATCTGTATACCCAATCGCTTATATAAAGCCCTAGTTTTATTATCAATTGCCAATTTAGATAAACTGAGACTTTATGCATTCCTTTATTCTGATAATGTTATTCTATAAGCTGAAAATATAAAATACGACAAGTAAAAGCATAATTTGTGTTTACCTTGTTCAAATACGTAAAGTTATCAAAAAATTTAAAGTTTGATCTTTAAATTGGGATTTTTGAGTATGAGAGAGAATACATTACGGGTGTAGTTTTAGTTTTTGATTATATCTTGAGTGTTTAGTGATAATCTTTCGGGACTTTCATGTTCGGTACTTGTGGTGGCATTGGGGTTTATTAAGGATGAGTTCAGGCTTCGAGGAGTGGTTGTCGCAATCATGCAGCTGGCTGATAACCGGGATATAAATAAGGTCACAATCCCACATTGGCCCTCTTCTTGCACTTAGCCCGTATGCTCACCCATTTCATCTTGTTTCAATCTTTTTAGTGTTTTGAATTAATATATATATATATATATATATATATATATATATATATATATATATATATATATATACATAAATGAATTGTTAATTGAAAATTTTTTATTTTACTTGTATTTTATATACCTGAGATTGATCATTAATTAAAAATGTTCTGTATAGCAAAAGTGAAAGAAAGATGGACTGGAAAGTAAATGTGACATCAGAAAAACTATATGACAAGCTGCTTATATATATATATATATATATATATATATATATATATATATATATATATATATACAGAGAGAGAGGGAGAGATAGATATTTATATAACTTTTATATTATATTTAAAATTTGACATTTAAGTCATTACATTGCATATGACATATATTTAATTTTTCACAGGTCCATTTTCTTTCAAATACCAATACTACAACGGAATGACACAAGTATTAACGCACATTCATATTAAAACAAATTGCTAGTTGCACTGTATATTATGGTTGTAAAATATGGCTATATACATATACATCTCCTGGTCAATATTTCCTCTCTAGAAATCCCATATTCCAAAATTTACATATTTCCCGCCGTAAACTTATTTAGCTTATACTTAAGCTAACTCAATACTAAAGCACACATATTAAATTCACATTTTATTGCTCCGAGACGCAACTTAATTACTTTTCATGTTCCAACTATGTATGGTTGAGCATCAAATTTCCTCCTGGAGAATGGGAATGTAAGTGCTGAGGGTAATAAATTCTTATTGGAAGTTAATCGATGTAAGCATTCTGAATTTTCGAACTGTGTTTATTATAAAAGTTTCTCGACATATTTTTGTCGAAACTAGACCCACAAAAGATTTCATTCGGAAGTGTTTGGGAAGTTAAACCCTTTGCCGGGCGTTCTCGAGTGAAAAGTTTTATGGGTTTAATTTTGGTTTATGGCTAAGAGAGGAGCAGCCACATTTTCGTAATTCAAATATTAATTATGCATTAAATTTTTCATTTGATGCATTTTTATCATACTGTTACAGTTTTCAGATGTTAATTAGAAATCTTCCATTTTTACTTTTCCTGCAATATGTAATGCTCTTATAACGAAAGTATAGAAATATTCAAAGTAGAATTTTCAATGGATTTACAGGTTTGAGCATGTTTTGACACTAAACAATTAATACTTTCACTATATGCAAAGTGTAATGTATTAGGAAGATATTGTGATGAGGTCGAAAATTCAATTCGCGTTTGCGATGGACGAATCGAAATTTTTTGGGGTTATGTGTATATATGTCCATGAGCCTGTCTATGATAACATATCTCACGAATGGATAAAACGTTTAGAATGTAATTATCAGTTATTATAATCAGTCCGAAAGACGATATGTGTAGACAATTTTGTCTTTTTGACTTCGGGTTTGTCGGTTATTTGCACTGACGAATAGGATCCAGATTTTCCTCGAAACAGGTGTACACTGCATTATCGCATTATTTGTGATTGCATACGTTGCTTTAGTTTTCCTTATAAAATGCATCGTTTGACTTCTAAAATGTAAGACTTTATATTCAAAATAATTTTAAATTATCATCAAAACTAAATTGAACATTTCTTAATATGCTTAATTAATATGCAGGGTTTAGTCTATATAAAATTTTAGAGTCCTTTCTGCATCGAATTATAAAATGAAGACACAATGAATGTAACTGTTATTACGTGACTTCAACTGGCTAAAGTGTGTTATGAGCATTCTTCAGTAGCACGTGACAAGAATTAAATACAACAGTTGTTTTGATCCTTTGGTCAAATACAACTGTTGTATTTGATCCTTTGATCAAATACAGCTTTTCCAGTTCAAGACTGATGTTTTGGAACAAGAAATCTGCTCCATCGATTCTGTCCTATTTAGTCATAGAATTAAAGTATTTCATGGATGTATCTGTAGGATAATTTTCAAATAGATTGAAACCACTGTATTGTATAAAAAATAATGCCTCTGAGCATTAAGTGCATGGAGCGATTAAATTATTCCCTGCAAGAATTGAATTATTTCCTTTAATTCGGGCTGTGATGGCTTCACCTTTTGTAAAAACAAAAGTTGGACATCAAATTTTCCATATCTTTGAATTGCAGATCTGTATATAAATGTTGTACATGTAGAGAAGGTAATGTGAAATTTGTACCCACTGTATTGCGTAAAAAAGAATGCCTATGAGCACTCTGTGCATGGAGCGATTAAATTATTCCCTGCAGGAATTGAATTATTTCCTTTAATTCCGGCTGTGATGGCTTCACCTTTTGTAAAAACAAAAGTTGCACATCAAAATTTCCATATCTTTGAATTGCAGATCTGTATATAAATGTAGTGCATGTAGAGAAGGTAATGTGAAATTTGTCAAATGCAATCAATGAATAGAAAATCTACTTATATAATAAAAGAAATCTTTACATAATTTTGAAAAAAAAAATGATATTATTATTTCTTCATATACTCTATCTGGTTCCAAACTACCCAGACTAGTACTAAAGACAAACTATTTTCATTAGCAAAACTATACATATACATATATATTATACATATGTTATAATGCCATAATTAGCTTTTGAGTTACTCAGCATTAAAGAATCTGCATATATCAAACTTATTTAACCCATACTTAAGCTAACTCAATATTAAAGTACACATATTAAATTCACATTTTATTGCTCCCTGACGCAAGTTAATTACTTTCAATGTTTGAACTGTGCATGGTTAAGCATCAAATTCCCCCCTTGAAGAACGAAAATGCGAAAAGCCCGGGGTAATAAATTTTTATTCGAAGTTAATAGATGTTAACTTTGTGACTTTGTGCATTTTTCAAGCTTATTTCTTTTTGAAGTTTCATAGCACATTTGTGAACCCATCCAAGGTTTAAACTGGTTTTGGAATATAACGTTATTTCCCTGATCTCCAGGTAAACGTTTTATGTTTTTAAATTTAAATCATAGCTGAAACAAAATGAAGCATTTTCTTATTTAATTTTACGTTAAAAATTAATTCATACATGCACTTTAACATTTACCACTGTGTTCGAAGTTAATTTTCCAATTAAAATATATTTATCTTATAATATCCTTAATTTAGTAATCAGATGCGGATTTCGGATGCTGCAAAATTTTAACAAGTTTTAATTAAATCATAAACTGAACCTAGAACTTTTCTTTTTCAGAGAAACATCAATTGATACACGTAGCCAGAAAATTTGTCTACTACATTTATCTACTTTGGGATGTTTTTTAGTTTTTTCAGAGGTTTTAATTAGGTTTAGGTATTAGGTTCCCCATTTTGTATTGTTTCGGATCATATGGCTTTAATTATACAATTCCATGTAGCATCCTCCTCAATCTCTTTTAATAATAAATGCATATTTGCTCCGAATAAATTACATTTAAAGCATACGAACACCCACGTTTCTTTAAAACGTCGTTTTTTTTATTTTGTTTTCATTATTTAGGTACCCTGAACACGATAAGTTAACACAATAGCCCTTATTATTACATATAGATTCATTGTTTCTCCTACGGTTCTCTCTAAACTATGTTTTGCAGTTTTTACTTTCTCAAAAAATATTGCTTAAATATATATGTATATATATATATATATATATATATATATATATATATATATAACATTTCCATTTGCTAAACATTTTCAAAATATGTTCATCAACTATTTTTTGTACAATTTACCTTAGATTAAATTATTGTTTATTATGCTATAATTTTGTTTATATGTGCACTCAGCAACTTTATACAAAAAATTTGGTATGAAAATATATAAGTTCTCTTAACAGTATTAACGTTATAAACTATAGTTATGTTAAAAATAAGAACTTTCATACATTATTTTAAATAAAATACGTAAATAATTTTTATTTTTCATTACACCTTGAATGAGTGTTTATTAGTCTGTATGTTTGAACAGTGGTGACATACATAATGACATAATGACCTAATGACCTAATACATAGTGACCTAATGACCTAATACATAATGACCTAAACAGTGGTGACATACATAATGACATTAATATTTTAGTTTTATATGATAGTATGTTAAATATGCTCATATCATTATTATTATTACAGCTTTTATTGTTCTCCGGTGAGTTCTTTAATTCGTAGATTTAGATTATGTTGACAAAGGTAAGCATTAAAATTAAAATATCCTATAAATGTTTACGTATATGGTAAATGTTGCGCTTATATAATAGCTTCCGTCAGTGTTTAGATTACTAAACAACACGAGTCAGGTGTTTAAGTACTCATCCGCATAAGTCAGTAGTCGCTATAATTGTAGTCCTATTGAGATAGCTTTATTTTAATTTTTACTTACATATTTCGTATAATGTATAATAGTATTATGACGAGGTCGAAAATTCGAATGCAGGTTTTCGAATGGAGAGCACGTTTCCAGCATCCCTGAATACGAATCAAACATTTTGAGCGGATGTCTGTGTATGTGTGTGTGAAAGTATGTGTGTGTGCATTTGTGTCAGTGAGACTGTGGAGTCGATATTTCACGAACAAATGGAGCGATTCTAACGAAATTCTGTACAAAAATTACAATACGTGAGTATTTGAATCCCATTGTTCTTAAACGCAATCGAATGTTCAGAACGCCCTAAATTTTCGAGTGAAATATTGTAAAAATCATCAAAAAATTAGAACGTTTAATAAAGTAACTCAAATAGTAATTTCTTATGCAATTTTTCCTTAGAAAACGATTGACAGAAACTTTAGAATTTTAGCATGGACCATTCATGAGATATTGCACATTTTTCAAATAAATGTATCAAAAAACCACACACACAAAGCAAAAATATTAACTATTGCGAAATACGTTCATTTTTCACATGTAATATCATGCGATAAATATGGTGGCATCATTCCCGTGGATTTAGCTTGTTTGATTGATATGAAAATATACTTGGTAATATTTTTGTATTTGAACGCTAATAGCCATTTATCTGCTGTAGTAACAACTTATTTCTCCATCCATACAGCTTGGCGATATTTTGGCGACGAATTTGGCAAAATGGCGCCAACTTGGTGATTTTTACTTTCCTTATATACATAATGTATAAGGAAAGTATTGTGACGGGGTCGAAAATTCGAATTCGAGTTTTCGACGGGAGAGCACGTTTTAAGCATCCCTGATCACGAATCAAGCATTTTTGAAGTGATGTCTGTGTGTGTGTGTGTGTGTGTGTGTGTGTGTGTGTGTGTGTGAAAGTATGTGTGTGTGTGTGTGTGTGTGTGTCAGTGAGTCTGTGGAGACGATAACTGACGAACGAATGAACCGATTCGAACTAAATTTGGTACAAAAATCACAATCAGTAAACACTGGAAGCCTATTGTTTTATATGCAATCGAATGGTCAGAACCCCCTAAATTTTCGAATGAAATTTTGAAAAAATCGTCAAAAAATCAAAACCACTAATAAAGTTACGCAAATAGACATTTCTTATGTAATTTTTCATTAGAAAACGATTGGCATAAATTTTAGAATGCTAACATGAACCGTTCTTGAGATATTGTACATTTTTCAAAAAATTGTCAAAATGTCATAAAATAAAAAAAAATATTTCCTGTTGAGAAACATATTCACTTTTCATATGTAATACCATGCGATAAATTGGGTGACATCATTGACGTGGATCTAGCTCGTTCCATTCATGAAAAAAGATACTTTGAGTAATGCTTTTGTATTTGAAAGCCAATAGTCATTTATCTGCTGTAAGAATAACTTATTTCTTAGTGCATAACGCTTGGCGAGATTTTGGCGACGAATTTGGCGGAATGTCGCCAACTTGGCGACTTTTTGAAATGTTGCCAAATTAACGAAAATCTCGCCAAATGGATAAAAATGACTCTAAATCAATGAAAATGACGACTAATTTTCGAAAATTCAATATCTTGGAAAGAATATTAGTATCTACTATAAGAAAAACCTACTTTTTACTGTAAAAGTAGTAAATTCATTGCATTATATAAGGAAAGTCATGTGTTGCCCACATCAGATTTTTTAATAAGTTGTCAAATCAGTGAAAATGTCCCCAAATTTATACAAATGACGCTAAATCAAGGAAAAGTACGACTAATTGATGAAAATTCAATATCTTTGAAAGAATATAAGTATCTACTATAATAATAATATATTTTTCGTCCGTAACGTTTGGCAAAATTTTGGTGACGAATTTGTCAGAATATCTCCAACTTGCTGACTTTTTAAATGTTGAAAAATTGACGAAAATGTCACTCCAATTGGCAAAAGTCCTCCAAATGGATGAAACTGACGCTAAATAAAAGGAATGATGAATAATTGAGTTCAATATCTTGGAAAAAACATAAGAGTAGATTATAAGAATAACCCATTTCTCCGCCCGTCCGTCCGTCTGTCTGTAACTCTTAACTAGAAATTTAGAGGAATGTCTCCAACTTGGAAACTATTTTAAATGTTGCCGAAGTATCAAATATGCTGCCAAATTGATAGAAATGACGTCAAATGGAAAGTAATTTTTCGCAAATTCTGATTTCCGCCATATAACAGGCATACCTCCAGTAAATAAGAATTGCTTTACTCTCCGTTTATCTGTAACACTTCCTGATATATTTGGCGAACTTGGCAAATAATCTAGTTTTGTATCGCCAATTTGGCTATATTTCACTCCAGATTAACGAAAATATCATCAAAATTGTAAAAATGATGATAAATTATTGAAAATGATGACTAATTGATGAATTAATTATTAAAATATTTTAATATATGAACTATGTCGGTTATTGGGGATGCTGTCAATATTGATAATTGTTTATTTACAAGTGCGCGAAATATAAGTTAATTGATATAGTTTTACATGTTGTCATCCGGAAAATCGCCAAGTGTAAAACTCAACTTTTCATGCTCAAACTTTCATGCTGCATCTTTTCATGCCTAAGTGTAAGACTTTACTTTGCCAAGTGCAAAACTCAACATCTTATACATTTTTTGACTGTAAAAGGATTAAATTTATTGAATTATATAAAGAAAGCCATGTGCTGCCCACATCAGATTTTTTGTCTTAAAGTGCGGAATTTTACTGGTATATTTTTTAAAGATTGGTTTCCGGATGGAAACTACCCAAGTTAAAACAATGATGCACATATCTATTCATATTATAAAAACCAAGTAAATATTATGAATTTGTAACTCTTTCTGAGGCTGCAGAACCTGATCATTCGTTTAAAAAATATGTGTTGCTATAATAATGTATATATAGTCCTCATTAGTACACTTATCATTTGAATAAATTATATATTATTTAAGATAGCATATGGAGGTTTACATTTTTAGTATAACTTGGAGTAGACAAAATGGACTTTTCGTGTTTTGTAATTTATATCCTATACATATTACAATTATTTTCTTTTCTTGCTAATATAATATGAGATTTTGGTTTCCGGATGGAGACTACCCGATTTAAAACAATGATGCATATATCTATTTATATTATAAAAACCAAGTAAATATTATGAATTTGTAACTCTTTCTGAAGCTGCTGAATCTGATCATTCGTTTTAAAAATATTTGTTGTTATAATAATGTATATATAGCCCTCATTAGTACTCTTATCATTTGAATAAATTATATATTATTTAAGTTAGCATATGCAGTTTTACATTTTTTATATAAATTGCAGTAGACAAAATCGACTTTTCGTGTTTTGTAATTTATATCCTATACATATTACAATTATTTTCTTTTCTTGCTAATATAATATCAGATTTTGGTGCTGTACTGCCTCCTAGATAATAGGTGAGGGCTGTATATGACAATTTTCAGGTTTATACTATAATGTTGAAGATGCCCATCAGCTAAAATATTGCTGGGATAATAAAGGTGAACATTTAACCTTATGCAATATTTTTTATTTTCTATGTAAAGATGTTTTTATGTTTGGAAAACAGTCGAGATTAGAGTAAAACTCTTAATATTAAAGCATTTGTGACCATAATGGAACACACATTCTTGAATTTGTAAAGGACTTAAAATTATTGTTTGATTTACAGATAATTCCCTGACCCTCAGAAGTTGAAATGCATTTCGGAATGTTCATAGCTACTTTTGCGTAATCTATTTTGTGTTAAATTACCCGGAACAAGACGCTAATTACAGTGCATTGCTTCACAGCCTTTTACGAAAGTTTGCTTTTGTAATGTGCAGAGGTTTCCAATCAAACAATACCTTTGTGAATTAAGACCCTTATCATTTAAAATAATTTATTTTTGATTTCTCTATTGTATTTTTATACAAGAATTTGAGAAATGAATATACAAAATTCATTTTACACCATCTGTGAACCAGAAATGATTTATACGACAATTCAACTGGGGATTTAATATAATATACATTTGCTAAAATTATGTATTACTTACGTCATTTTATTCTTCACGAGCTAAATAAAATATGCAAATACTACTAAGATTTAAGAGGAGGTGAACTTTATATGTCAGTTTTTATTTTGTAGCTGCAAATCGGGAATATATGCATTTGATCATGTACATATTTAGCTATATATTTCATTTTCAATAACACTTTGAGGTAACGCAATACATTACTTACTACAAGAATCTGAGTACTGCATTTTACTAAAAATTTATTTTACTTATTTTACTTAAGGGGGCATATACGCTACGCTAAACTCGTCAAAATGTAGATTTTTATTAGATCAAATTATAATTGTAATACATCTAAAAATGTGGGTTAAATTTCATAGATGTGTCTTCGTTATTCAGTAAGTTATTAAAGTTTTTCTGTAAGATGATAGAAATAAAACACCTCACATATGAAAACTTTATTTTTTTTCACTATTTATTTTTATCGACTTTCATACTTAAAATTGCTGAAGTTTATTTCATTGTAATTAGGATAGAAATTTTAAATTTTTATACATGATTTTTATTCTGCGTTTAATGAACTTGCGCATGGAATAAACATTAAGATTTAAAGTTATTTATTAAAAAATGCAAACTAAAAACCGTTGAGATTTTCAACTATGACACTATGACATTTATATTAAATAGAATAAAAGAAGCACATCTAAATATCTATGCGCGGTTTTATGTAGTTCTAAGAAATGTAAAATGAAGGTTGGAGCAAAAATATTGACATTAAAAAAATAGCAGGTATAAAAAATCGATACTTTTTTAAAATTTTAAAATTTTAAATAAACATGTGGATCAATAAGATAGTGTTTCAAATTTGATTTATAAGATAGTATTAAAATATGATATAGTCAAAACTTTCACCATAACACTTCAAATAAAAAACATGTTGAAAGCGTACTACATCCTTTAAAAACTCTATATAATAAATACACAGCATGCTGATGGAAATACTTAATGTCTCGATATGATTCGCTTTACTCCAAAAGTTCTATACAATCTTTCAAATGGGCATTAAAATACAAATATTTCTCGTTACTATTAACGTTGTACATAGTATGCTTTTAAAAGAAAAATTGAGTCCGTCCTACAAAACATCCCTTATCTGACACATTCTCTATGTTCTGAGAGTCATATCATTCCTAAAATTTTTCCAGAAAATCGAATAAAAAGACTTTTCCGGCGCTTTATCAAAAGTAACTTACATCGGAAACTAGGTTCGTAAAGTGCAAGAAAGCAAATGACAAAACGAGTGCCTTATCTTGGGAAAATGTTTTCTACTTTTCGGTTTTCGGTATATGCGAAACGCACAATGGCTGCCTTCAGATTGCTACAGCACTTGCTTTTTAAACAAAGCATTTGGGGATGCAGTACACTTTTATTATACTTCCTGCAGAACAAAACGATATTTCTTTGAAGAAAGCTGGCAATAAATATGTTTTTACGCAAAGTTCTAGTGTGCGGTCGTAAAACATAAACTTCATTGAATTCCAACGGTCATGTTTGTCATGTCGTTATTTACTATGTTTTTAAAATGTATTTTATATGCAAAAAGTAACATTTATGAATTAGTTAATTTTTTAATATTTAAATTAAAAAAAAAATATGTGTATCCTTGTTTTCTGTCTTGTATTATTTTATTAAAATATATTTGTGGTATATAACGCTTTATGAAATAATATTTAAATGTTCAAGTGTGGTATACGGATATTGAATAAAATATTTCAAAATGCAAATATATATGCATACACTGAGCTGTTATTCTAAATATTGTACACTTTAATTAATATATATTTCTTGAAACACAATATGAATCAATATCCTGTATAATGATAAAAACTTTAAACAAACTATATTACAAACACCAACCTATTAAATCATACACATTTTGACTTTAAATTATGTTACACACAGACATGAATTATCAGAGACTGAATTTGAAAAAATGCTTCAACGATTTCTTAAAGGAATTGCCATTTATTTCACTGTTTATCGAATTCATATATCACTAAACAATTTCTCATACATATATCATGTCCGTACCTCAAAGTACATTTAAGTGCATTGATATTCTCGGTTTTAGTAAATTAAATATAAAAGATTTTATTGTATAACATCTTACTTAATAAAACTGTACACTGATAACATACATTAGAAACCACATAGGTAGTATATGGTATATAAATATGTCGTGTAGTTTAATAAATGTATAGGGATTTCATTTTAAGAAAATATGGCTATTTTAGTTGATTTCATAACTGAGTCACTTAAGATCACTTATTATAGAGGAAATCTGATGTGGGCAGCACATGACTATTCCTACATATTGCAATGACTTTAATTTCTTAACAGTAAAATAATGATGTATAAGATCCACAGCACAACTATTTTAGCATTGAATTAACACCACGTAAAGTGAATTTGGTCGCTTTTAGCGATTTATAAGTCCAAAGAGAGTGACTTCTTTTTACACAAGTACAAAATCCTCATTAAAATGCAATTAACTGTTAAAGATAGTTGCTAGTTAATAACACATTGCAGTTAAATATGAAGTTAATAACACATTGCTAGCTAATAACGCATTGCAATTAAATAACACATTGCACTCATAATTAGGAATTACCCAGAATTAACTTGGTCGTGAATCGTATAGTTCGTACAGTTATATCGTAGCCACAATAACGTAGCCACACTAAATTTTTCTTTGCAAGAGTTCCTTAACATAATCATTAATTAAAACACTACATTAAATTCCACGTTAACGTTCTTTTATTTCATTTATTTGAAAATAAATTATTATTTATTCACACACCTTATTGTTATGTTTAAAATAGCATTGACTTAAACGCTTAAGGAGGAGAAAAGCACTGTGTGACCAGATGTTAGAATATTTTTCCAAAATCAACAATTGACATAATATATACGCAGACTGGAACATATCTCTTTTTGTCGGGTCTGTTGAACAGCATTACTGGAATTGCCGCCGCTTCTTTTTCTGTCATTTGGAGTCAGCTTCGTCTTTTTCTGTAACATTTTAATATTTAAAATACCGACTCACTACACTGCTTGAAAACACGATTTTCAAAACTTTTCCATAATTTTAACTTTCCATTTTTTTAACTTTTCCATTTCAACTTTTCCATTTCTTTAACTTTTCCATGATCCATGCAAAATATCTGTCTAATGACGATTGTTCTGCAGTCAAAATGCAAAACTGGTACCTAAAGTATATTCTCCCATGACTGTATACTGGTACCTAAAGTATATTCTCCCGTTACTGTAATGTACTAGATCCAAGAGAATGACATTGACATGCTTGCTGCATAACATTACATGTTGAAAGCGGACCTATTGGATGATACTACTTTTACATTTTAAACAAATTTGTGATACATTTCTTTGAAAAACAAACAATATCTCGAGCATGTTACAGTTATAAAATTCATTTCATACGTTTTCTAATGAAACGTTACGCTAGAAATGAACACTTATTTATCGTTATCGAAGGACCTGATTTTTTTTTCTATTTTTTTCAAACATTAATCCAAAAATTGGATGCTCCTTCTATTATTCGATCACGTTTAAAATTTTTCGAGTTTCCTTATTCACTGATTGTGATTATTGTATCAAATAGTTTTCAAAACGCTTCACTCGTTTGTGAAACATAACACGTCCAGAGACTCATAGACACACACACTAACATACATATTGATATACATACATACATACATGTATACTAACATACATACACAGACATCACCTCAAAAAAGTTCTATTCCAGTTCAAGAATATTTTCCTTATTGTACTATGTATGCAGGTAAAGTAATAGCTACTTTATTCCAAATATTTTTACGTACTTTTAATACAGATTACCAAATATAAAAATTTAAGGATTTTCTTGTGTAGCATGATATAAACATCTCATATAAATATACAAATATCCTTATCACTGACACTAAAATTCTGCGCACTACTGTCGTATTCAAACAAGAGTTCTCACAACAAAGCAACTGCTATATGACAATTTGGAAGTAATATATATTTCATGCAATACTTTCCCAGAAGTCTGATTATTAACAAAAGTAACATACATTGAGAACTAAATCCGTAAAATGCAAGAACGCAACTGATAAAGCAAGTACCTTATCTACGAAAATCTTTCCTATTTTTTGATATCAGTGTATTTGATTCGCACAGTTGTCGGTTCTATATGGCAAAAGTACTTAACATTTAAACACGTTATTATGAAAAGCAACGCGTTTTTATTAGCACTTTATACACACATAGTTGAAAAGTGTTTATGACTTTATTCATTCTGTCTGTCTGTCTGACTGTCAGCACTATAACTGCCGTAAAAATGACTTTATCGAAATGAAATTTTAGTATGTTGTTCAGAAGATCTGTGGGACCTACGGGAATGTAAATGAATGATATCACCCAATTAGTTTTGGATTGAACTCGGGCTGAAAAAATGAAATACATTGAGCTCTATGGGACCTAATTTTTCAAACATTTTTTAAGCGGATTTAAAATTCATAAATTGCTTCGAATGTTTAAGAAAATATTCAAATTATCCCATAAAATATATAAAGAAAAATTCAGCAAAATATAATCAGTAGTTTTTTAAATAAAAATTAAAGTAATAATTACATCCTTTATATGAAGAGATTACGTGACTATTACATGAAGAGATCACGTGACCCACTTCAAAATAAAATACGGCATCAATCTTGTGTCAAAATCGTGATTTTAGAAGTTCTTTTTAATTCATATTTAGTGTTGTATCCATCCTAAAACCGCTTTATTTTTTCTTAAATCCTGTGCATCTACATCCTGAAACAACGCAATCACAATATAGTTGAGCTTAAATGATCATCCAACTTTAATTATTTCTACAACGAAGCTTACTTTTCACTTATGGAGGATGTAAATACCAAAAGATGTAGAATGAGTTGTATAAGAATTGCTGCATTTCTTTAACGCAAAATTATTTAGCCCATGGAGTCTGCAATATGGCTGATAATAATGAAACAATCATTGATTTTACAGAGACGCAAACATTTTTTGATGACGTTTTGAGCATACAGTTAAATTACTTCTACCTCCATGATTTTAAGTTTTAAATAAAATAAATTATTATAGTATTGTGACGAATGAATTGAATGGAAAAATGTTTATGAATGAAATGCTGCTTTTATTAAAAGAGCCAGTCGATTTATATTTCGATGACATCATTTGATAAAGTTTATTTGTTTTCGATTCAGTTTTTAAATATAATAAATTATAGTAGTATTATGATAATTTTAAAAATATTACCGAGGTATGTATTGCATTTTAGAGATATTTAAACCAGGCAATTTATATTTCAATGCCGTCATATGATTGAAGTTCATTTTTTTCGATGAAGTTTTAAGTTTTCAAATATAATAAATTAATGTAGTATTGTGATAATTTTAAAAATATTACTGAGGAATGTATCGCATTTTAGAAATGTTTATATAAAATTGCATTGAAGTTGGAAAGTGTTTCATAATCAGTGCTTTATGCATGATTGATCTTTCTTGTTATATTTCTTTTAGGACGAAATTACCTTTCCTAAAGATACCAGCCAATATATTGGTTTACACGCTGAATTTAAGCATATCGATGAACGGAGAAGTTGTTTCAAAAAATATTTAAATAATATTCTGGGACATTTTCTAAGCTATTATATAATGTTTGTTAAAATTGAATTATTAACCAGTAGATATATAACTCAAATACATGTAAAGGACAATGTTTCATATTTTAAATACTTCAATATTCAAATATATAGTTCGCAGTTCTTTAATTAATTCATTTATTTATAATCCAAGCCATACAGCTCACCCATAGACTGCAGTTAAAATAGGTTCCTGGGAAAACATGGAAATAACAATAGAATAACAATTTAAATAAAACATATACCACTATTAGGCGCATTCAATACTTTTAGTAATTTTAAAATACTTAATAAAAATTTATAATATAGTAAGGAAAAGCATGTCTAATAATTAAATACAAATAGGAACTTCCAGTCAAGTCTAGATAAATAGCACTCCAAAATAAAATCCTCTAAAATCAAAAATTTTAAATAATTAATAAAATCATTAAGACATTTTATACAAAATTTCCTCAAAAATTTGAAACACTATAATAATCATATAAAGAAGGAGAAAATGGGAAAACAATATAAAACCAATTTCTTTGAGCCAAAACTTCTGTATTCACAACTTCTATCTTTCTGTTTATCACCTACAAAAGAGTATTTTTCTCTTAATGAAAATAAAATTCATGTCCTTGATTCCTACACTTACAGCTTGTTAAACTATTAAAAAAATAAAATATAATTATTGAGATTTCTTTACTGCAAAGAAAAAGCTTCGAAAAGTCTGTTGTTTCTCTTAAGATTTCTCTACCAAAAAACCGCTTAATATGATATTTCCAACTGTTGCAAACATGCATACTCTATTTAATGGAACCAGAGATCTGCACGGACTTAATCTAAAGGACTTCGAACATTAACTCTAAATCCAACTATGTCTGTTATGCATTAAAATATTAGATTACTAAAATGATACAATCCGATAACATAAGCATAGATCAAAGAAAGTTTTATTATTAAATTATTTATTTAACAGCAAATAAATTCTGTTCTGCATACTACTGATCAACTGAATTTTTTATGCTACCACTAATTCTGCATAGCTAATGGGCACAAAGAACAATGCATTTAATTCGAGATAAAGATAATATTTATTCCCAAAGCAACTTAACATAAAATAACGCCTCTTTTCTCGAGATGATCAAATTGTACCTTTATCATTGCTAAACTTAGCAAATACAAGAAGAAAAATTGCTTCTGAGACATTCATTCATACCTATCAGTTGCATATTCTCCTTCTTTTGTAAGGCCGATGTCTTAAGGTTTCTTATTACATTTGCATAATTTGCCGCTCTTGTAATAATATTCTTCCAACAAGCCCCCTCCCCTCCTTACATACACACTGCGAGAACAATATTTTCCTTCTGAGATAAATATGCATTTGTTGTAATCCCAATTTATAAAAGCAACTATAATGCCGTTGTGCACTAAGACTTTTGTTTAATATACACGCTTTCTTCTCGGCAAATGTTATATATTTAAAACTAATGTAACTGAATTCAAACCCTGAATTTTTCTGTTTGTGTGCTTTATTTTTGCATAAACAATACTTTTTCTAATCGGTCTCTAGTGAAAATGCTATCCATCTTTGTACACAAGGGCAAATATAAAAATATGATGTGGGCAGCACATAACTTTCGATGCAGACTCCAATTCATATTATCTCCATGTCTTTAATAATTAATTAAATATAGTTTAACTGCGCAACATAACACAAAAAATCTGATGTGGGCAGCACATGACTTTCCTTATATAATGCAATTAATTTACTATTTTTGCAGTAAAAAAATAGATTATTTTTATGGTAGATATTTATATTATTTCCAAGATATTGAATTTTCGTCAATGAGTCGTCACTTTCATTGATTTAGCGTCATTTTTATCCATTTGGGAAGGTTTTCGTAAATTTAGCAACATTTAAAAAAGTCGTCAAGTTGGCGAAATTCCACCAAATTCGTCGCCAAAATCTCACCAAGCGTTATGGACGGAGAAATAAGTTATTCTTACAACAGATAAATGACTATTTGGGGTTCAAATTCAAAAGTATTATTCAAATCATCTTTTTTCATGAATGGAACGAGCTAGATCCACGAGAATGATGTCCCTAAATTTATCGCATGGTATAACATATGAAAAGTGAACATGTTTCTCAATAGGAAATATATTTTTTTTATTTTATATGACTTTTTGATATTTTTTTGAAAAATGTGCAATATCTCGAGAATGGTTTACGGTAGCGTTCTAAAATTTATGTCAATCGTTTTCAAATGAAAAATTACATAAGAAATGTCTATTTGCGTAACTTTATTAAAGGTTTGATTTTTTGAAGATTTTTTCAAAATTTCACTCGAAAATTTAGGGGATTCTGAGCATTCGATTGCATATAAAAACAATGGGGCTTCCAGTGTTTGCGGATTGTAATTTTTGTACCAAATATCGTTCGAATCGGTCCATTCGCTTGCCAGTTATCGTCTCCACAAACTCACTGACACACACATACACACACACGCACACACACACATACACCACTTCAAAAATGTTTGATTCGTGATCAGGGATGCTTGAAACGTGATCTCCCGTTGAAAACTCGAATTAGAATTTTCGACCTCGTCATAATACTCTCCTTATATATTGTTGTATATAAGGAAAGTAATAATTATTTTGTATCATTTGGTAATTGGACATATTTTCAAAGACAGCGTAGTAAAAATGAGAAAAAAAATAAAATATCTCGAGAACGACTAGTCATAAAGTAATAGCATAAATTTTATTATTTTCACCGTCAAATATTACTTATGAAACAAACATTTAATTGATACAGTTGGCCATACGTAGTCTTTGAATTTAGATTTTGACGATTTTTGAGGGCTATTTCGCAGAAAAGGGCAGGTTCCTTTTTTTCTAAATCGTACCAGAATATAATCCGTACCAGGGTAACCCGCAAGTAACGTAATTAACCAGTCTTTTAAAATTTGGTCAATTACTTTTCCAGCTCTATTGGATACATTCGGATTTTGAGAACCATTTTAAAAGAATGCCAGTTTTCTTTTACCCGAATCATACCAACATCTAATCAGCACCAGATTAACCCACAAGTGACTTACCTACCGATTTTAGTGGACGTTTGCCAATTAGTTTTGAGTTAGTGTAGATACATGGATACAAACATTGCACAGACAGACACACATGGATACACACATAGACACACGTACACACAGACACACACACACATACGTCACGCTAAAAATATTGTTTTTGTGTTATAAGGTGCTAAGGTGTAGATCCGAAGAAAACTCGAAGTGCGATTTTTAGCACGATTCCAATATTTCCCCTATACATTACCATGCATTTTAGAGGAAGCAAAATTAATTTACATCTAATTCAGTTAGAAAATTAGAAATCTATTTTAAATCCATGCAGGCAAATAATTTGGGTGATAATGCAACAATTTGCTTGTAATGCAACAAAATTGGGTTTTAGACATTTAATGTCCTGGAGATAATTCACAATTTATTAATTGTGTTCTTATTATATTTAAAGCATGTTCATTTACTTTTTCTGTTGTACCGTTTGATGGCAGACTATGTGATATGTAATCTTCGATTGTGTATTCCACTCCTATGGAATTTAATTAAAACTTGCAATTTACATTTTATGTTTTATAATCAAATCCACTTATGTTCAATTTGTGTTGCTTTTCATACTTATTTTGGAATTCTCTGAAACAATTAGAAGCTTCTTGCTTCGACTTTTATAAAATAGACTAATTTTTATTGAATGCAAATATAAATTGGTCGAATTGTTATGGTGAAGCGACATATCTTGAGACACATCATTCTGAGAAAAATAAGTTAAATGTTTTTAAAATGTTTAATGCTAAGAAAATATTTTTTTCACATTTTCATATATAATTTATCAATTTAGTTTCGCCTGTAATAAAAGCATAATATTGCATTAAAACAATCCATTATAAGGAACCAACCTTGTGGAGCAAACCGACGTATCTTAAGATGCATCATTCTGGCATAAAGTGAACTAAAGCATTTTCAAATGGACCAGTTCTATGGAAATATTTTTATTCGCATTTTGATATTTCATTAACTTAGCCTCCATTAAGAGTATTATATTGCATTAATCCATTAAAAGGAAACAAACCAGCTTTGTGGTGGCAAGCCGACGTATTTTGAGCTGTATCACTATGACTTAAGATGAGTCAAAGTTTGTTCAAATTGACCAATGCCGTGGAAATATTTTTATTTGCATTTTCATATATGCTTAACTAATTTAGATACATCGGCGACAAAAATATCCTATAACGTTAATCCATTAAAAGGAAACTAACAAGCCTCGTAAAGGAAAACGGCGTATATTGATATAGGTCCTTCTGCCACATTAAAGCTGTAGTATGGATATGTACTTTGCCCTTACAAGGCCACATAATGTCATGGCCTACATAATATCAGATGAATTAGTGCTAAATGAAGCGTTACCGTTTAAATGTTAATAGGCCTTTGAGGATATTGAACCAATACACGTTTCATAGTATTTGAGTTTTCGTTTACAAATAATAAATATTTTACCTAATATGAGTGCATATTTTTATAGGATACACAATACAGAAGCTTTGTAATGATGAAAAAAAAACTACTTTGTAATGATGAGTTTAATTTTCGACATCTGCGACAATTAAACGATTCAAATATTTATCAGCAGGTTATTTTCTTAATTAATATTATAATTGTCACATCTCAATATATTTAAAATGATGTCTAAGAAAAAAAGTCTATTACCAATTACAGCAGCACTAAACTTCCATAGACGTTAAAAATTCAAATAATTTTTTTAAACCCAAAATTGCGTATACTACTTCTAAACTCCGAATCGCGCTCATTCAGTATTATAAATGTTCACTTACACCATCAGCAGGTGTTGAAAATAATGTGCTTTATATCATATGTTTTCAAAATCTCGCATAATAATGGCGTTTCCGACATTTTATCAAAATTATCTTACATCGGAAACTAGGTTAGCACAAAGCAATGCATTATCACAGAAAATTAATTTTTTTACATGTCTGCTCCCAGTCTGTTTGGAGGGTATTACAATGCTCCTTTTGTATTGCTACAACACTTAATATTTAAATTCAGAACTCTGAGAGGCAGTGCAGATTTTAAGCACTTATTTTATATTACTATTGTATTTACAAAATATATAATATGTATTTATACACAGCCAATTAATTAATTGACTTTTGACTTTATCCAACACCATATATTTTACATATTATCAAACTGTAATAGTATATTAATAACAAACAATAAACATTCTGGGAATTAGCTCTGCTTCAAGCTTTTTTTTATGAAATTATATTCTAACTAGCAGTGTACCCGTTCTTCGTACGGAGTATAAAATATAAACTTACAATTCCCAATTATGTGCAAATTCCAATAGTATACTAAATTATGTTGTTAATCAAAATATTCTGCTAAAATATTTAATTTAATGCACCTAAAAATAAGTTTACGAATCTTCCTTCGCGCTATACAAAATTATCTTCACGGACACATCTGAGGAATAAAACATCATGACCCTGTTTGTAAACGAATTTATAAAAAATAGGAAATTGCATCAATATATGGAAAATAAAAGCGTTAAAATTGTATGGTATTTTTGCTACTTATATATGCGAATATTAGAATATATACCTTGTATTAGTAGATTACATGTATAAATTGAAAATATCAATAAACTCGTATTGTATAAAGAAGGTCACCCGCATTACAATATGAGTCTCAAAAATCTTTGCCAAAATGAAATAGATGGCGTAATAAATTGAAAATATCAATAATCCCAGTAATCTTTATAACAGAAGAACGAAATTGATTCCAATATATCATAATATATGTCAAAATACATACCGATATACATGCACTACTTATATTCTCGTAGATATAAGATATACCTGTGCATTTGTCCAAGATTACCCGTACTGCGTACAATGAATGAGTTTCAACAATTTTTGCCAAAATAAAACAATTTCGTAAAAACATGAAAATGTCTATATAAATAAAATTGAAAATATGTCTGTCTCTCTGTCTATCTGTCTGTCTGTATGTCTGTCTGTTTGTCCCATCATCACGGGAGAACGACTAAACTGAATTCGATGATTTTGTGGGTAAACTGGAAATAATCCCACTTTAAATTTAGTCCATATTTGGAGTTTCTGCGACCAGTGGTTCTCGAAATATTAGTAGATAACAAAATTTTCGTTTGTCTCACCATCACGGGAGAAAGGCTGAACCGAATTTGATGAAATTTTGTGGATAGCTTTGAAATAGACCCTCATCAATTTAGCCCAATTTTCGAGTATCTAAGACCTGGGGTTGTTGAGATATTAATGAAAAACGAAACTTTTCCCTAGGAGTTCTACTCTCTAACTCCGTGGTTTATCCAAACAAAAAGTTTGAAAATCGTTTGAAAGTGAATTAAAACCTTATCTCTTTGAGTTTGACGGGAAATTTTTTGCGCCAATTAGTCACTTTCTGAAAACATGACTGAACATTTGAAACATGATTTAAATGGGAAATCTATCTCTGAAAACATGAATTGTTTGAATCATGATTTAAATGGGACATCTTTCTCCATGGTTTATATTTCACAAGCTTTTACTGAACAATGAAAAGCATAAAGAAATCAAAATGGTTATTTAATTTCGCAGTTTATGAGGAAGATTCTATCTTATATCATGTTGCTCAGAAACGCAATTAAATTAAATCTGTCTGTTAATTTTAATTATTATTTTTTCGATTTGAATAATAAGCAAATGGGTATAAAAATATATTTTAGAAAAAAACGATTTGAATTTTCTTATAGCATTTTTGACTGGATAATATCAATTACGGTCTTCAGGTTTAAATGTTATTATTATTGATATTTTTGGGGAATATTGATTCAGGGATTATTGATATTTTCAAGTTATTATGTAATTATTTTATTACGACAAAAACTGTTTAAACTCATATATTGTGCGTTGTACGAGTAATATTCTACAAATACACGGTATATCTTCTAATCTACGAGAATATAAGTAGTATAGGTATATTGGTATATGTTTTGATATATATTTGCATATATTGGAATGAATTATCACCATCTGGTATAAAGAACACGGAGATTATTGATATTTTCAATTTATTACGCCATCTCTGTTATTTTGGCAAATATTTTTGAGACTCATATTGTAATACGGGTAATCTTCGGCTAACACACTGGCATATTTCCTAATCTGCAACAATATGCATAGTACGGGGTTGCATATATTGATTCAATTCTTTTTTTGTAAATTTGCTTACAAAAGGGGCCAGAATGTTTTATTCTTCAGATCTGCCCGTGAAGATAATTTTGCATAGTGAGAACAGATATTCTTAAACTTCTCTTTACGAGCAATAAATTTAATATTTTAATAAAATTTGCACATGATGGCGAATTTTAAGTTTCTTTATATTATATTACTCTGTACGAAGAACGGGTATGCTGCTAGTCAATAATAATAATGTTTAAATATGAAGACCGTAATTGATCTTATCCAGTCATAAAGGCAACATCATTGAAAATTTTTTATATACATATGTTTTTTATTTAAATTGGGAAATATTTATTAAAAATCGTCTTCCGCATAAACACATTCATTTTCTTTAAATAAATTGGTGAAAAAATATCGTCCGCATAATACTATTTCTATGAAAGGTTTAATCGTGCGTTTTTAATTAATATATAGACAACCTCTGATCCTAGAAATTCGAAACATGGACTAAATTTTAAATGAGGTTACTCCAATTCTGCCCCGAAAATGTCATCTAATTTGGTTCAGCCGTTCTCCAGTGATGATGAGACAAACAGACAAACAGACATGCCGACAAACGGACAGATAGACATACAGACAAATTTTCGATTTCATTCTTACAGATTAAAAGTAATAAAATTATTTATAAGTATTTTATTTATATTACTATTGCATTTATAAAGCATATAGTATTTATTTATACAGAATCAGTATCCATAATGAATTTTAATTTTATTAAAATAGCATATGTGCTACATAATATAAAACTATAATAGTACATTAATACAAACAATAAACATTCTGCGAATCAGTTCTGCTTTGGATGCACATAAAAGGGTCTCCATAAAATATTCTATAATTTGAATTATGCATTGTATTCTTAGCTTTATTAATTGCTTATTTTACAGTAAATAATATAATGTGCAAAATTATTTTTATACATCATGTTTCATCCATTGCATAAACATACATTTTAGCGTAAAAATCTTAATTGTTAGCACTATCAAATGTATGGAAAATAGAAAATCTCTAAATAACTGTACTGCTTTATGGTTAATACAAATAAAAAAATAAAATCATGTATATATTTTTGAGCAAAATTTATAGAAATTTACACTAAAACTCATACGTAAAAGCTTTCGTAATAACGTGATACAAACTCCAACATTTTCAGTTATTATCCCACAGTTGCTAAAACTACAACGCCATCTATTAACGTTAAAAGTATATCAAATCAGATAAAGCTTTATTCCAAGTCACATATGCTGTATGAAAATGGGTATATCTTTAAAGCTAGTTCATGTTTCAATCTAATCACACCTGTCCAATAGATGGTTCAGAAAACAGAATCAGTCAGTATTATACGATTCAAGAAAGTCGGAAAAAGACGAATTTTTTATATTGCAGAGCTTCAAACTCAGTTAATCAGCTGTTCTTGTTTCTGTAGACCAACAAGCTGTTAGATCAAAATATCGTACAGTCATTCGTAAGAATTATAGCGGAATTTCCAATTCGTTTTCCCCTTATGGGTTTGTAGTTAGGAAAACACTAACTATGAGACAGTCTAACTACATCTTTCTCACATTAACAGTCGTTTTAAACATTTTAAACTAAAGCAGCAAAATTATATTTAACATATACACAAAGAAATATTTTTGAGTATGCGACGCATTTTAATCGTCTCTTGCTTCAGTTAGCTCCTGTGAAAATCTTACTAAAGGAAAGTGTCCATACGTGAGTATGTGTGTGTAATCTTTAGTGTAAAATTTTAAAGTCATATGACCATGATATTTTGCACAAAGGTACTCCAGGACCCGAATAGGTGCATACTGTCATTATATATATTTTTAATTTCAAATTAGTTTTTTATTTATTTTATATACTCGAATCTCCATTGCGACCGCTAAAAACTCAGTAAAACACGTGGGGAGAAATGTGGCTCGAATTCCATTCGTGGCACGGTGGCTAGATCATAGAAAAGCGTCTCGGTTGCGAATCCAGGAATTTAAGATGGATGACGCTTCATATTTATCAGTGTGCATGTTGATTTCCGAGGATTCGCTTGTTTCAAAAGCAGTTGAATATACGACCAATTCAGTGTTAGAAATTAAAAATTTGACCTAGGCGTCATTTGACGCCTATAGTTTTGGCTCTAGTTGCCAAATAGACACGGTAAGTTGCCATTTTTACATCTCTAACAATAACAGCTATTTTTTAAATGTCCATTTTTGTTAAAGATATAAACAAAAAATTATTCAGATTTTTGTATTAAAAACTGTTTTAAATTTTCTTAAAATGCAAAATAAACTGATAAAGAAACCCAAGAGAAAATAAATAGAAAACTTTGCTAATTTGTTCTTACTTGATAAAAAGGACATAAAAACAACAAATTAAAAAAAACTTCTATTTAGCAATTTTCAATTATGTAACGCATGGAATTATGCATATTATC
The DNA here is from genome assembly GCA_951213105.1 of Amaurobius ferox. Classification (NCBI taxonomy): domain Eukaryota; kingdom Metazoa; phylum Arthropoda; class Arachnida; order Araneae; family Amaurobiidae; genus Amaurobius; species Amaurobius ferox. Next base: position 92,505,910 of record OX578136.1, read on the forward strand.
TTATACAACCAGTGCCCCAATACCCCTTCATTTCGTGCTTGACAATTAATTTTTCTGCGCTAAAACATCAATTAATATAAAAGTTTATTTGATGAAAACAAATTGCAAAAATGGAAAATATGTGATAATAAAACGGGATAAACCGATAATCACGTATAAATGCACATTTTAGTGACAGTTCCATTTAATATTTCTCATATTACTTACAAATATAAAAATTAAATATATTTAAAATTAAAATATTATAAGAAAATCTTGAGCGAAATGCAATCACTTTTTATGGCCAATTTCGTCAAAGTATGGAATATCATTTTAAAATCTGTTTACTATATTCATCTTAAAAGTTTAAAAAAAAAGGAGGGGTCGGGGAATTCGCATATTTGTCCGGAGATCGGCAGCCAATGCAAATATCGGAACTTCACGAAGAAATGCAGAGTTGGCAGCTAGGGTTCAGCACTTGCAAGTCAATAATAAGTTTTTGTTTTATAGTTGCTACTCTTTTTCGACAAAATATAAATCATAACCCTGAAACTCATCTACACCCTTTGGGTGAGCTAGACAGCCTTTGTAATAATAAAAAAAAGTGCGAATCACATAAATTTCAGGGATGGATATAAAAAGTGCGTAGATGCCATCCTACAAGGAAAAGAAATAGGAACATATTGAACGAAGGAAAATCGCGCACTAATACCGTTTATCCCCATACTGCTGCAAAATAGTCTTATATTTCATTAATAATACGTTTGAAAAATAGTGTTTCTATATAATATACAAAATAAAACGAAATATAAAGGATCGCGCACAAATGCCGTTTATCGCGATGCTGCTGCAAAATAGCCTTTCGTGCCATTAAAAATAAGCTTGAAAATAGTTTTTCTGTAAATTATAGTATAAACGAAATAATCACAAACGTTTTAGACGATGCAAACAGATGGCAGAAGTGGAAAAGTATTTTCACAATAAAACGAAATATAAAGAAGATCGCGAACAAATGCCGTTTATCGCGATACCGGTACTCGTGCAATACAGGTCTTCATTTCTTAATTAATACATCTGGAAAATAGTTTTCTTGTATATAACACGAAATAATCATAAAAAGTTTAGTCGATGTAAATGTGTTTCTCCCACATTAATTAGAAACTAACGCAATCACATCGAAACGGATTTTTGGAACGTGGAACTTGGAAACGACCAATTGTAATTCTCATATCTTTTAATTTTTACTGAAAGTGTGTGCAATTTGATTCTTGCAATTTTTGTGTCGAAACTATTTTAAATTGTATTCAAATGAATTATTTAGGTAGCGGGTTCTTATTTAATTATTTATACGTTGTGTACGCTTATTTAGAACCAGGGATTTCGATCTTGTCCCAAATAAAATCCAAACACTTAATAATGTTGACCAGCTCTATATATGTCAAATAATCTGAATGGAACGTAAATATATTAAATTATGTATCGGTTTACATATGTTAATGGATTTCTAATAAAAGGAAAAAATGTTGCAACAAGGACGTTTTAAACGCGTCAATGGCGCTTAAAACGTTTCGACGCGTTTTCCGTTTAATTGCAATTGTTATTATATTTTATCATTAAACATCTTATTTGATAAAACAACAAACATACTGTATATTTTATCTAAAATATTCTAATAAATATTTTAAGTACAATAAACATACTAAATATTACACAATTTTTATCGTCATCTCAATACAATCTCAATAGAACCAAGAAAAAAATAATGAAACACAAATATACGTGTACAAAAGCTTGAAAATCAATATTAAAATATTTATAATATTATCTTACTAAAATCACACATTTTAAAATTCAAAAATGTGTTCACCGAAAAAGATATTGCTATCTGACACTTTCTCTCGGTTCTAGACGTCATATCTTTCACATATTTTCCCCTTGAAACTCGTGTAAAAATAACGTTTCCGGCTTTTTATGAAGAATAACTTGCATCGGAAACTAGCTTTTGAACGGTTAGAAGTCGAATTATAAAAATAGCGGTATCTAATATCAATGAAGTTAAATTTTAAATGTCTGATTTTAACATATTTGGATTACACAATGTCTTTTTATATTGTTGAAGCACTTTCAATTTAACCATAGAAATTTGAAAAGGAATATCCTTTATTACCTTTCTTGTAGAATATGAAGATATTTATCTTAAAAGATTCTTATTACAAATTGCTTTATATATATTGTTCAGATGTGTAGACAGGTGTAGCACCATTCTTAGTACATTCACTATATGGAATTTAAAATGTAAGGTTTTCAAATTCACAATAACTTTAGCTTCTCCAAAGTTTAAGGACTATTTTTTAAAATTGTGTATCGTCTTTATTTAGTTTTGAAACGTATAATCATTCCTCCTTACCAAAACGGTTTCGGAAATTCACATAAATTTTGAAGTTCTCTGTCTGTACAATATGCATTAATATTTATTATACGGTTTATGGTATGGGTGAAACCCATGATATCATAAACCAAAATGTATCCTAAATGTCTGTGTAAAGTTCGATGATAGTGCATTTCTAGTTTTCTCTGGTAATCTTCATTTGGAAAAAACCGTCGTACTTTGTGAGCTATGCAACCCAGATAGGATAAATATACCGTTGTCTATATAATAAAAGGCAATGTCTGTGTGTCTGTCTGTCTGTGTGTCTGTCTTATACACTATACGTTTCGCGACCGCGCGTCGGAGAGCTACGAAATTTGGCAATCGGAGACCCGGGGGGGAGGGAAGGGGACACGTGAAAACCGATTTTTAAAATTTTAATTATTTTTTTATTTATTTAATGTTTTATGCGATTTCGACCGTTTTTTGCCATTTTTGCCCTTTTTTCTCCACGATCCAGACATCGTAGAAAAAAACAAATTACACCATCGGAAAGAGCAGAGAATTTTGAGTAAAAATATATCAATTTCAAATCTGAATTTCGATTTCTAATATTTTTTAAAGATTTTAAAACAAAAGTCACTTTTTGGTCAAGAAAACGATTTTTGGTTTTTAAATTCTCGCATCGTGAAAAGTACTCATAATTTCGACTAATAATTTACATTTTCAGAAAGGTTAAACATCTGGCATTCTTACAAGTCTAATCTGGTCCAGAAATAATGAAAATTGCCTTCAGGATCGCAATTTTAAAGACGTCATGATTTTAAATTTCTCGCCGTTCCGCTCGGCGTGACGCTTCGTTTCTCCCCCGCTGAAGCAGGGAAGGTGGTGGGTGGGGACGTCAAGGTGGAGGTGACGTCACGGTTCTGAATAGAGCGCCTTTGCTCTATATAAATTATTATATTTATATTTTAAATGATGGGACGATCTGGATTTTTTAAATGTATATTTTAACTTTTGGATATTTTAATTTTATGGATATTTTAAATGATGGAACAATGAAACAATGGAATGAGGATGATGGAATTAAGCATATGGTCATTTTAAATTGCAAATTAGCGCGCGGGAAGTTAGCGGTAGGCCCGGGTTCGATTCCCGCCACTGCCAAAACTGCCGCCGTGTTTACGTGGAATACGATCACGTTAAATATGTGGGTCCGTAAGTCCTTCCGAGAGGTTGGTGGTAGGGGAAGGAGGATACGGCCCCTGTGGATGCCTCCCCCACTGGGTTCCCGTCTAAATTGGGTGAATATGTAGAAAGTTATGGAGATTGTCGCGGAGGGCGCGGCAGCCCAGTGGTTAGCGCGCGGGAATTGCACTCAGTAGGCCCGGGTTCGATTCCCGCCACTGCCAAAACTTACGCCACGTTCACGCAGAGTACGATCACGTTAAACATGTGGGTTCGTGAGTCCTTCCGAGAGGTTGGTGGTAGGGGAAGGAGGGTACGGTCTAAATTGGGTGAATAAAAAGAAAGTTATGGAGATTGTCGCGGAGGGCGAAGTAGCCCAGTGGTTAGCGCGCGGGAATTGCACGCGGTAGGCCCGGGTTCGATTTCCGCCACTGACATGGAGTACGATCACGTTAAACATATGGGTCCGTATGTTTTTCCGAGAGGTTGGTGGTAGGGGAAGGAGGGTACGTTCCCTGTGGATGCCTCCCCCACTGGGTTCCGGTCTAAATTGGGTGGCACATCCTGGCCGTCCAACCAGTTACCAGGACCGGGTTCGATTCCCAAAATTGCCGCCGTGTTTACGCGGAGTACGAGCACGTTAAACATGTGGGTCCGTGAGTCCTTCCGAGAAGTTGGTGGTAGGGGAAGGAGGGTACGGTCTAAATTGGATGAATAAAAAGAAAGTTATGGAGATTGTCGCGTAGGGCAAAGTAGCCCAATGGTTAGCGCGCGGAAATTGCACTTGGTAGGCCCGGGTTCGATTCCCAAAATTGCCGAATAAAAATAAAGTTATGGGGATTGTCGCGGATGGCACGGTAGCCCAGTGGTTAGCGCGCGGGAATTTCACTCGGTAGGCCCGGGTTCGATTCCCGCCATTGCCAAAACTGCAGCCGTGTTCACGCGGAGTACGATCACGTTAAACGTGTGGGACTGCAAGTCCTTCCGAGAGGTTTGTGGTAGGGGAAGGAGGGTACGGTCTCTTTGGATGCCTCCCCCATTGGGTTCCGGTCTAAATTGTGTGGCACTTCCTGGCCTTCCAAGCAGTTACCTTACACCTTTCTGGTAGGTCGCGCCAACGAGTTTGCCACGGTCAGAATTTTCAAGGGTAGCGAACAGGCTGGTCGCCAAAGGCGGCTAGTAAGGAATAAAGGATACCTTTCATTTATAAGTTTAGTACACCTTTTTAGCATTTTTCTTTACCATCAGAAGCTGCAGGTAATAGAATATAAGACCACCGTAATGGGCTGTCGACCTTTAATTAACACGGGATATCTTTGAGATATATTTGATCATAAAGACCTCTAAACGCTTCAGATTTACAGTGAACTCAACGATTACTACTGTAAGACACTCAACCTTATTGGTTAGAAATGTGAGGCATCCATCAAGCTGAATACCTTGATCTTAAATCGACAAGGATTGTGTTACAAATTGCAATTTTTACCATTAATATATAAACTATTTGAATCCTCTGAAGATACTGACTTTGTTTAAATACCTTTAACCACATTTGACATCAGTTTCAGCTCGTTGTTAGCACGTGATTACTTTTGAGGCAGGCAATAATTCGTGGATGCCTTACATAGACCCATGCTCAGACAATACAAATGACCCAGCTTTACCCAGAAGTTTGTAAGTAGGTTGTAATTTACCAAGATAAACTCCGATATTTATAAATTTTAGTTCATCTCTTGCTGTACCCAAAATTACTAGCCAAAATGTATTTTATCGGGAAATCTGAGGTTTGTATTTCCAGGCATTTCCCATAATATAATTTACAAACACAAAATAAAGCAATATAGTGAATAAGACAGAATCAGCAGTTAAAATATAATCACTATCATATGAAAAAATATTTTTATCAAATCTATAGTTATCCATTGTTATACTGAGCATTAAATATGCTAGTATAACAATAGAGAACTTGTTCAGTCCAATAAACTTTTACAGATTAATTTCTTACGATGACTATCTTACGAAGAATACACATAACATCAATAACCGTATATACAGACAGAATACATTCCAGGAAAAATAAAATAGTATCATTAGTAAAAACATAATATTTTTACAGATAAATAAAGAAAACTTTTTTCAACAGACAAATCATCAAATAAGTTACTTCAGCAGTAAATAGCTTTCCCATCCCAATTAACTTTTCCACAAAAACTTTCTACAGTGATATTTTTTACTAAAAATCTAAAGAGAGCATTGACAGTATTTATGTTGCGAATAGATTTTGATAGAAATTGTAATTTGTGTTAAAGTTTTTATTTATACATGATAAAATCAATTTATTATCAGAAAATATTTTCTTTTAAAGAATGAAATTTAAATGCTTGTTTTCTAACATTAAAACTGGGGATTACTGTCATGCTGTGCATTGCACTAAACATTAACAGTCGTATATACAAAAATAAAAAAAAAATATGCTACGACGAATGAGATACAATTAGCAGTAAATCATAATAGTTTCACACATAAATAAAGGAAAACGTTTTTAAACTGTAAATCATCAAATATACGGGCTCAACGATATAGATTTTTTAGCACAATGCACTTTATATATAAATTTTTAATAGTGACTCTAATTTCTAAGAAAGCATTAGCATTTTTTATGTGTCAAATGGTGTGTTAGAGGATCTATCCTTAGTTTGTTTTAATGTTTTTGATATATAAATGATAAAATAAGCTTATCACACAAATATATATTCTTCTTCTTCGAAACAGACCTTCCGACCTACCTGGAGGTGTAAGGTATCTGTTTGGACGGCTGAGAAGTGCCACCCAATTTAGACCGGAAACCAGTGGTAGCAGAATCCATAGGGACCTATTTACCATTCCACCAACTTCTCGAAAGGACTTACGGACCCGCATATTTAAAGTGCCCGTATTCGCGTGAACACGGGGACAGTTTGGGCAGAACCGTTAATAGAAACCGGGTCGTTAGAGTGAAATTCCTGTTCGCTACCCACTACCCCACCCCAAATATCTTTATTATTAAACAATCAAATAAAAATGTTGGATTTATGTCACTAAAATTTTCTCGACAAATATTCATCTACATATAATTTTTCTACAGTGGACTTTTTATGAAAATACTAGCAGCGATTACCCGGCGTTGCTTGGGATTTACGATGCAAAACTCTGATAAAAATTACAAAGAAACATATAGGACTGTGAATTTTATACATTGTTTTTTCACTGTGAAAGAAGTAAATTCATTGCATTATGTAAGAAAAGAAATCATTGCATTATATAAGTCATAGCTGCTTCCGGCACGCCCTTCGTAATTAGGCCCTCCGGGCAGAGTCTCGGAATGTGTTTATTAGGTGTCCACAATTGATGTACAGTCAATATGTACAGTTTGAACTAAAATCACTCTTAAACACTAGGCAACAATGCAAATGTTAAACAAATTTACTGTTAAACCTAATTTGTTAGGTTTGCGCTTGCTTGTAAAACACATTTTTTTATTTTCCTCCAAGAGCTAAAACATGCACATTTTGTGAAACATATAAATTTGATAGAGTTTCCATTTAAATTCATATTTCAAACCTGCGGTTTTCAAAAGTGATTAATACATTCAATAAACTCCCACAAAACTCAGAGATTTAATTTCTTTCACGTTTTGAACCAACGATGGCCAATCTTTTTCGTTGGGAATCATGGAGTTAGAGAGTAGAACTCTTAGGGAAAAGTTTCGTTTCCCATTAATATCTCAACAAACCCTGGTCTTAGAAACTTGAAACTTGGACTACATTTATGGAGGGATATTTTAAAGCTATCCACAAAATTTTATTAAATTCGATGCAGCTGTTCTCCCGTGATGAGAGAAACGAAAGTTTCGTTTTTCACTCATATCTCAAGAACGCCTAGTTGTAGAAACTCGAAACATAGGCTAAATTTTAAGTGAGACTATATCAAGACAATCCAGCAAATTTCATTACATTCGTTTCAGCCATTCTACCGTGATGTTGGATCATACATACATATATACATACATACTTTTCCTCTTTATATATATAGATTGAAAAAAAGCATTATCATCATTTATGTTGTGAACGGATTTTTAGAGGACTGCAGTTTGTTTTAGCGTTTTTGATTTACAAATAGTAATAAAATATGTTTACCATAAGAATATATTTGCAGTTGAATAATAAAATTAAGATGCTTCATTTCCTTCATTAAACATTTCTTGACAAATACATTTATATATATATATCTTTTACAAAAACATATATTATAAAAGAACATTAGTATTATTTTTGTCAAGAAAGGTCTTTTAGGAAAACGGCAGTTTATTTTAGTATTTTTAATTTATAAATGATAAATTAAGCTCACCACAAGAAATGAGCGATTAAACAGTAAAATTAGTTTGCTTGATTTGTATTGAACATTTTCTTGACAAACAAACTCATTAATAAGAGAAGGTGAAGTACCATATTTTACATATGCAAGTAATCATTATCTTATTTCTTTATTTAATCAAGTAATCAGCTTCTCTAGTTAATTGGACATAAACAATCACTTTAATTTTAACCCCTCATATTCAAACTGCATTTTACATTGCACATACCACTTTTAAACTTAAAATGTGTTTTTCCAACTAAGAAGATGTTGCTAACACAATTTACATTTTCAGGAAAATATATTTTTCTTTCAATATCTCTCTCGAAACTGGTATAAAAACTACTTCAGACACTTTATCAAAATAATTTACATTTGAATATGCGTTCTTAAATAGAAAATAAATTATTAAACAGGTACCGAACTTAGAAAGAACATATATTTTTGGTTTGGGTCGACCTAGATAACACAACGTCTTCCAATGTATTCTTTAAGTACTCTTTTCTCAAATGAAGGGGGGGATGTAACCATGTTGATATTTTTGTTGAATAGATTAATATAGTTCTAAAAATATCAGCCACATACAGGTTGAACGTAGAGCAGTAGGAAATCGTAAGGCATACACTACCGTTCAGTTTTCAGACCAATTCGTCCGAGTTCGCCGTATAGCACTACCATCGAGCAATAATCTTCATTCAAATAATCTGCCATGATCTTTCTCGACACGATGCTCGTCATACATATATGATGATAGGGGATCGTTTCGAATAACGACACATTTTCATTTCAAACAAATAGTAGGATGTAAACATGTTGGCTTTTTTGCTGAATATAAAATTATATATATGTCTAAAAAATATCAGCCACATACTGGTTAAACGTTGAGTAATGGGAAATCGTTAGGCATACTACTTTCCACAACATTTCGTCTGAAGTGGCTAATTTGATACTAATTCGCTTACTAATTCAGTTACGATCGACGACTTTCTACTTGACATTTATTATGTATCTCTCATAGTTTCTGAGGTAGAATTTTTAACTTAAAAATTTTGCCGGTAAGGACGGTGTCGTCAGTTTCAGCTAGTATATATTTTATACCCACTGTTGAAATCATAAAATAAGGCTTGCTAAAACTAGATGTCTATTTTTTTATTTTTGTGCAATTTTAGACAAAAGTTTTAGCAAATTGAACTTTCAAACATAATTTTAATGTTATTGATATTGCTTTTATATGTTAAAGTTTTCTGGAAAGAACTGTAGTTTGTTTGGCTCTTAGTCATTCTCTTCAGTGTTCACCCAAGTACCTGAACTATTGACAAAAATCCGACGATAAAAACATAAAGAAAATTGAAATGTCTAATTGTGAAACGAAGAGGCAATTATGCAGTTTTGATGTTTCGATCGAAACAAAACCGCAGACTTTTAGGCACCGTTTTATAACAGTTTCGGCCAGGAAGGTCATGGACCCAATAAATTTACGTCACATAAATTGCAGGTGTGGTTGGGACAAAGATCTCCTCAGGCCAACACTTTAATCAAGCTTCATCGGAGACTCAAGGAACCAATGATGCGAAGATGCGACATCACATTGAGGAGCCTCCTAAGAGAGCAAGGGAGGCGTATTTGGGCCTCAGGTCAAATTATGTGGGCACAAGGAGAAAAAGTCAATGAAAAGGAGATTGGAATGAGAGTGCAAACAATGTTGTTCATAAGTAGAATGATTATCCAAAAGCGATGAGAGCGAGTCGTTATTATACAGATTGATAATGCAAAAGTTCAGAGAGTAGTATTTGCAAGCAGAGTAGTGAGTAGTTAATTATATAATATATTGTAAATTATATAATAATATTAAAATGATTCAGAAAAGACAAAGCTGACTCCAAATGTCAGAAAAAAAGCGGCAAAATTTCAGTCATGCTGAGCAGCAGACCCGAGATACATGTGCCAGTCTCCGTATATATTAGACCAGCTGTTAATATTTGGAATAAGTTCAAATGATCTGGTCTCACACCATTATTGTCTCCTTCTTAAACGTTTGTTAATATTAATGTAATTTTAGTCATAACAATAATAGGTGTGAATAAATAATATTTATTTCAAAAGCTAAAAATGTGGAATTGAATGTCTAGTGTTTTTATTATTAATTATATTAAGGAACTCGAACAGAGAAGTAATGGTGGGTTTTGCGGCCACGATCAGCAATACACGAACTATACGATTCAGTACTATTTCGATTAAGAATAATAATTTAATCCACGAAATAGAATTATATTTTTAAAATAAATACACTTCAACAAAATGTTTCTTTTTGTTCACCACATTAGTAAATGTAAACTTTTAGGTGAATACTAGGTGTTGCTCTGACGTTAAATTTATGTTTCATTTTTTGTACTTTTCATTTTGGCTACTAGCATAACTTATTTAGTTTTCTAATTAGTAATTTTTCTAGTATACATATTTTTTTAGCTAACTCTAAATTTTTCTATACTATTTATAAAGTCATAAAGTCAAAGTTATTTCAATAAAATAACTGTTATGTGAAACGCTTTCTTTGTTTTGAGAAAATATTTTTAGAGATTTTTCCGAAAATCGCATAAAAGACTGTTTTCGACACTTCATCGAAAGTAACTTAATTCGGAAACTGAGGAAAACACGAATGGCAAAACATGTGCCTTATCATGGTAAATTTATTTTGAGCATTTCTGCCCTCAGTGTATTTAGATATCTACATTTATGTTATATTGCAATGTCTGCATTTATAGTGTTTTATTGGTTTCGCTGCTATTAAAACGAAAGAATCTTGTGAGGCAATGCGGTGGTATTGGTTCTGCTGAACAAAAGAGTTTACGTTGAATTTTAAATGGCAATTTCTTTCATGTCGCCATATATACATTTTCGGTATTATAAATAATTTTAAAACGCACATTCTATATAAATAATTTCTATATAAATACATTATCTATAAATATGTTTATTAATTCATTCTATATAAATATAATTATTTAATTCTAAATAATTATAGTTATTTAATTCTATATAAATACATTCTATTTACATCTATTTATTAATACATTGTATATAAATCCGATTATTTAATTATCGATAAATATATTTTATATACATCTATTTATTCATGCATTCTATATAAATCTAATTATTTAATTCTATAAAAATGCATTCTATATAAATATATGCACTATAAATAATTCTGAAACGCACGCACAAACTTACTCGTAGATATATACACACAAAAGTACGCATATATACACGCACGCACACAGACATAAGCACACACACTTAAGCATGTATATACGCACGCACACACATATTAACGCACATACACACACACATATTAACACACATACACGCACACACACACACAAATATTCACCTGGTAATAATAAGTCTGAGAGGTTATCATTGTTCCTGTTTTTATTTTTATCAAATAGTCGAACATAAATCATCGATGAAACACAAAATAAATATTTCTAAAAAATAAGTTATGCTGAATACTATTTAAACAAGTGTGTAAAATAGTTTTTCATCTCACATAAAATATGCATGTGCAGCTATATTCCTGTATGTATCAAGGAATAACAGTTGAAACTTACAAAACTAATTAGTATACCGCACAGGTATCGAATTACTCCATAGGCAAGATACACATTAAGGATTCATGGCACAATGTGCATCTTACACTGCATCTCGTATAGTGCTCAAACATGCACCAGAAATCGGAGAACATGCATATCTTTTGAGTCGGTAGAACCGTGTTTTGCTATATATCACCAGTGTCTGGATAGTAAATAATAGAAATGACTGTTGAAAATCAACTTCATCGTGCACATGTTGTTAGTACCTAGTGTGCGTTCTTAATGTGGGGCTGACCTTAGACATAATTGTTGCTTCCGTTTTCGATCACTTCGGTGATAGATTTGAATTAATATGGGTATCGTGTTAACATAATTTGTCTCCTTGTGAAGGATTATAGCAATTATTTATTCTAAATTACCTTGACATGCCATAAACAATTAAAAGTGCCGAATATGCCATATAAATTTTAGTACTGTCGGGCTCTTCTCAATGACTTGTTGAACATTTTGAGAATCTGCGCAACTGGGCAATTTAGGTTTTCATAACATTTTTGAATATATAATAAGAAAAAACAATGAGAAGATATTGTAATTACATTTTAATTACATTGACAGTCAAAATCATTTATGTCAGTTTGAATTCACAATGTTTAATAGATATAAAGTGGTAAGTGTACCAATTTTATGAATGAGCATTTTTTATAACTTAAAAATACATTATAAATTTATTTACTTTTGGAATTTTAGATAATTTTTGTAAGTATATATATATATATTTCCAGTTGAGTCCTATATTTCCTTTGTGCTTATTCAAATTGAAATAATAATGCAGAAAATTCTAATGCACTTGTATATTCTCTTAAAATGACCACTATAATATTATGTAATTATATTCAATGATAAACTTATCATGCATCATATTAAATGATTAGCACAACTGCAACTGCAAAATATTTATAACTGTGTTGTTGTAGTTGTTGTTACATATGTTTTGATTGGAAATCAATACATTGCATAACTGGCATCTCCCAATGATACCAATGTAGAAATACAAAACAGAGAAAACTAACTAAATACAAAACAAGAATATTGCAAATCAGATAAACACAGAGCCCAATGAGAAGATGCCGAAGAAGGGGCCACAACCTCAGGGACAATTCATAAAAGTTCTAGCTTCTGAATGCAGTCAGTATTATCATCACATCGACGTCCTCCTCAACCATAGTTCTTTTGACTTCCGTAAAATTTGAACTAAATAAGCCACCAACATTTCAATTTACAAATATATGTAGTATATTTATTATTTAAAACAAAATGACTATGTCTATATTAAAAGGTATTCTTGTAGAAATTTACTGAGATGAATATAAATTTCATATAAAAATGTAAAACCTAAGATAGAAAATCTAACATAGCTTTCACATACATTCTGTTAATTATGAACTTCTATCTACAAAGATATATGCCGGTCAAATATTTTTATTAAACTTTACAGGTGAGTAGAAAAAATTAATGAAATTCCATGAATAATCCTCTTCCAAACTTCATTTCCCATCATTATTGATGAGCTATTAACTTTTATTGTCCGCAGTCCATTTCACGATCTAATTTTACGAGAATTTATGCATGAATAAAAAAAAGTGTGAAGTTTGAGGAAAATATAAAAATCTTAAATAATGAAGGGATAATATGAACAATAAAAATGAATTATTTAGGAAATGGATATTATCGGTAAGACTCCATAAACGGACCGAATTTAAATGGCATTTTCGTTTATATTTAATTAGATTGCTTCTTTGCTTCTCTAGTCATAGTAACCACTTAAATGTGAAAATTAAAAATTAGTTATTGAAAAAAGTGTAATTATTCAGTTTTACATATTTTCCAATCATAAAGATACTAATAGAATTTATTTAATTGTGTCTTCTGCCGCATTGTGGAAATTTCAGAAAACACTTGCGTTTAAAATACAGTTCATAAAATTTAATTATCCTCTCTGTATTGAATGAAAATTGCAATATTACTCAATACTCATGTCAGCTGCAAGTGGGTTAGACAACTTAATGAGCATTATAAGTTATGTTAAAAAATGAATTTTATTTATTACAGTGAAACAATCCAGAAGATGAAATGTTTTCATTTAAAATTTTGTACAAGCAATGTTTTGTCTTGATTTGTTTAGAAATGAACTATTGTTTACGCACTTCTCTATTTTAAAGGAAACTCATTGCTTAATATAGCCTCACTTGTTCTCCAATCGCTATTGATAAATATACGGCTTTAAGATCTACATTTTCCCGTTTAATAAAACATATATTGCATTAAATGATATATTTTAAATTGTAAACAAATTTATTTCCAAAAGTGACCGTGAAACTTTGCTCTTTTCTTAACCCTTTCTGCATTACATAAATGAAATATCTAATGAATGAAATATCCGGTGAAATAAAATTGTGACACCAGGAGACATTTAGGCAGTGTCAATATGACGAAGATTTACGATATATACCTAGCAGGAGAAAGAGCAGACGCGCAGACACTATTTTACGACTGTCATGGCCCGGGAGGTTATGAACGCATTAAATAAATGCACATACATTACAAGTGTGGTTGCATCAAAAATATCTTTCAGCACAAGGCTGATACCATGCAGATTGGTTAACACGTTAGCCAATGAATAAGTGTTGCTGCATCGCCCTGCAGACCACGAATGAGATATGGAGGGCGGATCTGGATGTCAGGTGAAACGATGTGGCAACAAACAAAGAAATTTCAACAAGAGTAGCAGTCTAGATTAAGAAGTGAGAGACGATGCCGACCAAAAAGGTGGCTGTCTATGATCATTTGATTGACCCATACCATCTACCATGCCGACTGGACGGCAGAACGTGCCTCCTATTTTTACAGGAGGTATTGCCACAGCTACTGCAACATGTTCTTGCCAACATTAAAGCATGTATGTGGTTCCAACACGCTGGAGCATCCCCCCATTTCAGCGTGGATGTGCAGCACACCTTAGATGCTACATTCCCAGGTCAATGGATTGGTCGGGGTGGTCCCTTAGTTTGACCGACCCGATCGCCTCATCTCTCCTGTCTCGATATTTTTTTATGGAGCCATATGAAATATCTCATCTACGATAGCCCCATCGACTCCGATGAGGACGTTGTTGGTAGGATTGATGTTGCTGTCGGCGTTGTCCAAGATATGTCGGGTGTTTTAGCTAACGTGCGCCGCTCGCGACGTTGCAGGTGTGAAGACTGCATTACTGCTGGTGGTCGCACTTTTAAGCAGCTTCTGTAACTTTGTCCACTCATTTTGCAATTTCTGTCAGTAAAATGCACTTCCTGCCTACTCTGTCATTTTAGTGTTTCCTCTTTTCACGAGAGAGTCATCATTTCCTCATTTCATGAGCTACCACCTAGCGGTTCACCCTCTTGCGTTACGACCCTGCTTTGTATGACAAAAATTGATTGTTTAAATGTGATTTATCACCCCTTAAAGTTTGGCCCATTAGTTCTGACTCACCTTGTATATATATAATGCGAGTTAATCATAATTGTATATGGGCAATAAATAACGTTGACTTCAAAATTTAAAATTATGAAAGTCAATTGTGTGGTATTCTAATTAATAATTATATTTTAGAAACTCGCACAAAGAACAAATTGGCGGATTTGAATTGCGGCAATTCAAATTATGCGCTTTTTTTTAAAATGTGTACCACATAAATATCTGGTGAATAAAATATTCGGTGAAATAAAATATCTGGTGAATGGAATACTCGGTAAAATGAAATAATTGGTGAATGGAATAACCTATGAACGAAGTATCCGGTGAAATTAAATGTTTGTTCCGACTAACCCTAGAACCACTACTACCATTTTGGTAACGTCCTGAAATTTTATATTCATGTTGTGGAGAGCATAAGCATAAGTTGTTAGATCATAGATTGTTAAATGTTATTAATGATTTCGTATTTCTATGACTATATTAAAACTGAACCCTAGTGTGAGCGAAAATATTATGATATGGACATAGGTATGTATAGAAACAGTATCTAATTTTCTTCAATTTTACTGAATTGTGATGATTTTATTTGCCTGTCTCGCCATTAGTGTGAAGTAAAAATATATGAAAAATATGATTTTTCGAATTTTAATGTTGTCTGGGTATTGAAGACCCCGACCGTCCGACTCATCCTGAGGACTTGAACAACTATTTGGACTGCCGGACTGTTCCCTGGGTGTATTAAAGTTGCGGTTGTAAAAGTATGTGATGCAGTTGTGGTGTCGTTTCGTTAATATCAATGTTCTTTATCAGAATTTTCTTTCTCATTCGTTGGTCTTTCAAAAAATATATTTTCTGTAATGACATCTTCATAATTTTTTCGCAAGTGTAAGCAGCGAAATTCCAGTCAACAGCAAACAGTTCGTTTGAATCTAGTTTTGTAGTTATCATTATTACACTGTTCTTTATAAGGTTTCAGAAACGTCTTGTATATTTCAAGATAACTCCGATGTTGACGTAAAACATATTGATGTGATATATTCGGAATTGAAACGGTCCTTTATATTTCCTCAATATCACTTCCATTGGTTCAGCAATTTAGTAAACTGTATTGGTCTTCTTATGTCTACCACCAATTTGCATTTCCTGCCTTACGTAGAAATACTGGTTTTCTAAAACCAGGAGAAACGCACTTCATATATGTCGCAAAATTTACTTGAAGACGTTGATAATTCAGCTATATAAGTCATGATTATGAAATGAACCTGAAATTTAAAGTAGTTTCTCACTACCACAAACCAATAACACAAAACATTCAAGGAGAGTTCTATAGAAGTCACGAGTCATCCATTTTCATTTCTTCTCTAATCTGAAATTATTTATATTGGTAAATGCAGTGAAATTTTATATAATACAATCTATAAATATAAGTTTGTCAAAACACTCATTACTCTAACACCGCAGTGGCAAATGGCGTATTTAGCGAGTGGAAGAGTACATGCGGAACACTCCTTTTGTTAATGGACTCGCTTTAAAAACTTCTTCTACCCATACTGTTTCTAGTGGGAAAGTTGACCAAACCTATTCAGAGACACTTCCTTATGTTATTATAGTGTGTTATAGCAAATACATTATTTCGATTATGGTAAGGTTTATCATGCTTACTTTGTATGAATATTCTGTGAAAAAGAACACTACAACTGTCTTGAGGCACTTTAAAATATATATGGAATTAGGGAATAGTTCATAAGGTAATTAATTATATTTCAAAGTACATAACTTTTCCTTTTTTAATTTCTCAAAAATAATTCGTTGCGCCCTACTCACTGCTGTTACCAACTTAGATATATAACTTATTTTGTTGTCTATAAATACAATATTTTCATAATGAAGGCTCTTATAAAGATATAGTAAACTCACATAATCCACATAAATTATGTACAAATCTCAAATTCATCAAAATTTGAAATTAAGTATTGGTGTATTACCACTGACAAATTATGTTTCCTGTGGTTAAAGTGCACTTTCCGAATCATCTCAATTTGTAGTGCAGATACAATTACAAAAGGTTTTCATGTTTGAGATTTTCGCAGATTGTGTTAAATAATAAAAATGGAACATTTCAGTTTTAAAGTTTGAACCCCTGGAGTATATGTATACATAAATACATTAACATCTCAGAAAGTAAAGTGGAACTCTTCAACCGCAGACACATTTTAAAGGAACCGACAGACAAAATTTCCCTTTATCATTGCAATGTAATATTTGTCGTATCGAAATGGATTTCTATTTTATACATGATAATTTCAGTTAGTTTTAAACCACATTAACGCTGACTTTCCACGTCAATTTGCTCGATTTGATTTTATATGCTCTATATTAACAATGTCTCAATGAAATCGTTCTAAGGACAAATGAAGTAATGATGTGAAAATATAATCCATTTCGCATGGCAATTAATGAAAAAAAAGACCTAATAAAAACTATTGAGTTTCTTAATTATATTTATTTATTTATTTTTATCAAAAATTCTTTAAAATGTAAGTTTTTAAAAAGTATTTAGCGAAAGCAATAATGCTAAATTATTTAATAAAATACCAGTGCATGCTTACAAGGTAACCATAATTCTTTATTAAACTTTCGAGCCACTTGAATATCTTATGAGCCAACACTGTTTACTTGTATCATATAACACTCTTGAATATGCAATTTCCAAAATAGAAAATTTATCACTAAGCGAAATGCTATTAAATATCAGAGATTATTTTGCCTGTTATATTCTGAATAAATCGTGTTGATGTTTTCAGTAGAATACATGTTTCAGTGCTTTGTAATCCATTATGGAAGAAAATGAAAATGAAAATTATATATTTCATCATAAAATAACATAATATTCATAATATTAAAAATTCTTTGACTGATAATAAAGAATGAACAATAATTAGTCCACTCATACTTATTGCTTATTAAATAAGACTGTCAGAAAATTATTTTGTATTACATAATATTTTATGAGTATTTTACTAGTAACTAAATGGACAAATCTGCCAATATATTTATACTGTTTTAACCTCAAAATTGTCGAGGAAATGTACACTATGACAATATACATTAAGGCAATGTATGACAATATGACAATATGAAGTATGGCAACATGTATGACAATATGAAGTAAGGCAATGTACTCTGAAGTATGCAGAAACAAACTGATGGTCGTGAGTTTAATTTTTTAATTGGACTATATTCTAAAATATGGTGCGTTATTTATTTTTAATTTTCTTGTTATGCAAATAAAGTACATTTTACTATAGAAAGTATATCAAAATCTATAAGCATTATAGTGCAGTAAGATACAGTCATTTCAAAACAAATATTCCTTCGCATATTTCACAATATTATTGTATAATATTTATCATTTTGTATATTTTGGAAATGTTCAAACTTCTAAATATATTAATTATAAATTTTGTATAGTATATAGATATTGTGAATATATATTTTATTTGAGTACGTTTAAAATAAATGCACTTACAATCTTTATGAAATTCTCCTAACTTCACCAAATTTAGAACGGTTTCATTTTAATGCAATAATGTAGGCTGGGATAAACTAAACAAGTTTAACACTTTTGAGGAACAATTGCTTTATAACATCCAAAGTTTCGCTTGAGATATATTTATTTCAACAGCAAATTTGATTTAAATGGATATGACCTATGCAGCCAAGACGCTTCAAAAATGCCTGCAGCAATGTTCTCTGAAAATTCAATCTCCTTGGTAAAGTAAACAAAATGCAATTACGGAACGTAAAATGAAAGATTGATTATTTTATGTTTACAAGCATTTACAAAATGTGCCCAAGATATTTGTTGGTTCGGTTCTAAATATAAAGGGGTGTTGTTTCTCCCCACATCCATTTCTATTCAATTTGGTATTGTAAAATTATATATTTGTATAGAACAGGACTTAAAATATTCTATCAATAATTTTTAGTTCTAAATATTTAATCAACACTGTTTATTTTAGTGTATTTTATTCTTAAACGCTAATTTGTAGTAATTCATTCGTAATCTGGATTATATTGTAAATTCTTTGTATAATAAATATGATACTCGAAATATTTGAATATTAAACTTAGGTTTTGAATTGAATGCAAAGAGATCGATAGATTAAAGAAAGACATGTTAAGGATGCAGAAGACTTAGTGAGGAAGAATATTTTGTAATAAAAGTATGAAAACAACATTACTATTACCAGAACCTATATTTTTAATAAAACAATGTAATATTGTGTGGTGATATTTACGTACTTTACATGGAATAAAATTAAGAAAGATTGGTGTAGTTTATTGAAGTAAGTTTATATCATCCATACATATTATACATACTATACATACAGGAGATTTCTGAACACAAATATGTGATTAAGAATGGAAATTTATCTACACCGAAGATTGTCTAATTACACAATACTTTAAAGTTTGAACCCTTCTATCTTCTAAATTACATATTAATAAAATTACGTAATATGTTTGTTAATTAAACAGTGAAAAATATTTTAAATGTGACTGTATATAAAATAACGAATGACTTTTTGTTTGCAACATTAATATTAATCATTGTCAAACCCAAGTGCATATAGTTTTGCATCCCAGCATTGGAACCTAGCGAACGACCGCATAATAATATTTTGCAGACAGTCAGGTATTTTACAATTTTTTTGCTACACGTATACTTGAAACTACCATATAAGTACATCCCTAAGCAGAGCAAAATACTAGAGGTTGCTACAATCATATGAAACTGCAAATACGCATGTAAAATTAAAGTTTATCAGGATCCATTGCACATTGCTATGTGTGGAATTGGCATATTTCAACTCAGGACAAAAAATATTATTACAGTATAATGAAAACATAAGAAATGTGAAAATGTTTACCTAAATTATAATAAACGTTCTTATGATCAAATATATGTGCATGGGCTCTGTACACATTTGTATACTTTGTGCACAAGTTATAAATAAGTTGCAAAATAATTATGGCTATCTGGTTTTATTTCTTATTTGGTATTATTTTTAGAAGGAGATACATTTTAATATTATTATCATTCTCATTAATATTATCATCATTTTAATATTTTTACCATTAACATTATCATCATTTTAATATTATTACGATTAACATTTAGCATTCTAGCAAGCTTTCATTTGACCATGCAAGTCATCATACAAGCCTTGATCATATATCATATCGATATAAATTCATGACTAAGGGACATTTTTCTTCTATCTGTCTTTAGTCATGAAGGTTCTTATTCATGAATCAATCTATCATTTTCATAAGCATTCCATGCCATAATACACCACATATTCTCTAATATATTTATAGCATGTGATTTTGATGGCCAGGTTTTGAGTAATTCCATATTTTGGGCTTAATTCAAATTTTGCAAGATTTGACACATGATTATTGCAGAGGTGGTGATTTTAAAATACCAATTTCGGACCGCCACTTTAATTCTGTTTCGGTGATACTGTTTTCTTGACTTTCGTTCTTAACCATAACTTTTAATATTTCCATCCAAAATTATAAATAGATTTTCTTTTTCCAGCTAATTACACCTCGTATCATTATCGAAGTGCATTTCTCAAGATTAGTGAAAAGTTCTAGCGTCTCTTAGTTCTTATTTTTATAATAACTGTACACTACATTCAATCCATCTGAATAAAATACTTTTGCATAAGAAAAACAATTTAAACTTCGAGTGTAAGATTTCATATAGTTGCTTAGAGTGAAAATACATCAAACGTAAAAATAAGAGGCAATTACTGAATTCATGGTTACTTATTTCATGAATATAATTTAGATAAAACTCAAAGAGTGACAGATAATAGTGAATTAAAATAATCTAAATATATGTAGATGATTTTTAAAATTAATTAAATTTTTTATTATAATTATAAGACATTACTACATATACAAAGAATCATCGTCGTACAAAAAATTAGACAACATGCTTTCAGAAATTGCTACGTTTTTATATCTGATGGTAGAAACGTGTTTATTATTCAGACAGAAAGATTCACGACGTTATATCTCAAAAAGCTCTATTTGGAAAACAATTTTGTTTTCAACCTATCGCAAGGTTCCCAACAAGAGAGCTCAGAATACAAAATAAGAAAGCACAAAGGCCTTCGCAAGTATAATGCAACAGTTCAAACTTGTCTTTTCTCATCCTGTGCCATTGTAGATTCGATTTAGCATCTTTTTGATTCTATGCCGGAAAAATAAATTTTATGAAATTTTCGAAAATACGAGATAATGATTCTGAACGATACATTTCTATTATATTATTATATCACTTTTTATTATATTATTATATCACTTTGGAGAGAAGGGATGCTTATGCAGGTTTTCAATGTATAAAATCCTCGGGATTTTGAACATTCATTTTAATAGATTTCTCTTTCAATTTCATGTAAGGATTGAGAAAATATTTCTAGATTTATTTCTCAGAAATAGTTTGAGTATGTATAAAGTATTTATTGCTGTCATTTTCCTTACATAAAAAATATTAAAACAATTTTCATCTGACACAATTTAAATATTGTTTTTAAATATATTGATATTTGAGATAATTCTATATTTTTACAACAGCATATACAATGTGCTCATACTTTTTCTGCCATATGTTATTATTTATCTTAGTTTATCATGGGTCAAAATCATATTTATTATTAAGGAACTTTTACAATTTTATTTCCGGTACTATTGTATTTCATAGTATCTGTATCACAATAAAAAAAACGTATATATATATATATATATATATACATATATATATATATATATATATATATATATATATATATATATATATATATATATATATATATATATATATATATATGTGTGAGCTTTTATTTACAAGCCATTTACAATTATTATTATTTTAATTTTATTTTTAAATTGCTTTAACGTTTAATTTTTTTTTCAACTTAGAAGTTTCATTTAATGAAACTTCTAAGAAGTTTCATTTAATGAAACTTCTAAGACGTTTCATTTAATGAATGTAAGTATTATATTTGGATTAATATGTCCGTTATTTTAATGTAATTTACAATTTACATCCATTGTGTATTTATAAGTGTTACCACACAGTAAATATAACTGCTGATTCTGAGTATAGAAAATCTTCACACTTCGTTCATAAAAGCATACGTATCAAAACTAAGCGATTTCAACTGTTTCAGAAACAAATAAGTCCTCTTCATCAGGTCAAAAACAGTGTGTATAAAGTGAAAAATTAAACACCACAGCTGTTGTATTTAATTTGATTATTAAAGTGGAACTGAATTTGTACACTCTTTTGCAAAAAAAACAAAAAACTAAAACGAAGCACCACGAAGAAAGTGACTGGTTTTACTGAAATTAAATAGGCGCACAGCACATACACAGGTAATAAAATGATAACAAAGTCAAGGTCAAAGGTCCCATCAATTGTTAGCATTTGCACATTGAATTCTCAAATCAGTAATTGGTGAAACACCCCTTGACAGCAATGCGTGTTTGTATAGTCTAGCTAATGAGTGATAAAGTTTCCTAATGTCATCCTGAAATACATTCTGCCAAGCATTTATCAGTTGTTTCTCCAGATCGGCTGGCGGCGTAACATGTCCAATACATGCTCGATTGGCGAAATATCTAGTGACCTTGCTGGCCAAGGAACAGTATCAAATGCACGGAGACAATCCACAGATATGCGAGCCGTATGTGGCGTGGCATTATCTTGTTGGGAAATGGCCCCAGAATGACATAACATGAAGGGTAATGCAAACGGAAGCTGGATTTCATCAACATATCATTGATCTGTTAAAGTTGTACGCAGGATGACTAGGGGCGACCTGCTGTCGTAAGAGATAGCACCCCACACCACCACACCAGGGGTAATGGTTGTGTGCCTATGTAAAGCAAAGGCTGATTGGTACCTCTGGCCCTGGCGTATCCACTCGCGTACCCAATGATCATCGGCTGAAAGGCTGATCGTGATTCATCGCTGAACACTATGCGATGCCAGTCTTCTGGCAGCCAGGATGCTCGGCTACGACACCACTGCAAACGGCTATGTCGATGCAGTGGGGTTATGGATAGACGTCTTAGAGGCCGGCGTGTGCATAACACACCTCAGGTAAGCGCCGTGAGATGGTGGAAGGTACCACGGGTGGTATGGGGATGCTGATGGTGGACAATGTTGGATTACGGGCAATGATGCAGTTGGGCCACTTCGGACCTGTCGCACAAGCAATCGATCTTGCCTCGCATGCATGCACCTTGGCCTTCCAGAGCCTTCAATCCACCGATGAGTTCATCGCAGCAACCATTGCTGCCAGCACCTTTCCAAGCAGTGGCCGTTTTGTGCAGATGGCGGCCTGCTGCTCGGTATGACAAGTCAGCTTCACGCATCCCGATTATACGACCACGTTCGAACTCGTCTAATTACTTATAAGGCCTTCGGCAACGTAGTAACGGCATTATTGATTGTGTCTCCACGAAAATGCAAAGCCGATAACGAGCACAGCTAAACCCTCCCCATTTTTAACCTGTTTTATAGGATGCTAGTTGTGCAGTAGAAACGCACTTTATGGCCGATTAACACTCATTGGCCTTGCAAATTTAATCATTTGCATATTTGGCATAAAAGAATTTGCATGAGAAATTTCGAGATGATCGGAGTATAGTTTACGTGTATTTAGTTATAATATATTACTTTTTTTCCTTTGCTTAGTTATAATATATTGATTTTTTTTCGTGTGCTTAGTTATAATATATTGCTAGTAGTTGCTACTTTTAGTTTGAACACTAGCTGTTGCTTTACAATGGAATTTATTACGCATTGCTCTTATTTCCAATAGTATATAATAGTATAATATACATTTTTATATAAATATTATATAAATATTATATAAATATTATAGATTTATATTTTAATATACATTTTTTTTAGCAATTGGTTTATTTGATCACTACCCATAGGTTTAACTCAGCAAAACTTTGATTATTTGCAAATATTACCATGGATACAGAAATAGTAATCCATATATCATTGATATAAAATTTAATTTCCCTTAGTAATCAAATAAACTAAGTTTTCCGAGATTTACATGTTGGTTTTCACCAGAAAACAGTTTTGTTACCCACAGAAACTAACAACGTTGTTATCTCACAAAAACTTCATTCAAATAAAACGCTTATTTCAGAATGTCCCCAAATTTTCAACCAGAAACTTTATCGAATATAAAATAAGAAATCACAAAAAGCCTTCACAAAGATAAGGCCGCCATTCAGTCTTTTCTCCTTTCATCCTGTGCAAGCATAGTTTCCGTTTTAGCATCCTTTTTATGGAGTACCGGAAATAGAAATTTTATGGTATTTTCCAGAAAACATTTTCGCCAAATGATATATTTTTACGATTTTACATGCATGTACTCGCGATAAAGCTACCATGAAAACACTGTGGAAGCTATGACTGGCTAATTGCTCTGTTGTGTTGTCTTTATACGCCCTCTATGGGTACATTTACTTAATTATTTCAATAATAACATAATTTTGTCTATCCATTGTTAGTATTTTTCATTGAAATATGAAGATTCATAACATACATTTTTATATAAATATATATAAATGTTGTATAAATATTATATAAATATCATATATTAATATTTTGTTATACCTTTTTTAATAGAAATTGGGTTATTTTAACACTATCCTTAGATTTAATACAGTATTTTTTTATTTTTAATTATTAACAAGAGTAATTATTAATAATGTTTAAGAGGAATTAGAATTCTTCAATCGCTGAATGAATATTTTTGTGCTCTCATTGAATGATAATAGTCCTACGAAAATGTAAAATGCTTTTTTCAGAGATACTTTTGAGAATCAGAAGGTAACACAACTTTACGGACAGCCATTCCCATTCCGTGAATGTAGGGTTAACAAATTTTAAGTTTCGATGCGGGGTAGCATATTTTCCAATGTATCACCAACTTAGCGACTTTTCGAATATACTAGGAAGGTCTCAAAATATAGAATATGCTTGGAGATATGAGCCCTCTGTATAGAGTTCTACGGAGAATGTATAAATTGAGTCACCGATTAGATGGAGAGTAGTTGACCTGATACCACATAAATTGACTTGTGAGATACGTCAGTATTTTGAGAATTGTATCAGTTATTTGTATGAATTAGCTGAGCATTTAATTACTGTTTTTATCTAACAATTGTTTATTGATCCAAGATATTTATTGAAATATTCGCGGTAAATTGTTCCTGTTCAAGCCCTTTTGTGCTTTTAACTAGAATCGCTGTGTCAACAATATCTATAATTTTAAAGGTATACATACAGCAAATGAATAAAATAAGTTTTATAAAAATAAAAATGTTTGTAACATTTTCTTTCTCTCAAATTTTTAAACTGAATTTTCTTAGTTTGATGATTTTCGATAAGGCACGTGTTTAAAATGCTAAGACTTCAACAAATGCTTTTCAAATACATTAATTATTTTTTTTGTCTATTCATTATAATCTACCTAAAAGACTTGTACATGGATTTTGCAATATAAGTAAAATATAAAATAAAAAAATATATAATAAATCTTGTATATATTATATAGTAAATCTGAAAATATAAAATAAATCTTGTTTTTGTTTTCTGAGATATTGCACAGATATGAGTGTTTTAATTTTTTCCCCAAAACGATAAAATTAATCAATTTAGCGAAAAAAATATTTTTTGTTGTCAGATTGCAAAATCAATTCTTGAAGTCTTGTACTTCTATTGACCATTTTCACATACTTTACAATGTGACGTCACGTTTGTTTACGTCACCATTTTGGACAGAATAAATGCTGATGTAGTGATGGATTAAGTCATCATATCGTTAATCAATACGATAAAAAATTGAATGTACAACTTCAAAAAAGTAACATGGAGAAGCTGCATGGAGGATGTTTGGATAGATCCCTATTTGCCTCCTAGAAACAAGAAAGAACAGGAAAACAACATCGCGTAGAATTTAATATTTTTGGCGTATATATAATTATAATTAGTGGCTTAGGCATGGTAGATAGTATGTGTGGTAAAAAACCTCATTTGCCGAACAATTACATTAGTTTTCAAACTTGTCCATATTTAAAAAAAAATAAATGTTGTACTATAAGCTCCATTCGATCGTCGACCCCCCTTTTTTCCTAGATACATAGTTACATCCATATGCAAATGAACTAAGAAGTGCGATAAGATATACCGCAAATGACAACGACATTCTAAACTTGGAACTTTTAGATACTCCGATTATAGAGTTATTCCCCCAGAAAGTGAATTTCTAAGGCGGGCCCAAAACGGGTTCGCCCGATACGGTTCAGAATCGAAGGAATTAAAATATTCCCCAAAAGATAAGGATGTACTAAATTTATATTTTCCAGCTGTCCCGATTTTTCTGTTATTCTAAAAAAACGGGTCCATTCCTATGTCGGGCACATGACTGGCTACCCCAATAAAGTTCAAAATCGGAGGAATTAAAATATTCCCCAAAAGATAAGGATGTACAAAATTTATATTTTCTAGTTGTCCCGATTTTTAAGTTATTCTTAAAAAACGGCTCCATTCCTATGTCGGGCCCAGAACGGGCTACTTCCGATAAAGTTCAAATCCGAAGAAACTTAAATATACCACAAAAGCCAACGACATGTTAAACTGGAATTTTTAGCTATTGCGGTTCTCGAATTATTCTTAAAAAACGAATGCATTCTTCAGCGGACCCAAAACGGGCTAACCCGATGGGGTTAAAAATCTAAGTTAAAATCCATCCAAAAGGAAATGATATACTAAATTTACATTTTTTAGTTACTCCGTTTGATCGAGTTATTCTTGAAAAGTGAGTACATTTATATGGCGGGCCAAGACGGGCTAGCCCGATAAGGTTCGAAATGTGATGAAATATAATATACCACAAAGGACAATGATATATTAAATTTAAACATTCTAGATACTCCGAATATTAAGTTATTCTCAAATAAACGATATATCCCTCTTGGTGGGCTCAGAACGGGCTACACAGAGGGGGTTTCAAAATATAAATAAGAATCCATCCAAAAGGAAATGATATACTAAATTTACATTTTTTAGCTACTCCGCTTGATCGAGTTATTCAAAAAGCGAGTAAATTTCTATGGTGGGCCAAGACGGGCTAGCCCGATAAGGTTCGAAAAGCGATGAAATATTATACACCAAAAAGGACAATGATATATTAAATTTAGACATTCTAGATGCTCCGAATTTTGAATTATTCTCGAAAAAACGATATATTCCTCTTGTTGGGCTCAGGACGGGCTAAATCGATAAGATTTTTAATCCAAAGAGTTAAAATATACAGCAAATGACAAGGATATGCTAAACTTCGAATATTTAGATACACCTGTTCTCGAGTTATACCAAAAACAAGTAAAGTCCTATGGCGGGCCCAGGACGGGCTAGCCCGATAAGCTTCAAAATCGAAAGAACTGATATGTACCACAAGAGAAAACGTCATACCGAATTTCACGTTACTGTGATGAATGAACTTGATTATTTTGGATCTCAAATGTTTGAACGACCACAGATAAAGTTAAATAAAACTTAAAAATACGAATATATCCCTAGCTCAATCTCTCTGAAAATCAAATGACTTTTTGTGTATACCACTTGCAATAATTACTCCAAATTTCACACAAATTCATCAATTATTTTCAAAGATATCGGTCATTTCATTTGCAATAAATTCCCATTAGTTTTAATGTTAACTCCTCCGCTTTAGACCGCTTATTCGAGATCAACGCTGTCTGGCGGAGGCGGTTTTTAGGGAACCTGTTTTTCGCCTCGGTCGGCACACTATTCCTTCTAGACACTGTACCCTGAGGGATTTTGTGGATGTGGTGCGTAGACGTTCCTTCACCACGGGGGAATTAGCAACGAATGAACATATAAAGAGTAAAAAAAAACAATTTTTATTCATCAGTCTTCACCAATAATTAATATTCAGGATACATTATATATCATTACAGTCATTTCAAATATCCTAAAAATTATTAATCTCAATTTATAAGTAATTAAATGAGACTTAGATAATCAAAATAAATATTTCACTTTTATTAAAGCAATTATTATTATCTATCAGATACATAAATTGAAAAATCAATGTAAAATAACTATTAACTTATATCACTGAAATTGAAACAAAATGAAACATGGTACAGAGCAATCTAAAGTATAATTCCAAATTTACAGTAAAATAGAAAAAAAAAACATTTTTCTAACGTAACATAAATTCAATCTAGTTCCAGAAATTCATGAGTTTTTGCTCATAAAGGCATGAAAATATTCTTTATTACTTGCAAAGAAAACGATAGAGCTGCTATCTCGGAAAAGCTTCATTTGAAGAACAATTCTGTTTTCAACATTCTACAAAATGCCTGGCAAGATAGTTTGATAAATACGAAATAAGAAAATTCAAATGCCTTTGCAAAGATAAGGATATGCACTTTTTTTTCCTTTCAATTCTTATCCGTACCAAGAGTGAATTGCGTTCTACACCATTATAATGACATGCCGGATATAGAAATTTTATGGGGTTTTCAGAATACATTTTCCTCCGCTAAATTTTTGTTTCTTGTATGTTGCATTCTTAGTTATATATATCGCTTTCAAGAGAAGATTAGCATATTGAGTTCAAAAATTTATACAATTTTATTATAATTTTCAATAGCTTTCTGTATATCCGTTACGTTACACGGTTTGAAATATCCATCAGAATACAAAGTACCTATATTTGAAAGGCGATATGGTAATAAAAGTCTGACAAAGCATGACAAAAAAAAGTGGTGAAGTATATGAGTCGTGAATTTACATGAATCTGCTTGTCTTTAGTACCACTGAATACGAAGTTATAAATATTTCAACTTCTTAATCTGTTTTGATGTTATTTATCCAGTTATCTATTAGATTCATTGAGGAATGACATCGTATGAAAAATGTTAGCATGTGACGTTTTTGATATATTTCAGGTTTTTGAAAAAAATGCGAAATAGCACAAAAAATAAATACGTCTGTTACTATCATATGAAGGAATTCTTCACTAGTACTTTTAATCTGAGCAATTATCATAACGTATATCATATTGCTTGTATCTCTTTTCAATTCTGAGAAAGGTTTATATTTCGTAATACAAAATATTTCAAAATATTTTTGCATATGAAAAAGTTGCTTGTAGCTCTTTGCAGATTGCAGATTATATTTTTATTTCAACATCCGTATTGGTATGCTCTTTTGTATTAATTTTAAAAAGCAGTTTTTTTCTGTGGTTATCAATTTTAGTAACTTTTGTTAACTCAAGATTCCAAATAAAAAAAAATAAATTTCACTTTGCAAACGTGATTCAATCATGCATAATACTAACCAAATTGTTATGTCAGATGGTTAGTCATGTTTTCAATATCAATCCAGTAAGATACATTAATATCAGGAAGAGAACTGAAATCAGAAACCACAACTTTTCTTATAGAAAATAATTAAAGTGGCAACACAAATACCATTTATAAAAAACATTAAAAAATATTAAAAATAAAAGTTTTTATATTGCAATCATTGATTTCAAATTACCAATAAAATAAAAATATTAAAAAATCATAATATAATTCTTAAAACTAAGTGGTTGGTACCAGCAAAATTGCATTATGCTCAATATTTCCTTCGATTCTAAAAATTTTTGAAATACATAAATTCTCAGAAAATGTGAAATAAAAAGTTGAATTTAATTACGCTCTATTTATCGTTTTACTATTTGAAGAGGAAGAAGAAAAAACATAATTTTTGTTATGAAGGATAATATCTAAAAATATTTCAGAGCTTGATGGAGATGAAAAGGTGGGCCAAGCAGTAACTGATCTTCAGTGACTTTCTTATAAAATCTCTGAGAGCCACGTAGTTCCCAAGAACGTACTTATAAAGCAGTGATTAAAAATGCGCAATATCTACAGAGAAGTAATTTAATAAATTTATCGTTTTAAAATTGAAATAATGATTGTTTCGAAAATATAATTACTGCGGTAAGTAGAAATGGAAATTATACAATAATATCAAAAAGTCGGTATGTGTATTATTCATGCGACCGAGCTACCCACCAAGTAGATTTGTCCATTGGCAGTAAAATATTGAAGTAAGTAGAAGTGCCTGTGCCACCTGTTGAAATTAAGAAACTGGGTTTGCATAAAACCATGAAATATAGATGAAAAAACTAGAATCATAAAGCCTGAAAATATACACATAAAAAGAAACTGCGAAAATATCTGTAAAACCAAGAAATCAGTTTACCCTGGTCAAGTCAGACTATATGGTGTCATCGGCAAATAATTTACCGAATTGTTAAAATTCCATTAATGGGAAAAGTTTAAAGACAATTTAGGTGGAAACTAGGTGAAAAATGCGCATTTCAGATTATACAGATTGAAGGAAATCCATCGAAGGTTTATTATTCAGCAGACATTAGTTACTAAATATTTGTAAATTTCTTATTTTGATATGATTTTGATGTATCATGATACTTGAAAGAACGTTTATTTTAACTTCGGCACGATGGTCCACACTGACAAATATTTGATATAAGATACAATAATTTAAAGTGTATGTTGAATCTTAATTACAGAGAACATAATTTTAATGTCTGAAGAATAAATATTTAAATACATTGCTTTTCTCCAAGTGACGCTTCGTTATTATTTCTGACGTCGAGGAACCGCGAAAACATTTCTGATGTTTTTTCTTTTATCCTTGTTTTTCTTGTGATGAAGGAAATGCATGTATTCTGTGTGCTGAAAAAAATGCAAAATATGTTTTCGAAAAGATTCCAAGCTTTTAAATTGTATTGGTTCAGCATTTTGTATTCTGATTTATTTATTTTTTGCTTATGCTCAAAGGCCTGCTTTGTATTTGCTTTTTACTTGAAACTGTACCCTTCGTAGCGCAAGATTTAAATCGGGGATTCATTGAAATCGAAATGCTTAGTGGCCTGCTGCGGAAGCACGCACTTAAATTGCAAAACAAACGGAAGCACATGCACGATTTAAATCGGGGATTCATTGAAATCGAAATGCTTAGTGGCCTGCTGCGGAAGCACGCACTTAAATTGCAAAATAAACGGTATCACACATTCACGATTTAAATCGGGGATTCATTGAAATCGAAATGCTTAGTGGCCTGCTGCGGAAACTCGCACTTAAATTGCAAAACAAACGGAAGCACATGCACGATTTAACTCGGGGATTCATTGAAATCGAAATGCTTAGTGGCCTGCTGCGGAAGCACGCACTTAAATTGCAAAACAAACGGTAGCACATGCACGATTTAAATCGGGGATTCATTGAAATCGAAATGCTTAGTGGCCTGCTGCGGAAGCACGCACTTAAATTGCAAAACAAACGGAAGCACATGCACGATTTAGATCGGGGATTCATTGAAATCGAAATGCTTAGTGGCCTGCTGCGGAAACACGCACTTAAGTTGCAAAACAAACGGAAGCACATGCTCGTCCTAAATAGGCAACTAATCACACCTTAGACCTCAGCTCGGTTACGTAATACGCCTTGGTCCCGACCCTTTGCACATCGAATACTACGTCCTAGCATGATTGTGTAGTGTGCTCTAAATACACATTTTGCCTTGTGCGCTGCTGTATAAGCTCCGCATTTGCTTTTGATAGCCCTAAATAAGCTTTTTTGTCTATAAATCGCTGTCTATAAATCGTTTGTGTCTGTCTATAAATCGTTTGTCTACAAAATTTGTCTATAAATCGTTTGGATTCTGCTCAAAGTCTTTTTGAAAAATAATTTCTCGATTTCTCGGAGGGTTGCTAAGCAACCGATGTATGCCAAAATTGCTCAAAGTTATGCTAGAATATAAAATAATTAAAAAACTAATTCTAATTTAAAAAAAAATACCGCCGAGGCGCACCGTACCGGGTACATATGTATCAAATTCCATGTCTGTACGACGATCAGATATTGTGCTACAGACGACACATACAGGCAGACAACTCCTTTTATCACTATAGATAAAAAATGCAACTTTTTTTATATCAATGACACATGCATTGAAGTGTCTTCGAAAGTTGTGTTAAATTTTTAATGCACTGTATGAAATACCTTTGGGACTTTTTAGCTGAAAATAAAAAGTTGAAAAAAAATAAAGGAAGTTTTCCAATTCAACTAACCTCTTAGTAAAATATTTTCTACCATTGCTAAGACAGGTACTCTAGTCGCTCTAAACAATACAATTATTTTCATGGCTTTATATAAGACCTGATTTTGAGTTAATGGTAAATATCTTTGGTCCTGAGATTTATAAAAGTCGAATTTTAATTCCCGTGTATGAAATGGGGGGGGGAGGGGGCCATCACTTTCGTTATGGTTTGGAAAACTTTAAAATGAAGCTCTTGGTCTATCTTAGCTCTTGATCTAAGTCTCTCTTGCATTCATAGAAAATAAAAACTTTGGAGAGTCAAATATATCCAACCTACGAAAACTGAAAGTATAAGAGAAAGAAAGTTTTCTTCATGGCTTATTTATTTTAGAAGAAAAAATCCCCTCAAGGCAACTTCATCGTAATGGGTAGCTAAAGATTTCATAATACAAACAAATGGGTTCCTATTTTAACAGTGCACCATGCAAAGTTTTTATTGCCGAGAGTGCACTTTATTAAAAAAGCTTTATTGTGTTAAAATTTAAAATATTACATTTTTTACGATCTTACGTGAGAGAGTGTTAAAATCAAATGCGAAATACATATATTATTTTCGGTGGGTGGTAATTTTGTAAAAATAGGGGGGGGGCTATATTTTTATACAGTCCCTTAAGGAATTAAATTTACATTGTTAAACAGTTTCCTTGTATAGTAAATATTCTAAAAAATACTGGTGCTTTTACCTAAAATATTTGGAGCTTATTGTTTATTTTAAAAATCTATAAATTTCCCTTCCAAATTTTTGGTAAGCTATGAATAAAACTGCACTATCACATTTTAAGCAGTCTGGTTTCAGTTTACAGATACCCCTGTAGTACGAGTCAAAGTCAAACGATTATCCAATTTGATAGTGTATATCTACAATAGGTATAGAAGAGACAATAATAAACAATACACTTATCAACATACACATTTTATACAGGAATGCAAGTCAAACTTTAATCCTTCTAAATCCATGACTAGCTTTTTCATAACAAATAAGCACTTGTTTAACGTCCAGCCAAGGTTTTTTTTCTGACAGCAACTCCTGAATTGGGATAAAAACACTGCTTATCTCAGGGTTTACTGGAACTAGAAATCGGTAGTCATCCGCATATCCTAAATTTTATTAATAAAAGCAGAAAAAGGTTTGACATCCTCAAATTTATTTAAGGCAGGAATTAGGGTATAGATAACCAAAGTTCTGAGAAAAACATATACCTCTTTGATACGACTTCTCTTGAGACAACCTTAAATTTAAATGGATGCAACCGAATAAGGATAGAATTATTATGAGGTTTCTTAATAGTTGCCCAAGTCCAAATATTTTGTATCAGGCCGATCTCATGCACTTGAATCTCACGAAAAATATAACTAGGAAAATACATGAATAAAATTATAAGTAATGGCCATCAGCACTATACAACAAAATTTATCAGCTGTGGCTGGTTAGCCAAGCACTAAAATCAGACATTGTGGAGAAGATATCTGGTGGGATGGAGAAGATGGAACTGATTTACCGAGTGTGGAGCGCTTTTCTCTAAGTTGCTGCCTGGCTCCTACAGATAATAATTCATATTTTTCCGAATACACTTTATGTCCCTAATAAATAAAAATATATATATTCCGATTATCTAGGACAAATGGCTTTTGAGGTGATCAATAGTATCTACAGTGACGCTATACGCATATCCACCAACGGGAGTAAGAATAAGCAATGGATTACAGGCAGTAGTATATTAATTAAATCTGCTGATAAAATGTTTGAAATCAAGAGAAGAAATCAGGACAATACTCATTGTTTTGGTCTGACATCTTAAACATTGATGACGCACTGAATTAAGCTCAACTCAACATATGAGTAATTAATGAAGACATACCGCTAAAACTATTGTATATATCATCAAAGTATTGAAACTATTGTCATCTGAAAACAGTGAAATATAGATTCAGTGAATCCCTTACCTACTATTATCATTATTGTCTATAATTATTGTCATGGACTTGTAGTTTAACTATCTAGAAGATATATACAGAAATCAAAGGTTTCGGACAACGTAGTTTGGGGGAAGTTTCCTCTGCACGACTGGTTTCTTGGACATCGCCCCGGTGATGCTTTCGAGTTCTCTGGAGACAGGAAGAAAGAGACTGCCCTTTCAGGATTCAGAAGTGGACATTTGAGACGCATGGAAATTGCACATGACGCATATATATATGCCCACTTCGTGCTAAGTATCTAAGTACATGACCGGCATGGTTTCGCCAGGTCATATTATTTCCTGCATATTGGTTCCACTCTTGAAAAGTCCAATGCTTGTTGGAAACAAACTCTAGGATAATAGTGTCTGGGACTTAGTCTAGTTCAAAGTAGGTCAAGTCGAATAATAATTAAAAAGAAGATAAAACTGTAAAACATACTGTTCACAAGTGTACTAGCAATACTATCTGGACCTTAATAGTTTAACTAATCATATATTCTAGAACAGTTTTCGTGCTACATCCATCTAAAACTATTTATGGAATCTAAATAAATAAAATGAAAATCTGTCTGTCTGTCTGTCTATCTGTTTGTTTGTCTTATCATCAAAGGAGAACGGATAAACCGAATTTAATGAAATTTCGTGGGTTGCCTTGAAATAGCCCCACTTAAAATTTAGTCCGTGTTTCAAGTTTCTAAGACCAGGGGTTATTGAGATATTAATTAAAAACGGGCAATTAAATCTTCCATAGAGACAGCATTATGCAGACGATATTTTTCCCGCCAATTTATTTGAAGACAATTATACCTCTGAGTTAGGTAAGAGTTTATTGCATTTATTAGTCACTTTTGAAAATATCAGGTTTGAAACATGAATTGAAATGGAAACAATAAAACCTTCCATAGACATAGCATTTCGCAGACGATATATTTCCGCCAATTTATTTGAAAAAATTATATCTGAGTTTGGTTGGAGTTTATTACTGACCTTATTAACTACTAAGCTTTTCAACTACACTATTTCCACAGGTTCTTACACAACAATGAAAAGTATTAAAAAACAAAATGGTTATTTAATTACCAGCATTTTATGAGAAAGATTCTTTCTTATATCATGTTGCTCAGGAACTCAATTAAATCGAATGTGTTTGTTTATTATTATTATTTTTTTTTAGATTTGAATAATAAATAAATGGATATAAAAATATATCTTATAAATTAACGGTTTGATTTTTCTTTTAATTATATTAATTACGGACTGCGTACATCACTTTCATTTATTTTGGCAAAACAGTTTTCAAACTCATATATTGTGTTTAGCCAATAAACTCATTTAACCGATTGTTGAAACAAAAAAATAGTATAACGGGTATATCTTTTAATACAATTTTAGTGTTTTCATTCAGTATATACAAGCGGGATCAGGATGTTTTATTCTTCAGATCTGCAAATTTAGAGTTTCGAATTTGGCGGGATATAGCTAAATTGGCAACTTTTCTTAAACGATGCCAAATTGACGGAAATGTTGCCAAATTGATAAAAACAACGCAAATCAATGAAATTAAATTTGTTAATTTAGAAAAAAGTACTGACATGATGTTTCGATAGCATTTGTTTGTCAGTTGCCTGACCATTATACTTAGTAACACATTTAGCAAATTTTTAAAATGTCACAAAATTGATAAAAAAGTTTCTAAATCCATAAAAATATCATGATATTTATAAAATTGCTTCTAATAAATTAAATTAATTGAGTTTTGCTAGAGGATAGTATTGAGATGATGTTTCGTCAAATTGTCGCAAAATGGGACTTCCTACTACAATCCCAATTGGCAATAAATTTCACGATTTTTTAAGTTATCGCTAAATTGAAGAAAATGTCGCCAAACCTTTCATAGAGATAGCATTATTCAAACGATATTTTTTCCACCAATTTATTTAAAGCAAATCATATCTTGTCGCGTAACGACGGATTTAAATCCAATGTGTTTTTATGGCACACGATTTTTATTAAATCTTTTCAGATTTGAATAATAAAGATATGTATATAAAATAAGTTTCATTGACATT
The DNA here is from genome assembly GCA_951213105.1 of Amaurobius ferox. Classification (NCBI taxonomy): domain Eukaryota; kingdom Metazoa; phylum Arthropoda; class Arachnida; order Araneae; family Amaurobiidae; genus Amaurobius; species Amaurobius ferox. Next base: position 92,542,296 of record OX578136.1, read on the forward strand.
GTATTTTTGACTGGATAATATCAATTACGGACTTCGGGTTTAAACATTATTATTATTGATATTTTCGGGATTATTTATTCAGGGATTATTGATATTTTCAAATTATATTATGCCATTCTTTTTTTATGGCAAATATTGAAACTCATATATTGTACGTTGTGCGAGTAATCTCCTACAAATGCACGGATATATCTTCTAATCTACGAGAATATAAGTGGTACAGGTATATTGGCATATATTTATATTGTTCACTTTTCATATGTAATACCATGCGATACATTGGTTGACATCATTCCACTTACCCTATATATATTGATATTTTCTTCCGATTAGGACCAAATAAAATGTAATCAGTTCATTCATCGATGAGATATCATGGATGAGGCACAAAAATTCTACCTTTTATGATGCTTTATATCCAACTAGCCGCCTTCGGTGACCAGCATATTATATACTCCCTACGAAGAACGGTATGCTGCTAGTCTTTAATATTAGACGATCAAAATTTGCAATGGCAGTAATAGGACTAGCTACAACACTATTTTTTGTGAAACTTCTATACCAGCTAGAACTATTATTATACAATTTAAATTTATTTTTAAAAAATAATATTAAATCAAAAATAATTATTTGGATAAAAAAATATAAAATAATTTAATAGTTTTGCATCAAAGTTGAAACGACAATATATTCTATAGTGTATTTCCAAAGTATCGCCGTAATAAAATCATTTTCCAACAGAACAGAATAAAGACAACACAGTAACCGAAAATCACATCAAGTTGTTCCTCCTGAAACATAAAACATTTTTAGTGCTCAGAAAGGAAAAGATAACGATAACGCTCTTATCTGGCAAAGACTTCATTTCAGGAGCAGTTCTGCTCTCGGAATGCAGCAAAATTTCGAACAAAAAAAGTTATTGAATACAATATAAGAAAACACAAAACGCCTTCGCAAAGATAAGTCAGCCATTCAGAGTATGTACTCTTTTTTTTTCTCCCCCATCCTGTGCAAGGATGGTTTCCGTTTCAGAATCCCTTGATGAAGAGCAGGAAATACTGGCGGGAAAAAAAGGTTCGCAAGTGATATATTCCTTTTAGATTTCAGATTTATTGCTATGATGTTTAAATTTTTAGATTGAAATAGCATATATCCTGTTTCTAAACCATAAATGACTAAAAATTGGAACATCGTTTCCAGTTTTTTTTCTTCAATATCTGTATTAGTAATAAAATTGTTTTTTTACTACGTAACTGATATTTTTAAATGTATTTTAAATGCAAAAACCATTAGTTTATTTTTTATATAACGCGGAAAACTTTAAGAGAAGACTGCTTAAAATATTGGATCTGAATTTTTTTATTTATTCTGATATTGAAAATCTATATTTTTAATGCAGTTAATTACTTTTAAATATAAATATAGTAGCTTTAAGATCTTGGAGTAGTATTTTGTGATTATATCAGTAAATTGTTCAATTTATTAATTTACACCAGGAAATTAGAACATCAAGATATTTAGCACTTCGTAAAACTTTTTATTTCACCCTAATATTACGCTATTTTACACTCTAGGGTCAGTGCAGAACTCATCCACTTTTGATTTAAATGATTTTTTAGATATTACTCTTAACATTGGCCAAGAAGTTCAGCTACATATTGAATCATTTGATAAACGTAGTCAATATAACATTACATTCATTTAGCACTTTAAATCTGTGTTATATCTCTGCTAGTGTGTACAGAAACATTGTTTTAAATATGGTTATTAAATTAATACAATTTAAATCAATTTTAACATAATTTTTTGTACAATTTTAATTATAATTAATACAATATAAATTCTCAACTTCTAATGCATATCCATTCAACCTAATTAATAATATTATAAGGTATTTTATGTATTATATACAGCTTTTAATTTTGCTTAATTGTAATATATTCGATTTCCACATAATTGTGCCTTAAATATTTTCAATAAAGTTAAATATATAAGCTTTATAACTTTAGAGCAAATGCAATTTTTGAACTTTAAAGAGGACAGACACATGTTTGACTTTATATTGTAAATTATGATTTATCTTATAAAATATGCAATGCATTAGTAGTTCTTAGTTATTCACTGAATCTATTGATTTATATGCATCGCAACGTTTATACCGTTGTTCTGTTTAACTAATCTTTATATAATTTATTTTGGGCATACAGGCAGGTTCTAAAACTATGAAATTTGTATTTTTCTGTATATTGTGACAGTGAGCATTTTGATTTTCGGTTTTGAGTGCAATGACTCTGCGGTGTTGTAAGATCTTTCCTTTTGCGATTTGCCCTAAGGGATAATCACATGATTTGGCACGTGATTATTTTCCCATGTCTTTTTTATGTGTTTTGGTAATAATTGTACTTTTTAACTTTATTTAAAGCTAGTTGGCTGGCAAATTTACGATTTCCTGTCATATAATAGTTGTAAAGTACAGAAACTGTAGTCTGTCTAAATACTATCTTCGAGTTATATATATATATATATATATATATATATATACACAATATATAGCTCAACGGTAAAGGATTAGTAAGTCAGTACGAAGATCGGTGATGAGATTTCCGGCTGGGTCAGCAAGTTTTCTTCATAATAGTCGTAATACCCACTAAAATGAGTGTCCTAATGAATGTTTCAATCAGTATTCTGATCAGTATTGGTGATTCTAGTTTTTATGTTTTTTAGTGCTCTCTAGCCCCGTATCACAAATAACAGCACTTATGTTAAAAAAATAAAATAGAAAATTGCTGTGTCGCAACATTAAAAACATAAATGTTTACGGGTAAAATCATACATACCACACATACAACTTCAATTTTCCTCAAGATTTCTGTCAGACTACATACTGCTACAATGTCAGCTTACACAGAATCCGCATATTCTCAAAGTGCAAAATAGAATGCAAAAACATTTTCAACCGATACTGATCCATGCTACTATATCATGATTCCTAGAATATATACATTTTGATTCCTTTCTTGCTCAGCATCAGGTCATCTAAAACGGAAACATTGATCACACAGCAGCCGCTTTACTATTATTATCCTCCAATCACTAATTCAGTTTCTTCAATCTCTTACCTCCACAATTTACGACTATGTTTAAATGAAACATTCTCAGAGCAGACACTTCTCAAATTCCTCCCAGTCATCGATCTTAGAGCAAAATAGAGGTGCAGTCAGGTTCGATGTAAATAACCATTCGAAAATCGAAAAGCCGTGGAATGAAGTAAACATACACAGCTGGTCGAACATCGTAATTGGAAACTGCCAAGCTTTAGAGAAAAATACAGTAGTATTACATGATGAAACTGGAAAATATATTTCGACCGTAGCTTTAACGAGATTTGCTTTATTTTGTTTTTTGCTGGACCGGAAACTTTCCAAAATGTGTTAAACTTTTTTATCTTTTATAGTTATTACATTGTTATAAATTTCAAGAGAAAATATTATCCGAGCGCAAACCACGCCTAATATGTGTTAGTACCAGTCTAACAAGAGCTGATTTTGATGGGCGAATTCAAAATGAACTTTTATACTCTTTCGAAACGTGACTCAAATATGATGGTTATTTAACGCTGTGAGTTCCTGTTTAAGGAAAATAGAACAATTAAAGGGGAATAAAGAACAAAATAATTCTATCCACAATGAAAATCTGTTTTCAGAGGTACATTATAATAATAAAGTACCTCTGAAAGCAGATTTCCATTGCCTGTCCAAACTGGTAACCTTACTTCGTGGTTTTTTATGTAAGTGAAAATGCATTATGAAAGATATATTTTCAACACACTTTTTGATCATATAATGTGTCCATATACTTCAATAGATTGCTACCACAAGCAGTTGGCGTTCCCCGGATATTCAAGATGCAAACTTCTAATAGAAATTACACGACAATATACAATGAATTTACGAAAACCGAATAACAGTTTAACAACAAGCCCGCATACATTTGGATAGGCTGGACGGTTTGGGTCGAAGAAGAACAACAAGCCCTTAGGGGTGAGACAACCCAGTTGTTAGCACGCGAAGATTGCACTCGAACGACCTGGGTTCAATCCCCGGCCTGTCCAAACTGTATTCGTATTCACGAGAAGTACAGGCAAGTTACATATGTGAGGTCATAAATCCTTCCGATTGGTTGGTGATAGGGGAAGAGGGTTGCGGTCCTACTAATGACTCCCCCACTGTTCGGTATAAATTGAATGACACTTACTGGCTGTCCACACATATACCTTCCACCTTCGGGTAGGTTGGTCGGTCTAAGTCAAAGATGATGAGCAACATGCCCGGATTGTAACAACATGCCCGGCCGGGCGTTTTTTGTAACTTTTCAATACCTTTAGATGGGCGGGGTGGTCAGGGTAATAAATAAACAATAAGCCCGTAAAAAACCTCGGTGCGAGCTTCTCTCAATTCATCTTGCCTCTCAATACTCATCGACTGCAGCACCTGTATATTTACACTACGCTTAAGAGCGCAAATGTTGCAATCAATATAGATACGCGACTTTTGTTAGCTCACGAAAAGATGTACAGACATTGAAGCTAAGCTCCGGTATAAATTGAAATTTAGATATTATAACTTAGTGAAATGCCTGGAACTTGGAGGGGGCGATAGCAAAATGTATATAGTCCATGAGAGTTTGTAACCTATATGATTTTAGTGATTGAGGAAAACTGGGATGCTAAACTTGCCTAAAACCAAAACGTCATCGATGATAATAAAATATGATTGTTAATTTGTCTGTTGTTGATGTTGATGGAAACCTAAAAGATTCACAGCAATGACATTTGATGAAACATAAAGAAAGGTCTGAAGGCATCTCAGAAAAAAGTTTTCAAAAATTGAATTAGTTTCTTGATTATTGAAAATTGAAAAGCCATTCTGAGGGATTTTTGCATAAACCTTTTTCTTTGAGAAAGACATATTATCACAGAGATTCCACCTTGATATTATACAAAAGATAGAAAAACGAGCTTTTAACTGAATCCGTGAAACAATTCCTTCGTATTTAAAGAAATCATTCGGAAAATTTAACGAAAAATAAAGTATATGAAATTCCATAAGCATATTGTTATATCAATCATTAAAGAATCTCACAATTCCAATTTTTAACATATCTATTGCTTGGTATCTTCGCATTAAAAATTAATAGTTTATTCCTGAATTTTTTTTATAGATTTCAATATGAAGCATTTCCCAAATTTTCAAAGTTCTCAAATAAGAAATACGGACTGCATCATTTTCTGATTGAAAAGGATTTTATACTCTTTGTCTCATTTGAGGAGCGAATTACTACTTAACTTTTCTACAACTTATGTAACTTTTAAATTACTACTTAACTTTTACTACTTACCTTTTCAAACTACTACTTATCAAAAATTACTACTTAACTCTTCGAAATCATGTATGCTAGGTTACAGAGTTAGAATTGGGATATTTTACTTTTATACAGGGTGATTCATAAAAGACGGGACAAACTTTACGAGGTGGTGGTACACACAAATGAAGCATTTTTCGTCATAATTTACAGGATGATACAGCAATTGTACAGAAATCGCTCAAAAATCAGGTACAAAAATAATACTCTATTCCTGAAATTTTTTTATAAATTTTAATATGAAACCTTTCCTAAATTTCCAAAGTTCTCAAATTAGAAATACTGGCTGCATTATTTTCAGATTGAACAGGTTTTTACTCTTTCTCTCATTCGGGGAGCTAAGGGAAATAGAGGAATTGCTACTTAACTTTTCAAAATTATGTATGCTAGGTTACATAGTTAGAATTAGTATTTTTTATTTATATACAGGGTGATTCATTAAAGACGGGACAAACTTTACGAGGTGGTAGCACACACCAAACTAAGCATTTTCGCCATAGTTTACAGGGTCACACAAAAATCGCACAAAAATCAGGGTCGTGTGAGTCTTTCAATTGTAGAATACATTCGGTAAGAATATATATTTATCATAAGAAATTATAAAAAATATGCCGACTTGTTCTTTTGAAGAAGAACCTCAATTACCAAAAAATAAAGCCCTTCTGTATCAACACATCCTATGGCATAAGAATATCTAATAAAGTGGTCTCGTGTTCGATAGCGACCAGTATCAGACGATTAATCTGTGATTAGGTTAAAAAAAATTCCATTTTTAATGCATTTTGTAAAGTTTTATTTTTTCTTGTTTGTTCACTTAGATTCTCAACTCTTAATTAAAATTTAAAAGTTATCCTAAAATGTCGACAAATAATTACTTTGCAATGTTTGCAGCAATATTTTATAAATATTGTTTATATCTTGGAAGCAAATATTAGCCTAATATTGACAAAATCTCTACATCTCAATATTCGCTTCGAAGAGTTACTGATCTTCAATGGTAAAGATTTGTGCAGAATCGAATTACATGTAAATAACTATTCAAAATGCATAGCCATGGGGAGAAATACATAAACATAACAGCGCGATCACTGCAATTGGAAACTGCCAAACATCTGACAAAATTACAACGTAGCATTGCATGATGAGATTGGAAGAAAAATGTTTCTATCGTGACTTTAACAAGGTTTATTTATGTTTTACTATTCACAACATAGAAAACCTAAACTTTTCGCATTGCGATAGGTTTCTCTCTTATATTCATTACTTCGTTATAAATTTCGGTTGAGGAAATTATTCCATCACGAACTATTCCCATTGAACTTGCTTTGCGGATATCTTAATTCCGAAACTCGAATTTAAAATTGCGATGCAGGATTTCCGAAAAACGTGATAAAACTATTTAGTGACTGTATAATATGAGTTGTTTTATATGAAGCAGAGAACCGCTGATTCTAAATAAAGGAATGCAAGAATGCTTTGTTTCACAGTTTTCGTGCTATTTCTTCTAATATATAAAATTAAAATTTTAAAGTTTTATTCGCTCATATATATCTTAATTTTACTTTTGGACTCCTTTGATGAATTTTGCTATGCAACACAGTGGCTTACATTTCCTTTTAAGCTAAATATAATCAGAGATTTTTTTTTTAAGTTTTAAACATATGTTGTCATCTATCAAGGTAATACGTAAATAAAGTATGTAAGAATGAGTCAATATATATATATATATATATATATATATATATATATATATATATATATATATATATATATATATATATATAAGCTTATGTTTGTAAAAATGTAGTGGGACGTTGATAATAGTCTATGGCTTTCTACCAGCGGAAAACATTTCATGATAAGTCACTATGCCTCTACGACGACGATGATTTATCATATTTATCCTATTTTATTTTCCAATATTTAAACTTATACCTTGTAGAAAGATTTTATAGATATTATCAATCTTTGTCTGCAGAAACAAGCTTTTTTGGTCATTTTGAATAAATACTAGGCCTTGAAAGCGAATCTGTTCAAAATGAATTCATTCTTAAGTATAGTACTTTTTCACATGTTTGGCTTGAATGCATGGTTATTTTCTGCTTTGCAATTTTGAAATCTATCTCACCATTGATATTTGTAGATTATATACCGCTTGATGACTGAATATTTGCTTTTTATTCTCACCATGATTGATGAATCTCTATTTATATTCATTTTTATACTATGTAGCTATCTTATATTTTAAGTTAAGGTAATAGGATAAGGTGATAGGATAAGGTATAAGGTAATTGGATATATATATATATATATATGCGAGTGTGTTAAACTTTTCATATCCTTTCGTAGTCGCAGCTTTCTGTGAATTTCGACCTCTGATACACCTTTAGGTTAAGAAAAATGTGTCCGCTGAACGCTACTCATACTGTTTCGTAAATTTGTGTTTACTTCCCCGATGTCATAACATTTCATATCTATAATTTTCATCACTGTATTTTAGAACTGTGTCTCATCACTGTATTTTAGAACAATCCCATACTACAAATATAAACAACGGATATCTTGGTTGTAACATCTTATACTACTACTTCGTCAAATCGTACTGTTTATTTTGAAGCGGTAAAATTTCGTTAGAATTTTATATATAGCAACGCATATTTTATTTCAAATTATTGTGTTCTTACTTCATATTTGAAATTTTAGCTTTGTATGGTATGCCTCATCTTTGTTGGTTTAATTTGCATATCTAGTCTTATTCCCGTTCAGTTCCGAGATATTGCAATTCATATGTGATGTTTGAGACGTAATCCCCATTTCTTTACTATATAACTCAATAAAAATTTCTGTTACATATACTATGAGACCAAAATCATAATTTAATATATATTCAGTGAAGCAATTTCAATATTATCACCTATTTATAAATACAGAACCGTCAGTACTTTGTGTTCTCCGTATTTATGAAATACGGTAAGAGGAACGCATATTATATTGTAGAAATATGAGTTGTATCTTGCAACGTATATCCACAGTAAAAATTTCAATTGTTTTCTATAGAAAATGTAACAAATGCATTTATAGAAAAATGAATAGGTAGAATAATAGATTTTATTTTCTCTTTCAGGTAAGCTAGCATATACTTTTAAGAAATTAGAAAACGGATATTATAATGTAAGTTTTACTGCATTCTATACATATTTATATTTTATTCCTGTAAATTAAAATTATTCCTGCAAATACTATTTTACAATTTAACAGATTACTAATATAGCTTTTAAAATTGCTTTCAAAATTTTAACATATTAAGATGGCATATGTTTTAAAAACATATAAGATAACATATGCTATAAAATGGCATATGTTTCAAAACATATGTTTTGATATAACATGTTTTTAATACTATAACATATAATTTTTCTATACATTTTTCAAATCTCAATTAGAGGGGTACTTGAACCGCAGTCATCGATAACAAGGGACAGGGACTCGTGCTTACCAGTTGAGGTATAAAGGTACTCTATGTAACCATACATTATCTTTCCACTTATTGTGAATCGAAATCTGTCTATCCATAAACCCACTTCTGTTACATTTTGATACCTTTATACACATATAATGAGTAAATTAGAACCAACAACATTAACATCAGTATGCCTTGAACAGGAAAGGGCTAAAACTGCTCAGTTGTAGATCTAGATATCATGGATATAGATATACGTGCTACCACCTACATATTTTATTGGATTCAAGTTTATGTTAAAAATAAAAATAATACTGCAAAATATTTTTTACTCACAAGATAACATAAAGCTTGCAAGAATAGATAATGCTCATAGTTTTATAAAATTGAAATTAGTTCCTCGAAACTGGGATCAGTAAGTCAAGGAAACTAGATAGACCCTTCTTTAATTCATTATTTCCTTAATACGCAGAAAGATTTAATTTCGTTGAAAAATTTCGAAGTATTTCAGTTGAAGGGTTATTTGTAGAATATCTTCCTAAATTGAACGTACATTTCTAAAACTACTTATTTCTTAAGTAACTCCTCTAAAGATATATATTTTTTCCAATATTTTCTAATACGGGATGGACTCAAAATGGGAAATGTTATGTATTGAATTTTTCTCCTCCTTTGTGAAAATCCATTCTTTTAAAGCTCTTAAATCCCCAAATATCTGAAACCCATTACATGAAATCGATGTATTGACTGATGTTTTAATCATTCCGATTACTGTAGGGATTAAAGGATGCATTTGGAATCCTCAAAAACTGTGAGCGTACAATGGAAGATTTACATCTTTTTCTCTTTGGTAATGACACCCATTGTTCCCTCTCGTTGGAACTTTTGTCCAATAATTACTAACACATTTTTTCAAGGACGTTAAATCTTGTCTTGCTTTTAGTTATGGAAGTATTTTTCAATGTGCAATTTTTCTTTGTAAATTTTATTGCTAAAACGTTAAAAAAATATACAAAAACATTCATTTGAATAGTATATTGCAATACAATACATATATATGTGAGACATTGTTTTAAAATATATCTTTAACTACAAATAATCTCTTATTATTATTGGTCACTCAGGATACCTATCTAAATTGTAACATCAGATATTGGCTATGATATACACAATATGCATCAACCCTGTATTATTCTTAGCTAACTCGCGCTCCCAAAATATATAGGTGGTCTGGAATTAAATATATATATTTAAGATTTAATTATATATATTCATGATATCGAAAACATGTTGAACTGATAATATTTGGACATCTAAAAAAAGCTGGAATTCCTTACAGCTCATACGTTTGCAATCAACCGTGAACCAAACATACATCCATATTTAAACATAACACAGCTAAAAACGATTATTAGACTTGATACTTTCAAGTGGATATTGATGTCCTCCCAGCCGTAAGCAGTGTGTGTGCCAAACTGCTTCATTATGATGTAACATCGTCGAAGACGAATTGTGTTCGAAGTGTACATATTAGATTATTTATACTTATTTATCTTTATACTTGAAGTATTGAAGTAAAGTTTGAAGTATTGAGATACATAGATTGTAAATTATATATTATATTTCTATGCTGTATATTATACTTCTATTCACATGGAATGGATAAGTTATAGAAAAGTCATCGAGTTGAGAGTTTGCTGATAGCCAAGAAGGGTTACAAGATACACAAATAATTCAAATATAATTATTTTTATGGGTATGTATGTATTCAGAGAACCTTAGATATGTTAAGGAAAGTTTGAAATGGACGCTGATTTCATCCCAGCTGTAAGCAATGCTTGAGATCAGACGCTAAGTTATGACGTCACGATTTCGCATTGTGCTTTAACTGTGCATATTAGATATGTTATATTATCACACTTCTAAATTTGAAGTAATAAGATGCAGTAAATTGTATATTAAACTTGCTTGTACAGCTATAGATATATAAAAGAAATTGATAAGGTCGTATAAAAATAGTCGAGTAAAAATTCACTGCTGATTAAATAAAGTTACAAGATACATAAAAAATTTAAATACAAATACTTTTTATAGTTGTATATGTCTTAAATAAATTAGAAGATTTAATAGAGCAATACTTCAAAAATTCAATGAAATATACTTTTGAAATATTTGACATAAAAATATATATAAATATATATTTGCTTTACGATAAATATTTCATAATATTTTCTTTTATATACTAAACACAGAATGTAATATATAGAGTTTGATGCTCTGTTTATACAGATGCATTCCACAGTGTTTAAGTCTACGTGAAATGCTGACAGTATCAGGAAAATGCTTTATTGAATCAATTTTATTTCGAAAGTTATTTTTATCTTATGTAAAATGCCTTCAACTTAGCAAAATGTATACTAATTCGGCGAACAGAATAACTATATCTGATTTATTTGTGTTAAATATACATATACTATTTAATTGCCAATTGTACAGTAGTGGCTAAAATTGTGGAAACCTTTTGGAAAAAGTGTATTTTTGAGGTTTGATGGCTTATAACACCACATACTTTGGACCAATAATATAAAATTATATATCAATGGACAGATAATTTAATCAATATTGAAATGCAATAACATTTATAAATTATTTTTTAATAGAACAGCATTTATAACTATATTTAATAGTTCTGCAGCTGTTATAATGTGAAACCAAGATTGAATTATTGTTTCTGATAATTGAGTTTTATTAGTTGGACAGCTTTTGACTAACAAGTTTCTTTAGTCGGCTCCATAGATTTTCTATAGAATTAAGATATGGGTTATACTCAGGTCATGCCAGCATTTGAATATGATGATTTTGAAGCGCATTTTGCACACACGAGTAACATGACGTGGAGCTGAATCCTGTTGAAATATAAATGCTTTATTATCTTAGTAAAATATTACGTGCAGAAGGCTGCAGTTTGGGCACAATTATTTCATTTATGTATCTTTGGGCATTTATATTCCCATTGATCACGCAAATTTTGCCCACACTTCTTGATGTCTTACAACCCTAGATCATAACACTAACTGAAGGTTTCACGGTAGGTGTAATTGTGAGACCAGATTTAACGGAGACACTTTTACTTCAATATTTGTGATGTCTAGCAGGCCACACAATGGCATGTGAAAAGAACGGTAACAGATCAGATGAAATCGAAACCAGATTCCGTGTAAGACGGAGTGCCGAAGAGGCCATGTGCTATAGCAAGTTGTGAGAGGACCGCTATGAAAGACATTAGGCTGTGTGTCAACGTCTAAAGACAACCAGAAGTTATGTGCAAGTTAGGTTATCGCAGGTTATAACCATTCTGATATATAACTTATCTGGTCTCACATGTACAATCTCCTCTGCAAATAATATAAGATAATTGTTGTAATTAATTTAGTAATGATTAGAATGTTCTTAATAAATAATGTTATTTGGAAGTTAAAAAAATGTAAAAAAAAATTCAATTTCAATTTTTTTTAATTTAAAAATTTTAAATTTATGCAAGTTTTAAGGAAAGAGTAAAAAATAAATTAGACAAAGATTAAAGTTCAATTTTTTTAATTTAAATGTATGCAAGTTTTAATGAAGGAGTTTAATAATATAGGATGTAGTTGAAAGTTTTGAAATTTAAAATTTATTGTTAATAATGTTAAGATTTGAAGTTGTTAAAGAAAACTGCACGATATAAAAAAGAAAAAATTATCGTAAAATTGAATAATTTACAAATAATAAGCAATATGTATGATAGCTATATGGAAGTATTTAAATGAGAAATAATATATATATATATATATATATATATATATATATATATATATATATATATATAAATAAAGATAATCTTAATAAGGAAGGAAACTTGAGGGGTTAATTAAAATTTAAAATATAAAATAATACATTAAAATTATTTAAAATTGTTGATAAATTGTTATAATAGGGTTATATGATGTTTCAGATCAAATTTTGAGTGATAAGTAAGGCACCTAAAGTTAACTTTGATATTTAATAAAAATTATCTATAAGCACCCCAATAATTAAAATTTAAATAGGGGATTATAATTATATAAATTATTTTAAATAAATGTCAAATTTGAGTTCAAAAAAAAAGATTGGGAGAAAATACGTTAAACAAAAATGCAATAACAAGAAATACAATAGCACGTGTATGGCAAATATAGTCGTTCAATAATAGGATAAGGTATTTAAAATAAAACAATAACGGGGAATAAGTTATGATGTACGTTTTAATTCAACATTTATGGACATGTTGAATGATAGAAAAATATTTTTTCAATAAGTTCAAATTTGAAAGTTTTGTCGATATCATCCAGGCGTCAAGTCTTCAGGCAAACAACAATAACTGTGCACGGTTATTCTTATCAAGTTGAGAAGCTTCTTATCTCGTATATCTTCGATTAGCGAAAACGAGTTACAAAAATTTGATTAACGGGTGAGAACTTATGAACACTCCCACGTTACACGTTACAAAAAGGGGATTATACCAGTCTTGTCATTAAAGAGATCAATCGCCTGTCAGCGCGAAAGGCACGACAGAGAGGTTGTTGGTGTCTGTTTACGTTTTGGTTTTAAAGGGGATTGCATTTAAAAGGGGAATTGTCAGAGATATCAATAAGATAGAAGTGGTTTAAATTTTTGAAGACGTCCAATGTTTAAAAAAAATTAATAGTTATGTAGTGATGTTAAATGCCAATCAATTTAATGTATTTTAAGAAAATATCAGCGATGGAAATATTTTAAATCAATGGATACTGTATTATGTATAAAAAAGTTACATTGAAACATTCATACTGTGTAATTTGTAAAAAAAATGTCAATTATGTAAAGTTATCAGTAAATGTATATCAAAATGTGTAAATAGTAGGCAAATTAATGTCCATATACATAAAAATGCGCAAATTAGTCAAAATTTAAATTTTACTTGAATTGAAAGCTCGACCTGATATAATGTTGATGAGTACATAACTGATATATGATATAATATGTGTTTAAAAACTTGTTCACAACAAGTCTTTGTTTGGAGTTACAGCAGAGCTAAGATAAACTTTCATCAAAGAAAAATGGCAATTACAGAGTTGTCAAGGACGCGAAATTTATGGGACGTTCTTCTCTGTGTTTATTTGCGTCACCGGGAGATATGTCAGATCAGATTTAACGGAGGCAGTTTTATTTCAATATTTATGATGTCTATCAGGCCACACAATAGTATGGGACTGCAAGATGCAAATGTATTGTAGCCCTGGCCCGAGAAGTCAGCAAAAGCCATAAATAAGAGGGACTTTTTATACAGGTTGGTGGAACCAGATCAGTACTTTAGGCTAAAGGAAAAGCCATGGGATTGGTTAAATGAATAACCAATATGGAGCATGGTTTTCGCATCGCTCTGAGGTCAACCAATGGTAGCCGTATCAGACCTTAGACAAAAATATGTGCAACCGAGAGAATCTATATACACTTCAACGAGATATGCAGAGAAGGTTCTAGAGCGATAGAATGACTACAGATTCAGATATGTAGAGAGTAGTGGCAGTTACAGTAACAAAATGTCTAGAGATGTGAAAAGAATGGTAACAGATCACATGAGATTGAGAACAGATTCAGTAAGACGGAGTGCCGAAGAGACCATGTGCAATATCAAGTTGTGTGAGTGTTGTTGTTGAGACCCAGACCGTCCGACCTACCAGAAAGGTGTAAGGTAACTGTATGGACGGCCGGGAAGTGCCACCCAATTTAGACCGGAACCCAGTGGGGGAGGCATCCACAGGGACCGTACCCTCCTTCCCCTACCACCAACCTCTCGGAAGGACTTACGGACCCACATGTTTAACGTGATCGTACTCCGCATGAACACGGCGGCATTTGTGGTAGCGTGCAAATCTAGCGCACAAACCACGGGGATACCGCACCCGAGATGGCCAACAGCACGCGGTGTTCCGAGGTGGTCACCCACCAAGTACTAACCGCGCCCGATGCTGCTTGACTTCGGTGATCTAACGAGAACCGGTGTTTTCAGCACGGTACGGCTTTTGGCCCAAGTTGTGTGAGTGTGGATGTGAAAGATAGTCAGCTGTGTGTTAACGTCTAAAGACAACTAGAAGGTATGTGGAAGTCAGATTATCGCAGGTCATAACTATTTTGGTAAGAATAACTTACCTGGTCTCACATGTCCAATCTCCTCCGAAAATAATATGTGATAATTTTTTGTAAGTATTTTAGTAAAGATTAAAATGTTCTTAATGAATAATGTTATTTTAAAGTTATTTTATGTTATTATATTCTATTCCAGGAACTCGTACTAAATATATATATGGCGCGTTATTGGCGACACAACACAAGTGTTTTATGACTATACGATATACGACCGTGTTCTAAGATTAATTAAATATGTTTCTTTGTAACTTTAAGTTACTCTGTTTTCCAGCACCACAGTAATACAATCAGGATGCAAAATTTCTCAGATTCTTCTCCTTGCGTATTTTATGTCATCACTACCAAGGAGAGATATTTTGGTCTTATCA
Organism: Amaurobius ferox; assembly: GCA_951213105.1. Lineage (NCBI taxonomy): Eukaryota > Metazoa > Arthropoda > Arachnida > Araneae > Amaurobiidae > Amaurobius > Amaurobius ferox. The sequence continues at coordinate 92,557,749 of OX578136.1, forward strand.
CTCCAAATTACACTGTCTCATTGTTCCTTTGTCTAGTTAAAAAGGGTTTTAGCCCAATTTAATATCTTCAATTTTGTTTGAGAGATAAAAATTGGCTTTTTTCTGGGAATTCCAGCATTTGGACAAAATTCACGATAACTGCGCCGAATAGTCCTTGCACTCAACTTTGCATTGCATTGCGTCATTTCACCTCGTACACTCCGAGGTGGTTTTCTTCTGTCACCTAGGCACAGTCTCTTAATTCCTCTATCATCACTTGCTATTTTACACCTTTTCCTGCATTTACCAGTCTTGTTTTGTAGTGACTGAGTATCCTTATACTTCTCCAAAAATTTAGAAATACCACCTTTGGTTAAGTTTCCCCAAATTTTTCTTCATGATTGTAGCCTTTCTCACTTAATAGTTCTATTTTACATCGCTTTCTGAATGACCAGTCAACTCTTTGCGCCATTTCTTTAATTTTATTACGTTTTACAAGTTCACTAAATCAAAGAATGCACACAAAAAAAAAACTACCAACTTTATAGCAATCCCATAACACATTGGTAAATATCCTGTGATTTGTTGGATTTTTGCCAAAACAAGATTATACCTGACTAGCTATCTAAACACTCATGCTCATTGGCTACATTCAAATGAAGGAAAGCTACTTAATATAAAACTAAGCAAGTTGAACTTCATTTTTCTGGTTATTTATCTATAACTTTGGATGGAATACAGTTGTTAATTGTTACAGAACAAATGTTATTGCATTACAATTCTGATTAAATTATATTTTCATTGATATACAATTTTATGGTGTTGGTACAAAAAATGTGGTGTTATGAGCCATCAAACCTCAAAAATGCACTTCTTCCAAAAAGTTTCCACAATTTTGGCCACTACTGTATGCATTGTCTAGTTCATATTATTTATAGTGAATACGTTTACAATAGTTATTCTATGTTTTATACTATATAATTACTCTTTTACATGGATTGTACTGCTTAAAATACAATCTATCTCATTGGTTCCGGGAATTTTCATCTTGTTTATAATAAATTTTGTTTTGAAATTATTATAATAAATCGAGTTCTAAACAGTCCAATTACTAAAATGTCTACATGATTCCAATTCTTCACATAATGTATAAATATATTTACACTGCATTTTTTGTGTGATTTCATCCAAATCTCACATGCAAACAGACATACACACAGGCATATAGAATTTTATGCAAACCAACTTTATGTTGGTAACATGTATGTGGATCCTACGAATAGAATAAATACATCCGAATTATTTGTGTTAAATATGTACTATTTTTTGCCATTTAGATGCATTATATAGTTTATACTATGTAACATTCATACTAGTACTAAGGATATATGTTACATACTATATAATTACGAACATGGATTGTACCCTGATATTTTTTTCATTAGTGCCTTCACATATAGAATGTCACTTTGTTAAATGTTTTCGAAATGGGTCAGGAGCTTCTCAAACTCGTTTATTCTACTTGTCATTGATATTTTAATTTAACGATGTACGTTAACATAATGGTTGCTCTAAACATTATTGCGAGAAAGACAGTGCAACGTCAGTACATTGTGGAATCAATACAGAAGTAGTGTTATTTTAATTGACCTATTGACGTCTAAGGCAAAATAAGCTTTCAATCAACAGAGTTGAATGTCTTAAATAATATTGTGTTCTTATCAATTATATAGCATTATATTATATATCGAATCCGATTTTTATTACTTACATATTTCTACCTATAGCTGCTCAAAGGCATCTTAGATTTTTAACCAACAAAATTCGAATATAAGATATTTTATAATCCTAGGGAAGACTTAATAATTATATTTTCACAAAAATGAATAATTATTGTTCTAAGTAAAGATATTTCTTTCCAACTATTTCAAAACCGAGATGTATGTTGTCTGAAAAATCTTACAGTTTATTCTCTGAGATGTAATTGTTGAAAAAGTTTAAATACAAAACATGACATTCAGAAATTTTACTTCCTGCACTGAGTGTGCAGTTTGAGAAATTTTATTTTGCTACCAGTGAACATACACGTTACGGTATACGTTAAAACATTAATTTTTGACAAGAAATGCGTAGTTAATCTGCACTCTATACAAAATGCTGTATTTATCTGCTTTGTAAAACTGTTTTATTAGAAAGTGAGAGATAGACATATATTAATCATAGAAATTTCGATTTCCATGATTATTCTCACTTTCTAATCATCGAAATCTGAAATTTTGTCCTTTAAAATTTTCAAATGCAATTTTCTCAAAGCAATATTTTTAGACATATGGCTTTAGTCCAACAGACAACTTTTACAATTTCCAAGTTACATACTTAAAATTTATTTTTAATCTTTATTAAAATTTTATAGATATACTCATCTAAGGAAATTAATGTCACATTACTTAGTAATATACATAGTTAAAGAAAACACACTAAAACATAACACAAAAATTGAAAATTTTGTGATTTCAGGCTTTATGCATAAGGCTATTTTTATTTAATTTGACAACTTTTAGTTCAACTTGATTATAAAACATTATAATCTTGAAAGGTTTGCAAATGATCTTCCATTTTAAAAAATAAAATTGTTTCATGATTTTGCACTAAAGTAAACTTTTTTTTTTGCGTATGCGCGTGTTTTGTCTAAAAATAAATTAAAGAATCAGAAAAAGTTATTACTATTCATGTTTTTATGATATACAAATATTTATTTTGTAGAGATTGTTTTCCATATTTGGACAGTAATTTGACAAAGGAGCCTTCAACGTGTACGTGTACATAGAATACAGATTAATACATCCCCCCAAAAAACAAATATACGCTTTAAGATGGTGAATAAAATGAACAAAAAAATGTACAAATAAACCATATAACTAACACATAGTTAAAATACAATCTGCTTCTTCGAATAAAAATTTAGTAACTAAATTACATTTAATGTTTGGTAATTAGTTTTCAGATTTATTCTTTAAGCATACCTCTAGTCCATGGTTACATAACTTGCGTATAGAAACGTTATCAATGTTTTGAATCATAGCACACTGAAGTAGCCAGCATTCATGAACCGGTTTACCAATTTCTAGCGCTCTTCAGCTTGAATTAGCTGATCACTGCAATGGCAGACGAGCAGCTGCTATCTGCTTAATTTAGCAAACTTCTCGGCTGACATAATGAGTTATTACGCATCTAGCTGTGAATATTTTTCAATCTACAGCTTACAAAACATTTCCGTTTTGGTCATACGATCACCATTCACTAATTGTCACTGATATATTGTCTAAGAGTTTTAATTAAATTTCTAGTATGTGAGTAACAGAGTATAAAAGATGTAACACGAAATACAAGTATAAACTCCCCCAATGTTTAATATACACGAACATGTTGTGGGCATAATATACAAACTAAAAAGTGGATAAATCTAAAATTATTGATTTATTTATTTATATTATTTTTAATTTGGGTATACAGAAACAGGTAACGGAATTGAATTATACTGACACTGAAAGTAAAAATTACAGCAAACACAAAATAATGTACAGCCATCAGAGGTATCAGAATTAACAAAGGAATGTCTTCAAGCTAATTATATACTCAGTTTTACAGTTTATAAATGATAACATAAATGATTTAAATTATATTCATGATGTAAATGATATAATGCTGATATCAATGATATTCAGGTCACAAAAACATTATTAAAACGTTTACCGAATTTCTTGATAGCAAAATTACTTACGACATTTGATTTGCAGAAATTTTCGCTAGATACCTTAAATCTGACTCTTAAAATAATTAAGGAACATTAATAGGATCCCCTATTCAAAATCTGAGGACATTCATAAAATTATTTACACATGTTTGTTCATAAGTTTGTAAAAAAATACTGTTAACAACATTTTCCTACGTACATTTAGATTATCAGTGTAGAGTAAGTTTCTAAATGCCCCACTAGATACATCGTAACTACAATAGTCATAAAACCATAAAAATGTAACTGTCTTAATAACTTAGATTGAACACATTCAATAAATCTATTATAAATAGTATACCTTAGGTACCAAATAACAGAAATACATTCTAAATTAAGTCTTGTAAATAATATCCATCTTATAAATAAGTTCATAAATTGTATTATAATATCAATCTTATAATAAATATGGATGCAATATATAAACGAAAAATTAATTTTCATTAAATATTCAAATATAATATACATACATCTCTAGATTAAACAAAGTTATAATCGAACAATAAATGTGCTAATAAATTTGTTGAAACGTTTCCGTAAAATTCCCCCCAATAGAATTATAATCCCTTTCATATCCAGTCTTGCTGAGAAGCACGAAAACACACACACACAGCCTGTCATACACGGTATTTTCTTCTCTAATTTAAACATCGCTCGTCCCCAATATGTGACACTACACTCGCAGAATCCTTGGCATCTACAAGTGAAATATTTCATCAAGCGCCGTATGTCTATGACGCTTTGCGCTAAGCCTAACGCATGAGTTTTCAGAAATTTTAGCCAGTCACTGGAGATTACACGAGAAAAGCGCTAAATACTTCAAAAGCTTCAAAGTGACTAGTTTTGGCATGAACTTTGGGAGATTAACGACCTGACCTCCTTGAAATACGATTTTCGAATCACACGCTAAAGCAATGCGTAAATATTTTACGAAGCGGCGCTTTGAAAATGATTTATGACTGCTTCGTGATATATCTTGAAAGAAGTATTGACGTTCGGGGAGAAACTGGATATAAGGGTTAAATGTGGATATGTGTAATTGGTTATTCTGATATGTCGGGATATTAAATTTTCATGCTAAATGGAATTTATGAAGCAAGACAATAATATGGGATTCTATAAATTTTATATTTATCGCAAATAATTTAAAAGATTCTTTCTCTAGAGATAAATTGAAATTTTACTGAGCATGTGAGTTTAAATTAATCAAGAATTAAATCCTTTAATCAAGACCCTTTAATCCTTTAATTAATACCTTTAATCAAGAATTAAATCCATACAAGAATGGGCAACGCATTACATCACAAAAAGATCGAAATATAACAAACAGAAACAAAAAAACAACAACGAAGTAAACAAATCACAAACTGAGAAAATAAACAAGCAACAGCTCTAAACAAGGAAGAAAGAGGGGTACAGTTTAGTCACGGAGAGTCCATGCAAGTCCTTGCGTCCCAACACAATTTGCCAAGGTCACCACGTCTTTGAGACTCTTGATCGAGTCCTGGGCACACAAGAGGATGTTGAAGATGTAGAAGATGCACACAAGATATCAAAATTGTTAATAAGGTACAAAGCATGGTATATCTATTAGTTTTACTTATAGTGATGCATATCAATCAGAGAGGCCAATTCCTTAAGTTTGTTATTGCATAAAATAGCATACGAGTGACCCGATTAGTTTTAATAATAATAAAGCTATTGTCTTAAAGACCGACGAATGGCAACATAGAAGGAAATACATACCTCCAACTGAAATGCAGATCCGTTAAAACACATAATTTTTTATTCACAAGTATGGATGCTCCTTAACAGAAACTTTTATTTCATTCCATGTCACCTTCAAAAATCCATCTCCATCCATTTTTCAGTTGAGTAATAATTCATAACATGGCTTAGGAAAAACCATAATTCTTGTCTTTGGAGTGCTCTTATTGAGTGCTGTCTCGCCTCCATAGGGACGGCAGCTTGATATAATAACTTTCTATCGTCTGTTTGTTCTCGTGCTTGAGATTTAGTTCTAAATCAGTATATTAATTTCTCATAACTATGCATTTAGTTTAACGTCAAACGGTGGCGCCGTTTCAGCTCGCCTTCTATTTGACTCGATTCTTAGGCCTAGTACCCAACTGTTTGTGAGGTATTTGCAAACTGTCTGTATACATGCTTCCGTGTTTATTACTTTCCTTATATGCATAATGTATAAGGAAAGTAGTGTGACAGGGTCGAAAATTCGAATTCGAGTATTCGACAGGGGAGCACGTTTCAAGCATCCCTGATCACGAATCAAACATTTTTGAGGTAATGACTATGTGTGTGTGTGTGTCAGTGAGTCTGTGGAGACGATAACTGACGAAAAAATGGACCGATTCGAACGAAATTTGGTACAAAAATCACAATTCGTGATCACTGGAAGCCAATTGTTTTCAAACGTAATCGAATGTTCAGAACCCCCCTAAATTGTCGAGTAAAATTTTGAAAAAATCAAAACCTTTGATAAAGTTACGCAAATAGACATTTCTAATGTAATTTTTCCTTATAAAAGGATTGACATAAACTTTAGAACACTAGCATGAACCGTTCTCGAGAAATTTCACATTCTTTAAATAAATTTATCAAAAATCCCATAAATTAAAAAATATATATATTAACTGTTGAGGAAAATGTTCACTTTTCATATGTACTATCATGCAATAAATTGGGTGACATCATTCTCGTGGATCTAGCTCGTTACATTCATGAGAAAAATACGTTAAGTAATACTTTTGTATGTGAGCGCCAATAATTATTTATATGCTATAAGAATAACTTATTTCTTCGTCCATAACGCTTGGCGAGATTTTGGCTTCGAATTTGGCGGAATGTCGCCAACTTGGCGATTTTTGAAAATGTTGTCAAATTAACGGAAATCTCGCGAAATGGATTAAAATGACACTAAATCAGTGAAAATGAAGACTACTTGACGAAAAGTCAATTTTTTGGAAAGAATATAAATAGCTACTATAAGAAAAACCTCTTTTTTATTGTAAAATTAGTCTATTCATTGCATTATATAAGGAAAGTCATGTGTTGCCCATATCAGATTATTTTTTTATTTATCGTTATGGTAACAGTATTTCTTTTAATTCATTTCAAATGGGTGACAAGAAAGGTGTTTTCAATTTAAAATGAATTAAAATCGTTAAACAGATTTTGAAAGATATGTTTACCAACTGCGGACGTGTTTGATAACAATCCTTATTAGTGCGACAAACTGTTGATCAGCAAACTTCGCAACACCGACCTTAAAAATCGAGGCTGTCTATTTTCTTAACGCAAAATAAACATAATAATTTTAATAAGGTAATAGTTTGAGGTTTGAAAAAAAGAGATACACAAATCTAATAATTATGCAGGTCGACAACAAAGACATCAAACAAGCAATCGATTCGAAATACATCAAAGAAGCAATCAATTTAGTATTATATCAATTAATATTCTTTTACAGAACTCGCGCGAAAGATAAATAATTGGAGGGTTATCAGTGGCAATATAATAAAATGTATACATTAACAATGATTTCCACTAATACGAATATAAGGCCATGTCAATATATTTTAAAATTAATATATTTAAAAACCTAACTTTAAGTTTGTTTATTTTGTGCACTTCAGCAGATAAATAACTAGTGGCGTTCAAATACAAAAGTATTACTCAAAGTATATTTTCTCATGAATGGAATGAGCTAGATCCACGAGAATGATATCACCCAATTTATCGCATGATATTGCATATAAAATGTGAACAGGTATCTCAACAGTTATTAAACTTTTTTTTTAATTTATGGGATTTTTCGATAAATTTATTTAAGAAATGTGCAATACCTAGAGAGCGGCTCATGCTAGCGATCGTTCAAGTCAATCATTTTCTAAGAAAAATTACATAAGAAATGTCTATTTACGTAACTTTATTGAATGTTTTGATTTTTTTATGATTTTTTCAAAATTTCATTCGAAACTTTAGGGGGGTTCAGAATATTCTATTATGTTTAAAAACAATAGGCTTCCAGTATTCACGAATTGCGAATTTTGTACCAAATTTCATTCGAATCGCTCTATTTGTTCATGATATATCGTCTCCACAGGTTCATTGACACACACACACACACACACACACATACCTTCACACACACACCCAAACACATATACTTCCACACACACACAGACATCACCTCAAAAATGTTTGATTCGTGATCAGGGATGCTTGAAATGTGCTCTCCCGTCGAAAACTCGAATTCGAATTTTCGACCCGTCACAATACTTTCTTTATACATTATGTATATAAACAAAGTAACTAGACTAGCCTGATAACATGCATATTCATGATTAGAAGCTGTATCACTTTTTTAACTCTTTGATGTAGATGAAACTCTAGCGTCCCGTTTGTATTTCATTTTTATATGCTTACATTTTTAACACTGAATTATAAAAAAATATCAAAGACGATATTATTATTATGAGAAAGGTTTACTAATTACTCACAATATTTTAAAATATTTAAAAAATATATTTATATTTTAAATTATTTTCTGAAATTTGAAGTTTGAAAATTTTCATAAATATTATTTTAGCGAAACAAAAGGAAAAAATCTGATGTGGGCAGCACATGACTTTCCTTATATAATGCAATGAATTTACTACTTTTACAGTAAAAAAAATAGATTATTTTTATAGTAGTTATTTATATTCTTTCCAAGATATTGAATTTTCGTCAATGAGTCGTCATTTTCCATGTCGTCATCATCAATGAGTCGTCATTGATTTAGAGTCATTTTTATCCATTTGGCGAGTTTTTCGTTAACTTAGCAACAATTAAAAAAGTGGGCAAGTTGGCGACATTCCATCAAATTCGTCACCAAAATCTCGCCAAGCGTTATGGACGGAGAAATAAGTTATTCTTTCAGCAGGCAGATAAATGACTATTGTCGCTCAAATACAAAAGTATTACTCAAAGTATCTTTTTTCATGAATGGAACGAGCTAGATCCACGAGAATGATGTCACAAATTTATCGCATGGTATTACGTATGAAAAGTGAACAATTTTCTCAATAGGAAATATTTTTTTTTATTTTATATGATATTTTGATATTTTTTTAAAAAATCTGCAATATCTCAAGAACGGTTCATGTTAGCGTTTTAAAATTTATGTCAATCGTTTTCTAATGAAAAATTACATAAGAAATGTCTATTTGCTCAACTTTATTAGAGGTTTTGATTTTTTAACGATTTTTTCAAAATTTTACTCGAAAATTTAGGTGGGTTCTGAACATCTGATTGCATATAAAAACAATAGACTTCCAGTTATTAATATTATGTTTAAAAACAGTAGGCTTCCAGTATTCACGAATTGCGAATTTTGTATCAAATTTCATTCGAATCGGTCCATTCGTTCGTTAGTTATCATCTCCACAGTCTCACTGACACACAGACACACACACACACACATACTTTCACACACACACACTTTCACACACACACACACACACACACACACAAAATCATCACTTCAAAATTTTTGATTCGTGATCAGGGATGCTTGAAACGTGATCTCTCGTCAAAAACTCGAATTCGAATTTTCGACCACGTCACAATAACTTCCTTATACATTATATATATAAGGAAAGTAAGAATGCATTCAGTTCTTATTCAGTAATGGTATATATTTATTCCAATCGTATACTATATATTTATTCCAATCTGATTTAAGGATACATGTATACGAAAAGTAAGTAGTGTGTTTTCATTATGCATTCCAGTGTAGTTGAAATATTTGGTATGCTCTTCATAGAGAACAATAGGAAAGGTCTGTTGTAGGGGTTTTCTACAAAGAAAGCCTGCTAGATCAAATATATCCCAAGGTCATCTGTATTTTGATCTATTGCACTAGTGCGGCTGTGAGGATATGTACAATACAAATATGTTCAATAGAAATCATAGAACTGAGCAGTTAGAACTAACACAAGATCACATCATTGTTGGTAGAAAAATAACATTTGCGCCCCTCGTTAGTTTCAGTGGGTAACTTGCTTTACGTATTACGCGGCTTTTTACTAGGTAATATGGAAGTTTTACTGCTGTAACATGTATCTTCTTAATTTGCATAGAGTAAATGTCGTTACATTTAATTCCGGTTTTCCCATGTAACCATAAATATACTTTTCTGGTATTTATTTGGAAACTAGTGTAAATGATGAATATATCACCATATTAACGCAGACACTCGAAATTCAGTGGCCTGTGATGAGTGCTTTTTCACATACCACTACCAGACTGTAATAGAAAGCATAATTTAGAAAACATAATATTTTTCAAAGGAAATATACTATAAGTGACAATTGTGAATATATTCAGCAACATAAAAAGAGACATTTAGAAAACAGCATATTGAAAGCCTATATGGCTAGCTGTAGCGTGGTGTGCAAGCAGACAGAAACAAAAATAGAAAAACTCTGTTTGGAAGTGTGGTGCTTTATACACCTAATGCTTTCTCAGTGTGGGCAGTGCGCTATAAAGCTGTATATATTTAGTACTGCAGATATCCACCCGTCTCATGATTTTGTAGTCGGTTCCTGATGTAGTTAAAGATATTTTGAGGTCTTGAAAGCAAGGTTAATATATAGTGTATGTTTATTAAATGATGTGTAGGCTTTACTTTATAAAGGGTGATTCAAAAATGATGGGCAAACTTTACGAGGTGGTAGTACGCATCAAACCAAGCATTCATCGTCATAGTTTACCGGATCGGAAATGAAACACAAATACGTTACAGGGCGATTAATCTTTTTAAGAAGCCGTCACCGCCACTCAGCAAACATAAGAGCGTCATTCTGGTTATTATTTTCTGGTTGAAGAAGAAAACCACGTATGCAAATTTCATATGGGGAAGAAGAAGAACCCGTATGCAAAATTCCGTACGCCTTATCTGTTTGAAGCAGTTATTCGCAGGTCCTAGTTTTGAGACGATGGAGGAATTTGCAAATTGGGAAAAGCCGATATGCATTTCATTTCATCTCTGTTAGCTGTAAATGAGAATGGCATACAAGCACAGCGACTGAACGGGGAATGTTTTCCTCATAGATGGTTGCACAATCGTAAAACATTCGAACACTTGCATAGGCGTCTCTGTGAATCGGGATCCTTTTTCACTACCAGCTCCGATGCAGGTCATGAAAGGAGTGCTAAAACGTTAAGTGTGGTATAGGCGATTCTGGACACAGCAATAGTTCGGCCATGCACAAGCACATGAGTAATGGGCCATACTATTGTGCTTATGCACAAAAGTAATGGGCCGTGGATTGTGCCGCAATCCACGGTATGTCAGGTTCTGCATGGGAAACAGTTAAATCCATACCATGTCCAGTGAATTCAAGCAATGGCTGTAGCCGATTATCCTCGGCACGTGGAGTTCACCCGCTGATTCCTGGGACAGAGTGTGCCGCACTCAGATTTTCCGTCGACTGTGCATTTTATGGATTGCGCCTACTTCGCACGTGGTGCCACATTTGACATCCACGGAGAATATATGAGTGCAAGTGTGAATCAACACGCATCATATCCACATACCTATCAGCGACGATTTTCCGTCAATGTGTGGGAATTAATCATCGGCGCCCCCCCCAATAGAGCAGTATCTTATGCCGAAAGGACTTGATGGGAGAATGTACCATATTTTCCTGCTGGAGATCTTGCCGGAATTGCTCAAGGATGTTCCGACAGACATCACTTTAGCTGGCCGATGAATTGGGCAAGGTGGTCCCATAGCTTGGCCCCCACGTCCGTCCGATCAGTCGTGTCTTGACTTATTTTAGTGAGAATATCTCAAGAGTCGACACTTCCCTTGAATCTGAAGAGGAACTCGTAGCCATAATTTAGTCTGCTGCTGCCGAAGTGCGCGACATTCCTGGTCTATTCGAGAGAGTTTGCCCGTCCCTCCATCGCCGTTATGAGACATGCATTTATATTGGTGGTGGTTAGTCTTTTGAGCCATTACTGTAATAATTGTTTATTAAATGTCATTTTATATTTTGGGCTCTCTTCATCGATTTCTCCATTATACGCCCACCGGCGCCTTTACGTTTCATTTCCGACCAGATAAACTATGACGAAAAATGCTTGGTTTGGTGTGCACCACGGGGGCGTAAAGTTTGAATCACCCTATATATAGAAGGAACAGTCAAGATATTGGTGATTAAATTCCCGCCAAGGCATTAATTTATTGCAATACGATACGGGAACCCTAACATGTTAACAACACTGTAGATGACTCGTGTCACAATAACATCAGTAATTGAATTTACAAGGACTTCAAAATATATAGCAGCGAATATTATTCACAAATACTTAGGTCGAACAAGATAATTTAATGCATTAAATCTGAAAAATAAATGATTCACACAGACACAGAAGAGATGCTGAGTATCTGAAATCTAAAGAAGAATGTTGAAATCGCTTCAAATACAGTAGGAAAGGCAGTTGTCCTAGCAACCTTGTAGACACTGATCAGCCGTATACCAATGCTTTCATTCTTTGTTATGAGCCGCATGGCATATGGTTTATATGCCATGCAGCTGATGGAAATAAAGCTGTATGCAAGCTTTGAAAATTTTTAAAGTACAATTTCTGCATTTATTTTAAATTTAAGACGAAAACAAAATTTCAAAAATGCTTAAATAATCTGAAGTTGTTTCTTGGCTTTAAATAAATGGTCGCCATATTCAAAATTGAATGTATCGAATTTCCTGAATACAAAAAGAGCGTTTACAATACAAACAATAGCGTAATGTACTTTGGCACAAAGAGAATGGAAAAAAAAATGTGATTCTATTCTGAGCAAGTAAATAACATTCTTACCAGATGTGTTCTTGGGAAACGCGTAGGAATTTGCATACATAAAAGAAAATGGTGAAACTGATATACTTTTACACAAAGATATACACACAGTTCTTGAAACATAAATAGAATTCCACACGTCAGGGCAAGGAAAGTAACATTTCTTTGTTTATACTCAACTGCCTAAAAGAATATTTTGTAGAATAGAAATACAGGAAGGAACACAACTGTATTATACCACAGCATTTTGCAATAACTTCAAAGAACTTTTATGCAAAGTAACATAAACCAATGTATAAGCATTAGACCTTTTGATTTAGAAATTCATATTTGTGCAAAATGTATTTACTGTCTTCAAAATACATTTGTAAATCCAGAAATGGAGCAAATGATGCTTTATAACGAACATGTACATACATTTTACGGGAAAATATGCAAATGATTGCAAGCGTATTCCGATAGAATGTATAATATATATTTTGAAATGGGGCCAAGGCATGATCCTGAAATTGGTTTCGAATGCATTTAAAACGAAATATATCGAAATTATCGAGTATTCAACATGTCACGTCCGTAACAGCATTTTTTTCACAGTGACGTAAGATTTACGTTACACTGTGACTTTGGGGCGTAACAGGACGTCGCTGTACGTCTCGATAATGTCATATTGAGGTCTCAGCGAAGTCATTTTGGTCATTTACATGGTCGTTTGTGGCGTCGCATATTAACTTGTTTGTGACGTCACATTGTAATTGCCATTGTAATGTCGTCACATTGTTACGTGTTAATTAAATTGTGGAAACGTTACAGAATATAGTCACAATGAAGTTACAAAGTTATTAATACGTAACGTCACATAGAAGTCACAAATATGATGTTACATTGTGACTCGGGTGTCACGTGACTACAACGTCACTGTCACACATGGGACGATCTTTGCTGTGAGGGGTATATACCAGCCTAATTACATATACATATTTGAATGTTATGAGAAAATTGAGGGAAATAAAATTTCAGTAGTAGTAATAAAATTGTTTCAATCTTTTTTGGAAAACGATAACTTCGATAAACTATTGATAATTCTTGCAGAAAATAAAACTCAACAATTGTCAAACGTGATTGTTCAGTTTTTAATTTCTAGATTGCACAAATGCATAAAATTCTCGTATATTGTGGAGTTCATATACAAAAAAGCAGCATTTATAAATGTTTTCAGACGACCAGTAATGATGCATATAAGTTCAAAGGCGCTTAATAGAAATTCACCATTGAACTAAAAATTGCTTTGATAAAACCGCTATTTTGTATGCGTTCATGTTTATGTTATCATAACTACAAATGGCAATTAACTGAATAAAACTGCATTATAATAATTTAACATTTATATTTATTTCAAAAATTTGTTTGCGTTCTTTGTCATACGGCTTTTACTTGAGTTGAAATAAAATCATTTTTACATCATATAACTAACAAAACTATAAAATCTGTAATTGGTAATAAACAAAACTCTTAAGAAAGTTTAAATACTTGTCACTGATTGGTGTGATATTAGTTGAGAAACTCAATATGTTTCATATACGTTGCTACTAACATTTTCTATCAATAAGTAATGGAAACATTTCTTTTCAATTGATGCCACAAATTACAATCTTCATAAAACACTTTAGTCTTTTGACGTAGAATAGAAACGAGAGCAATTGTTCGAATAGGAAAATTTATCAAAATTTTGAGCATTATTAGAAATGATAGAAAACTGTATGTCTACACAATAAAAGATATGGGTAAAAACACATAAAACATTGGTATTCTATTATTAGAATGCCAATTGAAAACCGGTAAATTTCCAATTACACACTTTAAGAGATAACTATATCTATGTGGATGAGTAGTTTTATTCATTTATTACGCGACATAATGGGTATATTTTAAGCTAAAGATACCGTTTTAAACATGTAAAGGAGTAAGACGATATGTTTATTTAACGCACATGTTTACCTGCTTACATGGTTACTTCTTAAAGAACACTTTTAATCCAGTAAGGAAGTGGGTAAACAAGTGCGTAAAATTACCTGATAAAAACGGTTTCTTCAGCGTAAAACAAAATGTATCCATTATTATGTGCAATTATCATATACAATTGAATAAAATAACACATTACTCTATATATAGTTAGCTTTCTCAGTGTGTAACTCGACATGTGCCTGTTTAAAAGTGTAAGTCCAGTGGAAGACAATATTTTTCTGTGTTTTCACCAATATTGTTTTAGTGTTGAAGACCCAGACCGTCCGACTCATCCAGAGGACATGAGCAAAAATTTGAATGGCCGGCAATATTGTTTTAGTGTGTAGAAACTGTATTTTTTACATGCAATAATACATTACCTTTTTCCAGTTTAGTCCACTTGTGTATGGGTGACAATTGAGATAAATGAGGTGGATTGATCGAGGACGTTGTTCTTTCATTAAAGGTGTCCGATTACAAGCGAGCAGAAGACTATTTACATCACAACGAGGTGGGCGATGCACAATTTCAGAAAGCGGTTACCGCTACTGCGTTCATCCATACGTAAATGGCTGTAGTTCAAGAGCGATTTAAAGATCTCGAAACAGTGCGATTTTCATGTAGGGTCATGTAGGGTCTAATCATGTAGGATCTGTGGACACATTCCAGTCTACATCTATTATCAAGTGCAAGATGATCTAGGACAAATCTTGAAGTAGCGCGTCTAGAAAACCTACCTTTTATGAAATTGATTCGAACTCTCCGCGGTACTATATAGAATATGTTTCTGACGTTCAGTACGGATGCGATCCACAGGCCTCACTTACTTATAAAGCTACACCAATTAAGTCTGTAGTATCCGGATGCATGGGTCGAGGATGCGAGACTAAACCGAAACAGTATGTAACTGACGTCTCTGGTGAACAAGAGTTCGATTATGTGCTCCGACAAACTGTTCGAAACTATCATGCGAATGTTGTACTCAAATTGTCGGTACAATGCTTTCATAAATACAAAATCGTCGACTATTTCACCATGGATAATAGGTTGTAGCACATTAATCGGAATTATGGTGATCCATTCGAATGAATGAAATTACGTTTTGTAGCATTCTCACACAGCTGCCACTGGTAAACGTTATACCTGCTTTTAAGGCGTGCAGAAGCACGGTCTCCTGTGCTGCTGTGCCGCAATCTCTGAAATACTACGCGTTACTGGCACTCATGCGACAGAGAGACAAAACGCTTTTAGACATATTTAGTATAATCGGAAACGGTGAGGCGTTGGATCGTTAGGAGATTATATTTTATTTTATTTATTTATGTTTATTCATTGTTTAAAAGAATACAAACTACAGAACAAAGTCGCAGTAACAGCGTGCAAGATAAAATACAATACAAAATATACAGATTAAAATATAATAAAATATCATAAAATACATGCAACCTGCTGACAACAAATGATTTTCAAAAGCAATTGAATAAATACATTAAAATATAAACTAATTACAGCAAATGATTTTTAAAAGCCATTTTCGATGAATAAAAAACATCATCATTATCGGGGAAACTGTTGTACAGTTTACAAAAAAATTTAATTTCACAATATCAACTAATATTCATACTAAAATTCCTTTCAGCAAATAAACGCATGCTCCTGGTTGAATACTGGTGAACATGAAACCCGCTCCCACACAAGACAGGGGGACAATCAATTTTGCTATTGAACATATTCCTGAAGAATGGAAATAAAATGAAACCCCTTCTGTTCTGTAAGTTTTTAACATTAAGCATATCACGAAGAAAAGCAGCAGAAAAGTTATAACAAAAAATACTAGTTTTCTAATAATGTAGCTATCTCAAGAATTTATTTCGAATAATTTCGATCTTGTTTGCATGAACAGATTGAAAAGGCCGCCACACCAAAGACCCATACTCATGTGCAGAAATATAATAATGCAGAGTCGATTATAATACTTAAAATAATGCGGGATCGATTATAATAATTATAATAATGCAGGATCGATTTCGCAGTGATTCCGTACGTCGCCCGCTAATGTACCGGGTGACGCATTAAGATTTGAAACAAAAAAATGCTTTTGCACATTATCTCATATAGCGTGCAAAAAAACCCCGTCAAAATATGCTTAGTAGTTTTTTAAAAGAAAAATTGAAATAATAATTTTACCCATATTACATAAAGAGATCACGTGACTCTTTGCAAACTAAAATATGGCTTCCATTGTTTTCCGCTGCGTAACGTTTAAAGGTTATTTAAATTTATATGTAGTGTTGCATCCGTCATAAAATCCCTTTATTTTTGCGTATTATCTGGGTATCTGAACTCTGAGCCAACGCAATTACACTATTTTTACTTGGTAATACATGGTAAAACTTGGTAATACATGGTAATACTTGGTAATACATGGTATACTTGGTAATACCTGCAATACATGGTAATGTATAGGGAAAGTATTGGAATCATGTCGAAAATCGCAACTCGAGTTTTCGACGGATCTACACGTTTCAAGACCTCTAGAATACGAAAAAACCATTTTTAGCGTGACGTCTGTGTGTATGTCTGTCTGTCTGTGTGTCTGTCTGTGCAGATTTTGTATCCACTCTAACTAAAAAACTAATGGACCGAATTTCACAAAATTTAGTAGATAAGTCACTTGTGAGCGAGTCTGGTGCTGATTAGTTTTGGGTACGATTTGGAATAAAAGAACCCGCCTTTTTTTTGCGAAATTGCCCGCAAAAGCGTGTATCCACTCTAACTGAAAAACTACTGAACCGAAATTCACAAATTCGGTAGAAGAGTCACTTCTGGGTTACCCTGGAGCTGATTAGATTTTGGTACGGTTCGAAAAAAATAACCTGCCTTTTTTTGCAAAATGGCCTGCAAAAATCGTCAAAATCTAAACTAAAGAACTAGGTATACTCAAATATATCCATTAAATGCTCGTTTAATACGTAATTTTTAACGACGAAAATAATAAGACCAACGCCATTACACTAGGACTAGCCGTTCTCGAGATATTTTAGTTTTCCGTATTTTCTCTACCCCACCTTTGAAAATAAGTCCGGTTACCGAATGAGAACAAAAATTGAATTAAAAGTGAAATAAATTTAATTAAAATATAGAGAACGTTAATATATGTCTGCAGGGAAAGTCATGTGCTGCCCACATCAGATTTTTTATTCTAAATTTTCACCAACGTTCGATAATTCCTACAGCGAGGTCTAATTTTAACGCTATACTATATCTTGCAGAATGTAAGCAAATCAAGGAATTGTAAGGTGAGTTGTATCAGAATTACTGAATTTGTTGTTGTTGTTTCTTATCCCACTTATCCGACAGCAACATCAGATCAAGTCCATGAACCCGTGAGTCTTGAAAAGATGAAAAACTACTCCAGGACTGGAGTACATCTGACTCCTCTGGCATCCAATACATGTCAAGGTATGAGCAAGAGAGGCCTGAGTCAAATTGCACTTCGGGCAAAGTGGATAAATCTTAGAACCCAACACATGCCGAAGAGCACGAAGATGGCCGCTGACGAGTCTTGCCAAATCCGTCTGTTCTCCCCTACTGCCTGCCTCAATCAAAGCAGCACCAGGACGGCAACAATTATACCACTCATGCACAGGGGTCTTTCTCCAAATGGAGTTTATTTCAAGTATGACTAGTGAGGCAAGTTCCGAGAAAGAAAAACAGCCACCGTCAATAGAACTCCTAAGGCTGCCGTCCCTGGCCAGGCCATCCGCAACCTCACCACCGTAAATGTCTAAGTGAGATGGCACCCATTGAAAAAATATCCTATTATGGGCACACAAAGTAACCCAAATGCTGAACAATATTCTCTCTGGGATCTGGTTTATAATTGATATGAATGAAATACTCATTGATTTTACATAGAGCGGCAGACGATTTATATTTCGATGACGTCATTTGAATAAAGTTCATTATGTGTAACTAGCATTGTCTTTTTCGGTAAAGTTTTCAAGTGTAATAAATTACTGTAATACTGTGATAATTTTAAAATATCAGCACTGAATATATCACATTTTAGAGACGTTTAGATAAAGTGCATTTCAGTTAGAAAGTGCTTCATAATAAATGTTTTATGCATGATTGATCTTTCTTGTTTGCAATTCAGGACTAATAAATTCTATTTTACTTGTGTATTGGAAATGATGATTCAAGTGCCCGCTTCGAATATTTTGGTAAATCTGATTTATGATTAACCGCTCAGTGTTTAGAAATATTAACTACCTCAACTCGCTGAAATGACATTTCTAGGTATTGCAAAGGGAATTTCAATGCAGAGGAACAACATATAATATTGATATAAAACAATAGACATATCATTATATATGCAGCAGTATATTGTATATGACGTTGCAGAAATTCCTACGTACAGCGTTGAAAAGTGCGAATGTTTAAATAATTATAGAAATGAATTTGTTACCTTTAGGTACTAAATGCATATTTTATTGCCTTTTATTACGTAAATATTAAGCATATCTGTTTGAAAATACCGAGTTGGCTTAAAAGTCAATATGGGACTGGTTATGAATTGTTTAGTTGTGCGTTAATGCGTATTTCCGAAGAAATAACAAACATTGAACATTTGCATTGTATGTTAATTTCAAATATTAGCAAATACTCATTTCTGATCACAATTTCGATTTTCATGAATGTTTATATGAAGAATAAATATTTAGTTTCACCATAACACGAACTAATTTTGTATTAACACCTTTACATAGACATAGAACTGCCAACAGGAATCCATCCTTGCACAATTTTCGTGTATATTCTTTAAAATTCTGGAACAATTATAGTGTACTTGCAAAACCCTGTATCAGAGATTGCATTAAATTTTTGCATATTGCTTGTTCTCTAAATTGACTTCCCTGATATAAAACTCTAACCACAAAATCGATTAAATAGTATTGATGAGTTTGCTAACTATTGCATACCAAGATATTTTGTAACATCCAGTTCATGTTAGAACTAATCTTTAAGAAATATCAAACTGCAAAGTATGTAGCAATAGAATCATCCGTAAGGATTCCTGAAAATTCTGGGTTCAGGACGATTTGATCATGGAATTAATAATGATCATTTACAAGGAAATTAAAATATCTTTCGCACTATATTAGTATTCCTCAATTAGTAGAGCGTGTGCGTCTGAAAGCGTTCCAAAACATTTAAAGTGGTGTTTATGACTTTTTATTTTCACTTAAAATGCATAAAATAGCGAGTTAAAAGGGAGTAATAAAAAAAAGAGTTTTTATTTTTACTTAAAATGAATAAAAAAGCCCCATTCGTTTATTAGATGCATGCTAAGTGTTTAACATTTGATTAGCATAAACCCAGTTAAAATTTAATTATCCCTCCCAATACTATTCCTTATAAAGAAATCAAAATGCTATCTTGAACCATAATTTATTGTCAACCTTCTCAGTTGGCAAAGCAATTATATCCCAATAAAATAAATATCCCAATACCACAAATGTGCTTCCAGTATATTGACAAATTACGGCCAGTTTTCTTAAAGTAATTGGGAAACTAGCTCAGTTTATCAGAATAAAAATGTAATACTTTATCGGAAGTTGCAGAGGATAAACATATTCCACGCTTAGAAGCTAAAGTTGCAAATCTGTCAAAAACGATTGAACATATATCTAAATATTTTCCAACTAATGATTGCTGCAGAACTCAATCATGATCAAGGTATCAATCGCGATACTAGTATCGATCGCAATCCAGATCAAGTGATATTTGTTGGTATCATGAAAAATTTCAAGAAAACGCTTGTAAGTGTGTATAGCCGGGCACATTTTTGACGGAAAACAAGGTGGCTCCATTATTTCTGCGACGATGAGTAGAAGCCTGTAAAATAGTCTGTTAATTTTATACGATCGTCTATCTCATATAAAATTTCTCGTCGATAAATGCACCATGATTTCAGTTCTTCCAAGTAAAGGCCATACTGCCACAACTGACACAAGAACAATTAATCATGCATAACAAATTAATTATGAAACACTTTCCAACTGAAATGTAATTTTATTTAAACATATCTAAAATGCGATACATTCAGCTGTGATATTTTTAAACTTATCGTAGTACAATAATTGTAATAAAAGAAATACTATAAAATCGCTTGCTTCTCTATCTAAGCAAAATCAATGAATATTCCATTTATATCACTTATATTCAAAACTCCGGAGCTAAATATTTTTGAGTAAAAAAATTCAGCAATTCTTATACAACTCATCTTACAATCGCCTGCTTTGCTTACATATTGCATACGTTAAAATTAGGCTTCGTTGTTGAAATAATCAAAGTTTAGTGCTCATTTAAAATAAAAAACATTGTAATTGAGTAAGCACAGAATTTAGAAACTCAGATAAAATGAAAAAATAAAGCGGTTTTAGGGCGGATGCAACACTAAATAAAAATGCAAGAAAAATCAATCACGATAATAAAACGCAATCCATATCTACTTTTATTTAAACATCTTTAAAATACGATACATTCAGCTACGATATTTTTTTATTATCACAGAGCTACAATGATTTATTTTGCTTGGAAAAATAAAACCATGGAGAAGTAAGTTGTAACTCCATGCTTAAAACTTCATTCAAATTTTATTCTAATAACATCATCGAAATATAAATCGTCTGTCTCTCTATATAAAAGCAGTGAGTTATTCATTGAAAGTATTTCATTCCAAACTAAAGAGTAAAATAATTTTGAGTGAAAAAAATTTCAGAAATTCTTATACAACTCATTTTTACAATCACTTGTTTAAATTTTGCATTCATTAAAGATAGGCTTCGTTGTAGAAATAATCAAAGATTGGTGATCTTTTAAACTCGAAAATAATATAACTGCGTTGGCGCAGAATATGGAGGCACAAGAAAAATGGCAAAAATGAAGCGGTTTTAGGACAGATGCAACACTAAATATAAATTAAATAGAACTTTAAAAATCACGATTTTTGATGGATGGCATATTTTATTTTGAAGTGGGTAACGTGGCCTCTTCATATTATATGGGTGTAATTATTGTTTTAATTTTTATTTAAAAAGCTACAGAACATATTTTTCTAAAATGTTTTTATATATATAATGGGATAATTTGAATATTTCCTAAAAGTTTCGAAGTAATTTTAATTTCGCTTAAAAATGTTTGAAAAATTAGGTCCCATAGGGTTCAATGTATTTTAATTTTTCAACCCGGGTTCAATCCAAAACTAATTGGGTGATATTATTCATTTACATTTCCATATGTCCCACAGACCGTTTCAACAACATACTAACATTTCATTTTGATAAAGCCAATTTTACGGTAGATATCATGCGAAAGGACAGACAGACAGACAGACAGAATAAACAAAGTCAAAAACACTTTTCAACTATGTTGTTAAGTGTCAAAAAATAATCCCTTTTATACGCAAGAAACGGTAATAGGATCATAATATTTGGAACGAAGCAATTGCTTGTACAATTTCGATTTCGTCGAAAATTTGTGTAGGCTTTTGTAATTACAAATGTTTCACAAGCAATTTTAGGTGCTGATTTCCTAGCAAATTTTGGGTTATTAATTGACATGAAATCTCAATGATTAATATACAGCTGTACTAAAGTTAATATTAAAGTAATAAGACGCAAATACCCTCATTGGAACTTACAACGTTGAGTAATGATTCACCTTTTACTCGGTTGCTAACAAATTTCCAAGTTTGACCCATATCAATTCCCATCAATCTGTGAAACATAGTACAATTCACTGTATTCAGACGAGAGGATCTCCTGTTCATGCAATATTAAGACGATTATCCCCAGACAAGCTAAAAGCAGTTAAGAAATAATTTGGAGTTCTGCAGCGACAAGGGATTTGCAGAAGGTCTAAAAGTCCATGGGCAAGCCTTATTTATGTGGTGCCCAAAAAAAGACGGTGATTTTGTGTATGCGGTGACTATACAAAGCTAAATTCAGTATCCATACCAGATAGATAGATACCCAGATAGTATACACGATATTATACAGAACCTCGAAAGGAAAAAGGTATTTTCAATGATGGATTTGGGTACGTGCATACTACAAAATTTCAATGGAACATGATGATGTCCCAAAATCAGCGGTGATTACGTCGTTAGGACTATTTGGATTTCTATTTACGCCATTCGGTTTATGTAATGCTGCTCAAACCTTCCAGAGATCTGTGCATGAAGTGTTGCACGATCTGGATTTTTGTTTCATTTATATCGACGTTTGATTAATCACATCAGAACACTTGCGCATAGTCTTTGAGCGTTTTTTTGCAGTACGGAGTGGTTATAAATACTTTCAAATGTGTTTTTGGACAACCTGAGGTATCATTTACTTATGGTTGCTTCAAAAGGCGTTTCTCCTTTACCAGACAGAGTTTCTACCATTCAAAATTTTCCACTGCCAAAAACTGGGCAATATTTACATAGATTTTCAGCAATGTTAAACTTTTATAGCAGGTTTTTACCACAGGCAACAGGAATACATGCTGTTCTGTACAATTTGATACCGGGAATAACAAGTGACACAGTACACAAGTACAATGGACAAAAGACACAAAAGTTGATTTTCAAGCTTGTAAAGATAATTATTGACTCATCCCACAATAGATGGTGAATTTTCTCTATCTGTAGATGCATCATTTGTGGAAATCGAATCGACATTACAACAATATCAAATAGGAAAGTTATGTCTATCAGCGATTTTTTTTTCACATAGGCTAAATGCCGCAGACCGTAAGTACAGCGCTTTGGATCGTGAGCGTCTCGCAGCATAATTTGCTGTAAATCAATTTCGGCATATTCTGGAGGGACATAATTTATTTTATACACTGATCACAAAACAGTTACATTTGCGATTCAACAAAAACTGAATACATGACTCCACGTCAACTAAGACATCTGGAATTCATAAGTCAATTTACTACAAAAATTAATGCATTTCTGTTTCAACAATTGCCGTAGTAGATGTACTTTCGCTCATCGAACAGATTAATACTCAAAAGGTGTTCGATTATGAAATAAATTCAAAAGCTCAAAGTAAAGGCGAAGTAAATAATCTTAAAAACTATTTTCCAACGGTCTGTCTAAAAGGCATCGCTGTTGATCCACCAGGTACCATACTGCAGTACGGCGCATCTGCGTGTGAAAATCGACTATTCATACCATAGGGTTTTCGACAACAAGTATTTTACAGCATCCACAGTCCAGCTCACCGAGGAGTTCAAGGAACTGTGAACATGGTACGCAAGCAATTTATATGGCCATCGGTTCGAAAGGACTGTGCTGAATGGAGTCGCACGCGTATTGCCTGCCAAAACTCAAATATGCATCGACCGACAAGTCACCTTTAGGAATTTTTGATAAGTTCACTTTTGTCGATCGTTTTACTCGATAACCTGAAGCAATCCATTTTGTAGATCAAACGGCAGTCACAGTCTCAGAAGCATTCTTTTCTGATGGATTTGGAGTACTTGAGGTCATCAGTACCGATCAAGGGCAACAATTGGAAAGCGATCTGTTTCATCATTTGATGATATTTTAGGAAGTACGAAGACAAGAATGACAACATACCAATTCTATTATGAAAAGTTTCCACCGCTAACAAAAATCGGCAAACGGAATAGGGCATCAGGATACGGAACATTGGATGGATGTGCAACCAAGTGTACTTTTAGGAATTCGATCTGCAATCAAAGAAGATCTAACAGCTTTCAGTGCAGAATTAATCTATGTTACTTCATTATGATTACCATGGGTTCCTTCGTGACTCATCATTAATGGCTTAAACATGCTAATGCATTCGTTTTGAATTCGAGATAACAAATGCAGTGGCTACGACCAGTCCTGCTTCGAGCCATTTAAAAAATAACGTTCACATTTATAAGGAACTTCCGAAGTCAACCCTTGTTTTTATTCTGAACGTCTTTGTTTGACGACCATTTCAAACCCCATATGACGGACCTTTTCAAGTATGTGCACGAACAGAAAAATATTACATCATTAATATCCGCGGACGAAAGAGCAGCGTTAGTATTTATCATTTGAAACCATCTTTTTCATTGGAACCCATAGATGAATCAAAAGAAACATCTTTACCTGTTTCTGACCAGTCATCAACTTCCACTACTAATGTGACAGGATATGAAAGACAAGTACGTTCTCGAATCTGCATTCCCGTACGATGAGTAGGTGTACTATGGCGTTACTTCTTCAGATAAATTGACGAACATAAAACTTTCTTGAACTTGACAAAGGCTAAAATTTACATACGAAGCATGCGCAATGCCTCTGCTAAAGCACATAAAGGCAAGTCCAGAACATTTTCAGATCATTCTTATTCCTGATAGCTACGTGGTAAGCGTAGTTGGATGTAGCACATTTTTAGTTAAGGTTTTGTAAATAAAGTTATATTTTATGTATAACCTTCTGATAATATAATTCTATATCGCGACTTTACCATTCTCCCAATATCGGCTAAGCATTGGATAAATCCTCGCCATGTTACTTGATTTCAAATATTTCGAAAGTTAGCACCGTACCTTTAGTCTGCTATCGTAAGTGCTCTATGACCCACCATACATGTAGAGATTGTACTGACAAACCAAACGGTAGCAGGTAATTTATGTTAGTCCCTACAGACGTACAGATTCTCCCGAACAATTGGGTCATCTTCGTCAGTTTTTTGTTGAGCAAAAAATATATAAACACATACGATGTTGATCAACGCATGTAAATATGTGGATTGAAGATTCGGTCGGAAGTCAGGTTGAAGTTATATACGTCAGTTTAATCATTGTCCTGGCACGACCGACCGGAAGAACTGCAAAAATTTCCAAAACACCAAACACCAAAGTCCAAAACACCAAATGATTTATTGGCCCGTCGCCCCACACATCGGTACAACTTTCCAAGCCTGGACTGATCAGTTCACACGGATCGAAAAATCTCGTTGTACGTGCAGGGTGAGCCTATATAGTCCAAGTATCAGTTTTTTTATTTATATACTGTATAAATATATTTTTAAAAACATAAAACTAAATTACCGAAACAAAATAAAATACCATTATGATTCAGTTTTCTGGGATATTTTTTTCATTCCCAGCTTTTTGAGGATAAGCAGTGATTCAATAAATGAAAATTATACGTGTTCGGATGAAACGTCTGATTTTTATGAAGATGCAAGAGATGAGACATAATGATCAGAAAGAAAGAAACGATGAAGAATTGGTTCGTTTCTTTGAGATCATTTCAAATAAGTTACGAAAGAATGGAACATAATTTTTATTTATGTTTAAAGAAGAAATACTAATTTATTATTTTTAAGGTAAGTATGTTAACAGCAAATTTATCTTGAGAACAAAGTGTGTTTATGAGAATCAAATGAATTAATAATTAAAAATATATTTATTGTATATCTGAATGAAAAGAAATACTGTTATTAAATGAATCAGAATTATAAAACTTAAAGCTAAACTAAAAGAACTGTCGAAAATTTAAAGAAAAACATAAAATAAAAACAGCATTAATGAGCATGCGTAACAAAAATACGAATCGCTTGCAATATGTCTTCATTAATGTGTAATAGGTTCTACTTCCATATAAATATAAATCAGGATGTATGTTATCTGCAATTTTTTCACATAAAATATAATATGTATATCTTTTGGAAATCAATCATTTTTCAATGCAAATATTTTCAAATTCGTTTGGAATATAATTCTTCAAATAGTTTTAACTTGCTATTTTAAATACTTCTATAAATTGTAATAAACTTGCTGGCCCAACTGGGAATCACACCATGGATATTCTCACTGGCAACACGATGTTCTACCGTTGAGATATTGCAATGGTATTACAAGCTCTTATTGTGGAAGTGGAGTAACATGCAACTGATAATCTTATCGACCACCACCTGATTTTTCTTACCTTGGATTAGCATCCTGCTGCCTTTTTTTTATCCTCCATGTTAGTTTTCTTGGTCGTTGAACTTTCGATTAGACATCGGTGCTCCGTACACCAAGCGTCCTCTGAATTAATGCTTGTTGTACTAATGTCGCGTTCACACCTCTAATGGCTTTGCATCACCTACAGGGTTGATTTGTTCGGGCGCAATTGTAAATACCTATTCTGCCACAACCGTAAATCGTATCAGGGATCTCTGTACTGTCCAGCTGGTGCTCTGCCTTTAAGTTACTGGAGCAGATTGCAAGCTCCAATCGTCAAAATGGACTCAAAACATTTTTCTATCAGTATTCGATCGGAATTAATCCCTATTCACAGGAAAAATACTTAAATGTATTCATGTTCATGAACAAGTTTTATGCTGATTTGAACTTTTGACAATTCCTATGAAACTCTGTATTTTCGAACTTCGCTTTAATTGTAAAAAATCTGATGTGGGCAACACATGACTTTCCTTATATAATGTGATCAATTTACTACTTTTACAGTAAAAAAAATAGGTTTTTCTTATAGTAGATACTGATATTCTTTCCAAGATATTGAATTTTCGACAATTAGTCGTCATTTTCATTGATTTAGCGTCATTTTTATCCATTTGGCGAGATTTTCGTTAATTTGGCAACATTTCAAAAAGTCGCCAAGTTGGCGACATTCCGCCAAATTCGTCGCCAAAATCTCGCCAAGCGTTATGAACTACCTGTTTACGTGCTAAGTTATTCGTTACGTGCTAAGTTTACGTAATAAGTTATTCTTACAGCAGATAAATGACAATTGGCGTTCAAATACAAAAGTATTATTCAAAGTATCTTTTTTCATGAATGGAACGAGCTAGATCCACGAGAATGATATCATTCAATTTATCGCATGGTATTACATATGAAAAGTGAACATGTTCCTCAATAGGAAATATTTTTATTTTATATGACTTTTTGATAATTTTTTTTTAAAAATGTGCAATATCTCGAGAACGGTTCATGCTAGCGTTCTAAAATTTATGTCAATCGTTTTCTAATGAAAAATTACATAAGAAATGTCTGTTTGCGCAACTTTATTAGTGGTTTTGATTTTTTGACGATTTTTTCAAAATTTCATTCGGAAATTTAGGGGGTTCTGAACATTCGATTGTGTATAAAAATAATAAGCTTCCAGTGTTTACGGATTGTGATTTTTGTACCAAATTTGGCTCGAATCGGACCATTCGTTCGTCAGTTATCGTTTCCACAGACTCACTGACACACACACACACACACACACACATACTTTCACACACACACACACACACACACACAGACATCACTTCAAAAATATTTGATTCGTGATCAGGGATGCTTGAAACGTGCTCTCCCGTCGAAAACTCGAATTCGAATTTTCGACACCGTCACAATACTTTCCTTATACATTATGTATATAAGGAAAGTAAAAAGTCAGATGATATAGAATTTCCCGTGAAACATTGCGATCTATTCTGCGGCCTACACAAGCCAGAAAAGTCAGTTTCGTGAAAGTAAATTCATAGCATTTTAGATACATTTTAAGGATAAACCAGCTTAATGAAATACGATGTTACTGGATTTCAAATATGTAGTATTTATAATGGTTAGGTGATATGTGTATTACTTAAAATAGATAGAGAATGATTTATTTTTTTCACCACATACCAAAACAAACATAACAATATTGGTTTTTAGAGACGTCAGTGACGTACAATACTTTGAGGTGATGGGGAAATATAGAAGCTGTAATTTTTATACAATCAAAAGAAACAACAAACGTTAATATATACTACACTTCCAAATATTACAGATTTATGTTACGTTTTAGAGGTGTTATCTTCACACAATGTTCAGCTGTTAGTGCGGTACATAGCATGCAATTTTTAGCGTACCTTATTGATTGAAATATTAATGCAAAATTTCATTCGATACGCTTAGATTCTTTTTGGCAGATTTTCTGCTCACACATTCACAGGCAGACATAATAAAAATAAATTATAATTCACTCGAATACATTGATTTTCAAAATTTGTGAATCCATGCCAGAATTTTGACTCCATCACAAAATTTCCCTTTAAAATGTAATACGTGGTGTACTTAAGGTTACTATGTCGTGCGCATATGCGAAATCATAGTGAAACCAGTGCGTTGTGCAAAATTAAGATATTATAATTTATCATGTGTGTTTTTAATAATAATTGGACTTTAAGATGTCTAAAGTATTTTCAATATTTATTAAAACCTTGTATGACGAACGATATAAATACATTTAATTAATCAAGCAAAAAGTTTTCACCCCTTGTCAAAAATATAATATGTTTTATAAGACTTGTAATACAATGAAAGAATTAAACTGTACGTGACCAGATCAAAGATCATTTTTATGAAAATAATGAAAAGATCTGAAATAATGAGGAACTCAAAGATTGGGAACAATGGAGAATCTATCCTTTGCTTCAAGTTTATTCGAAACGGATTTTCAAAGAATGGGAATAGAAATTAAATACACGCGTTCATTAAATAGAGTAATATTAAATAATATAAACGTATCATGTGAATAAAGTAGCTTAGAAGGTGGAATTTGGACACAATAAGTTTAAAAATATGTGTAAGTAAATTTGCGAGTGTTGCTTGTATGTGATATTTTTTTCTATTCTTGAACTAATATTTAGACCTGTGAAAGTCATTGAAACCAATATTATTAAAAAATATGCTGTAGCTTTTTTAATATGTTTTATTTACCTACTTTTTATATGTTTTATTTTTATTTTTAATATGTTTTATTTATGTTTTATTTATTATTATTTTGTATGTATTATTATGATTGTTATGTGCTCCTCAGCATGCAATACCCGATATCTGCAATGGCAGCAAGACATTTGTTATGTGTCATAATTTTTATAAGCTTCCATTGGAACTGCCATAAAATGTGTTTACATTTATCTCAGACCACTGCAAATACAAAATGCATAGAACCAAAAATCGCCTTTTAAAAGGTGTTCCCAAAAATATGGAAGGCACTCTCATTGTAGATATGAGCATATGCAATAGCATCCGGCGCTGGATGCTGGTATCTGCAATGGGAACCAATGCTGGATGCTGGTATCTGCAATGGGAACCAATGCTGGATACTAGTATTTCCAATGGGAACTGGTGCCGGTTGCTAGTAACTGCAACTGGAGCCAATGATGGATACTAGTATTTGCAATGAAAGCTGGTGCTGGATGCTGGTATCTGAAATGGGAGCCGATTCTGGATACTAGTATTTTAATGGAAACTGGTGCTGGATTCTGGTATCTGTGATGGAAGTCTTCCATATTTTATGGACGGCTTTCATAAGCAGGTTTTGTGTTTTATGTTTTATTTTATTTAACAGTGTATGTTGCTTATCGTCAAAAATATTCCTCTTAATCAAAAATTGGCTCCAGTAGTGTATGTCTTGTAGTCAATACAAGTGTGCAACGTTTCAGTATTTTTGATCACGTGGGAGCGTTTTGAATATTCTGGAAATACTTCTCTATAACTTATATATCCAGATTTTTCTTTGATAGTGAAAAATAGATAATTCCATTGAGAACTGCACATGAGTCCACGTTTATATTTTTGTTCTTCAGTTTTATAAATGAATAATTATAATTTGGGGAAATATGAGAAACCTAAATATAAGTCCTTCTGGGAGAATATTTGAACGCCAGTTTAAAATTTAACATCATTTTCGTCCTCGTGTATATAAATAATAATTGCGTTGCACTAAATGTAACTGATACTATTGAGAATACAAACGTCGTGTACTTTCTGGATAGAGACAAATATATGCCGATCCGGTGGTCGAGCGGTCAGGGGCAAGCGTTTCCGTCTTTTTGCTGCATTGCCGGGTTGTGGGTTCGAATCCCACCAGCTGGCATGGATGCTGTGTTGTCTAGGCAATGTCAGACTTCCGCCCTTGAAGTGCCTCAATATAAAGTGAAGCTGCAAATTTTTCCCCTTCGCCATGAGACCAAGGGGTCTGGTGGACGTGGTGCATAGGCGCTCCTTCAGCACTGTTGAATAAGTAGTAACAACAGCAACAACAGATATATGAAAATCAAGATACTACACCTGCTTCAAAAAAAGTGATGAGTCCTCTTCATAAAGTCATATAAGTGATGTGCAATAATAAAAAGGTTAAATCACATCTTAGAATATAACAGGAGATGACGAACTCTGAGAGCGTAAATAACAAAGAAAATTGCTTCAGTTTTGTTCCGAAGAATCGAAACCAAAGTAGTAAGTATTTTAGTGGTCTTGTCAGAAGATATGCATCTCCCGATTATCTCTGTAGTATAAGGTTGCCCTTACTTATATATATATTATAATTTCACTATATTCATTTCTATTAAATTTCTATTTTCTAAATTTATTTTTTACATTTTTCTTTTTTATTAGTATTGTTATTTTTGGCTAATTTTTATTTAATTTCGGTTATGTAAGATCTTAACATGTAAGATCGTTTTATTCGACTATGTAAAATCTTAGCTTGAACTGTCATGAATCCTGTGATTACTTTATATACTCATGACAATGCTTACTTTGTATACTCATTGCAATGATTAATTTTTATAATCATTACACTACCTACTTTGTATACTAATTACAATGCTTATTTTGTCATTCATTAAGCATTGTTATGAACGACTTATTCAGGTCCAAACATACCATAAGACGACACTGTCCGCTGAGATAGTTCAGTTTTAATGAATTTTCAGCATGTTTTCAGAATTAATTCGTTTTTCAGATTCAGTGTATTTTCAGTTAGCTTACATCCCATTAGAACAATAGCCAAATATGCTTCTCAGGTGTTAACATATTCGTGCTTTTAATTTTAGAAGTATATGATTGGTAATAAATATGTTCGTAAATAATACATTTATCAAACATTTATTAGACATTGACATCACTACAGGACAAATAAAATATATTGGACCAAAGTTTCTTTTATTTTCCTTTAATAAATAATTGAGAACCGTAATTATAGGCTATTGAAATAATTGGAGCAGTAGGGACAACATTATTTGTTTTCAAGTTTGGTCAAAAGGATTTTCTGAAGTACATAATATTTACAAACGTTTATTAAAGAGGTGAAATAGCCCAGTAGTTAAGGCACGGAGTTTGCAATCGGACGGATACAGTTCAATTCTAGACCCTGCTTAAACTGGTCCCGTATTCACCCAGAGTACGGGCACTTTAAATATGTGAGTTTGTAAGTTCTTCCGAGAGGTAGGCGGTAGAGGAAGGAAACCACGGTTACACACAGTTGATACCGCCCCACTGGTCTCCGATCAAAATTGGGTATCACTGACACGGTCATCCAAACAGATACATTACACTTTCTTGTATGTCGGATGGTTTGAGTTGAACAAACAAACAAATAGACGTTTATTAAAAGAAACGGTTTATGTATAATGTTACGAAATGTATCATCAAGAATCGTGGGTGTACACGCAGGATACAAGATCTCCAAATTTCTGAATAACTTACTTTTATTCACAAGCACAAAGTAAACAGGAACAATATGCAATCAAGCAGCACTTAAATGTTCCACTAATTACACAAAATAAGCGATAATATTCTCAAAAAACTGGTGAAAATAAATTCACAAAGCAACCAATACTATTCCCAAAACATTGACAAAAGTCACAGGTCAATAAGGAGCGATAGTTGTTTGTCGCTTTATCTATTTGCTATTTTGGATGATTGTTTGTACGGAATAAGCGCCTTCCTGGAGGGAAATATAAAAGACTATTGAATCATTCCTAATCGGCATAAGATATGAAGTGTATTGCCATACATCAATCTTGCCTTGCAAAATATGAAAAAACTCACCTGCTTTTGCATTAAACAGTGTTCCTACACGTTTCGTAAAACGTTGCAAAAGCAAAGTATAATTGCCCAGGAACTTGGGGATCCATCTAACATATGTTGCGGAAGAACACTACATTGTTTAATGTTATTGCTAGTCTGTCGAGATTTAAAACAATTTGAAAATTATTGTCAGGAAAAATATAGACCCCTTTTTCTGAAATTGTATTTTAAGTCGACGATAACCTGTATTCAGTTATAGTTAACTGTTAATTTCAATCCTAATAACAATAAAATAAAATAGCGTATAGGAGTATATACATTTATGTCCTTAAATTTTAGTTTGCATTTGTGAAAGGTATTAATGCTATAATATTCTCAACTCTTAACAATAAAATTACTATTAAAACAATTTTTACATTTAAGCTTGTATCGTGTACGCGTGATCAGATTAACTGAAATATTTTCAACTTATATTTCCTTTTTATGACTAAATGTAACCTAGACCTACCTTTACACCAGCCTACTCCGAACTTGTAAATTTTAGAAGAGGCTGGTTTGATTTTAGAGAAGTTCCTAGCTAAAACGATTGAACCTCTGATATGGGTTAGATACTTAATATGTGTTAGAAAAATATGGTATTATTTGAGCAAAATATCTTTACCAAGGTTCTTCAACATATGGTTGGGAACTCAGTCCGACAACCAATCAAAAAATTGTCAGGTTGTCGTCATGGGAATTATGTTTCGTCCTTCGTGATGTAACGGTCCAGAGGGAACTTTGAGAGGAGACACCAATACGCAAAATGTTTTCGCAGTATTAAAGATAAAAATTGTTGTTAATTTTGAAATGGAAATACCCAGGCATAAAAACTTGAGCAAATATTTTAAATTGCACTCTGCAGACGGAATCCAGTGACATCTGTGGAGTAAGATGACAGTCGCCATGAACAAGTTCGGGCCCTCTTGAGAGCCAAGGAACAAAATTATCATAACGTCATATGCGCAGAGCCAAGTAAAAATAATGAAGTTGGCCATACGTTGGTTAAAACCCCCCAGATATTTACTTTAAATAGAAGGTGATGTTTTATATAATTGACGTTTTAGTTAATACTATTGATTGTATTCGTTTTAATGTAATTTTTTTATAAAAATGCATCGTTTTATAATTTGGTAGCCTTTCAAACGTTTAATTTCACCCAGAAATACAAAATTGATATGTTGTAAAATAGTGATAAAGTTTATATGTATGAATTGCTCAATCGCCGAAACTATGGCATAGGTATACTTTTACAAACACAAACACACAAACATACTCCATTTCTAAAACTTTCAAATCGAGATTAGAAAAGGTCAAAAATCCAGTTCAGTCAAAGCAAAATTCAAATATTATCATATAATTTTTTTATACATAATATTGTACGTACAGGGAAAGTTAAAATTAAATATATTATTTATTATTTCCTTTTAATTGAGTTTGTTCTCGAAATAAATATTCTTACTTTCCTTATATAATATATAAGGAAAGTATTGTGATGGGGTCGAACATTCGAATTCGAGTTTTCAACGGGAAAGCACGTTTCAAGCATCCCTGATCACGAATCAAACATTTTTGAGGTAATGTCTGTGTGTGTGTGTGTGAAAGTATGTGTGTGTGTGTGTGTGAAAGTATGTGTGTGTGTGTGTGTGTGTGAAAGTATGTGTGTGTGTGTGTGTGTGTGTGTATGTGTGTGTGTGTGTGTGTATGTGTGTGTGTGTGTGTGTATGTGTGTGCGTGTGTCAGTGTGCCTGTGGAGACGATAACTGACGAACGAATGGACCGATTAGAACGAAATTTGGTACAAAAATCACAACCTGTAAACACTGGAAGCCAATTGTTTTTGTATGCAATCAAATGTTCACAACCCCCCTAAATTTTCGAAGGAAATTTTGAAAAAATCGTTAAACATTCAAAACCACTAAAAAAGTTGCGCGAAAAGATATTTCTTATGTGACTTTTTATTAGAAAACTTTTGACATAAATTTTAAAACGCTAACATGAACCGTTATCGAGAAATTGCACATTTTTCAAAAAAATTATCAAAAAGTCATATAAAATAAAAAAAAAATTTCCTATTGAGAAACATGTTCACTTTTCATATGTAATACCATGCGATAAATTTGGTGACATCATTTTCGTGGAACTAGCTCGTTCCATTCATGAAAAAAGATACTTTGAATAATACTTTTGTTTTTGAATGCCAATAGTCATTTATCTGCTGTAAGAATAACTTATTGCTCCGTCCATAACGCTTGGCGACGAATTTGGCGGAATGTCGCCAACTTGGCGACATTTTTAATTGTTGCCAAATCAACAAAAATCTCGCCAAATGGATAAAAATGACGCCAAATCAATGAAGTCGACGACTAATTGAAGGAAATTCAATATCTTTTAAA
Source organism: Amaurobius ferox (assembly GCA_951213105.1). Lineage (NCBI taxonomy): Eukaryota > Metazoa > Arthropoda > Arachnida > Araneae > Amaurobiidae > Amaurobius > Amaurobius ferox. The sequence goes on from OX578136.1 coordinate 92,592,687, forward strand.
TAATATAAGTATCTACTATAAGAATAACATTTTTTTAACTGTGAAAGTAGTAAATTCATTGCATTATATAAGGAAAGTCATGTGTTGACCACATCAGATTTTTTACAATCCAGCGGACCGCATAAAACCTTATGTCATTTCACAAATGGCCCTTGATACGTTGTCTTTCTACCTCTAATCTATGTAAATATTAAGGAGACATGCTATTGAACATCCTGTCAAATATGATGATGGCAGTATTGGATTAAAAAGAGTACATTTATAAAATTATAAATTTGTTTACATTTTAACATTAATTTTTCATCCCCAATTTCACTGCTAAGCATACACTCTGAATAGTTGAAAAGACTGTCACCAACATTTTATGTATTATCACTAAGGTGAAATTTATGTATCTCCCTAGAACAACACTTATTTTAAATCAGTTCTTCTCGTATAGTAAAAAAAAAGTATTTTTCAGCCATAACGATTTTATATCAAAGTCATTGACGTAGACACTGCGTCAAACTTATTGAAGAGCCAGAAGACGAAAATTGCTTCATGAGTCGATGCGCTCCGGTTGGAATGAGATTGTGGAGAATGCAGGAAAGAATGATAAAAAAATATTCGAAAGGAAAAGATAAGGGTGAAAATAAGCACATTAATCAAATTTGAGAGAAATCCTTTCTTTTTCCATCAAATTCTTTACTTTCCACTTAAAAACTCACTTTTGCTTAAAACGTTTTAAAAATTCAAGAAATGTATAATCTAAAAAAATATAATCTATTATACACGATTAATAAATTTAGCTTTTGTGAAAAAACATAGCAAATTAGAATGTTTTGATAATTATATTTAGCTTAAAATCCATAGTGTTTTGTTGTTGCAAATAAAATATCTCTTACTAGAATTCTTTAAAAAAAGTGCTTATTTATGTCTCAAGAGATAGAACAATCAAATATATATACAAGAGATATAACATTACGGTTGAAGTAACACAAATATTTAAATAAACATGCTTCTTAAATTAAAATTATTTGCTCTTACATTAAAAGTTATTTAGAAATTAATTAAAGAAAGAAACCAGTCCTCCCTTTTTTCTACTTATGTCCGTTTCCTTGTATTTGCATAAAATGTAAAGTTTTACTTGAACGCGTACATATTTTAGCTCTCTGTATCACTGACTATTCTTAAAAAGGATGAAATGAAGAACTGTTTCACGAAGCTGAATTATTGTAGAGTGTTGTTCTGCTGAAATAATTAAGATTTGGTTTTTAAAAAATGTACATGTGTCTAAAATAATTCTTGAATATATATGTTTAATAGTTTGTCTGTGTAAGAGTAGTGGAAAATATAAGCCATTCACAGCTAAGAAATCTGTTACAGTCTCAGATCCAGGATACTTTGGAATATTTTTTTTAACATTCGAATTAGTCTTTTGGTTAATTTATTTCCAAACGCAATTTTGAGCACTACCACCCGCAAATCGGTTTCTTAGAGGTCGGGATTTTAGAGTTTCAATTTTAAAATCATCGAGAAGTTTCAAAAAAGCTATTTTAAACGATCTTTAGATGGAATTAATATAAAAATATTGAATGTTTTGCGAATTACAATATCAAATCTGTTTTTGTTTTGAAGGCGTAATTGATTTTAGAATTATGACATAGGTAAATCCACTGAGAATCCGATCTTAAGCTTGTCAGTAGATAGTAGCTAAATTGAATATTGCACATTCCTTTAAAACAAAAATTAATTTTCTGGGATCATCGGTTCATTAAATCTTATTTTATTAAGTAATATGTATTTTACAGCAAAGTAATCAATTTTCCGTGAGAATTTCGTAAATCAGGAGCTAGCAAATGCTGTACCAAGCCTGAGCAAGTGAACTATTGCTTTCAACGTCAGTAAAAGAAATAAAAATGTTGTCGCATTCCCTATTTACCCCACAGTTTTATCTCATAGTTATTTGGATCGTCGCATAGCCTTCTCATAGACTTTTGACTCCCACCAGCTATTGGACTGGTTTGTGACGGCACAAGACACATTTTAGCTTGGGATTTAAAGTGGTTTCATGTTTTACCCAATCTGAATGTTATATTGTGTGTAAATCGTCTTGTTAGAGCTAAATAGGAATTAGCATGCATTATTTTGTTCTTCTAAGATAAGTTACACCAGAATTATTGAATAACAGTGCAATGATTATGTAATAAATATATAAGTTAATTACAGTGCAATGATTATGTAAATAATAGTTTGACGAAAATTAAGAATCATGGTAGAAATACAAGGAATATATCTATATTCTTTTAAAAGTGTTGAAGAAACTCAAAATGGATTCAGAAATTTGTGGCAAAAAATATATATTGGATAACTCCGATGATTCTTTAAAATATTCGAATCATTAAATTGGTGAATTTGAAAACATATATAAACTCTGAACTGATGAACCATCTCTTGAAAAAATGTTAACGTCTGGCTGCTATAAAAACAAGAAGGATCAATCATGCATAAAGCATTAATTATGAAACACTTTCCTACTGAAATGCAATCCGCTGAATGTATCGCATCTCTAAAATGTGATACATTCAGCGAGGATATTTTTTTAACAATCACAGAACTACAATAATTTACTTTACACGAAATCTTAAAACTTCATTGAAAAAAATGTGTTCATTCATGTATTCATCAGTGTTCATTCATGCACTTTTATTTCAGACCCCAGAGTTAAATAATTCTGTGTCGAAAATCTAGACCGTCCGGCTCATCCGTGGACATAGAGCAGAAATTTGGGTGGCCGGAAATAATTTTGAGTGAAAAAATTTAGCAATCCTTATACAACTCATCTTGCAATCACTTGTTTAGATTCTGCATCCAATAAAATTAGGTTTCTTTGTAGAAATAATCAAAGTTTGAATATCATTTAAACTCAAAAATATTGTAATTGCGTTGACGCAGTATATAGATCCACAGAAAATACGCAAAAATAAAGCGGTTTTATGACGGATGCAACATTAAATATAAATGTAAAAGAAGTTTTAAAAAATTGATATTTTTACTCTGGGAAAAAAGATGGATGACATATTTTATTTTGAAGTGGGTCACCTGATCTCTTCACATGATATGGATGTAATTATTATTTCAATTTGTATTTAAAAAACTACCGAATATATTTTGCTGAAATTTTTTTATAAATTTTATGTTATAACTTGAATATTGTTTTTAATTTTGAAGCAATTTGTGAAATTTAATTTTGCATAAAAATGTTTGAAAATTTAGATCCCATATAGTTCAATGTATTTCATTTCTTCATCCAGGGTTCAATCCAAAACTAATTGGGTGAAATTATGCATTTACATTCTCATATGTCCCACAGACCGTCTCAACAACAAACTAATATTTCACTTAGATAAACTTATTTTTACGGCAGTTATCGTGCGAACAGACAGACAAACAGACAGTCAGAATGATCAAAGTCATAAGCACGTTTCAACTATGTTGTAAAGTGTTAATAAAACGTCGTTTGTTTCGTCGTTCGCTATTCATCCTCGCTTTGTTAAATAAAAAAAAGATCAATCATGCATAAAATATTGATTATGAAACACTTTCCAACTGAAATGCAGTTTTATTTAAACATCTCTAAAATGCGATACGTTCAGCGGAAATATTTTTAAAATTATCATAACACTGCAATAATTTATTATATTTTAAAACTCAATCGAAAAAATGTACTTTAATCAAATGACGTCATCGAAATATAAATCGTCTGGCACTCTATGCAAAAGATGTAAATTTTTCAATCATACATTTTTATTTCATACACCACAATACTACAAATTTTATTTTACTTAAAAACTTAAAACCATGGAGGTAAAAGTAATTTAACTCTATGCGTAAAACTACATTGAAAAAGTATGCTATAAAATCGTCTGTAAAAACAAAGAATGTTCCATTCATATCAGCTATATTACAGATTCCAGAGTTAAATAATTTTGCGTTAAAGAAGTTCAGCAAGTCTTATACGTCTCATCCTATATCCTAATGTGTTTACATTTTTCATTAGTGAAAATTAGGATTCCTTGCAGAAATATTCAAAGTTTGATGATCATTTAAACAAAATATATTGCAATTACGTTGTTTCACAATATAGATGCACAGAAATTAAGCAAAAATAAAGCAGTTTTAGGACTAATATAAAAAAGTAGTATATATATATATGCACGTAATTCGGGTATGATTGATGATAAATACGAATATGAATTAGAGGAAATTAAAATTATGAGTTTTTAAAGATTATGAAGATTTTGTTAAGATCTTTCTTTAATTGTATCATATTCAGGTGGGGGAAATGTATCTAACAATAAAACTACTTGATTATACAATTTCTTTGATTTACTACCATTACATATTTTTTCTGTTAAATTTGATAATACATCCAATCCTTTACCTACCTTTATATCTTTATTACTTCGAATCAGATTTAATCTATTCATATAATTTTGCAACATATTTTCTTTATTTTTAATTTCTTCTATTTCATTCTTTTTCTGATTTAATTCCACCTCTGAAAAATTTTTAGCCCTTGAAATTGTACTTTTTAAGTTGCCTCTTTTCTTCGATAATCTTTCTTTTAGATGTTTAGCTTTTGCATACATCTCCTCTAATTTCCCTTGATCGTTTAAAAATACTGAACGTCTGTATAATTCTCCCTCTTTTAAATATTTTAAATTTAAATTTTGATCGATATCATAAGTAATAGATCGTTCTACTAATTTTTTCACAGCTTCAATAGGCTCTTCTATGGATGGAAATGAAATATTTTCTACAACATTTTGAATACTTTTTTCAATTTCTTTATTTGATTTTTCATATTTTTCAATTTCTTGAGTGACTGGTTTATGAAATTCCTCTAAGGTTTTTTGAATACCTAATTTTTCTTTTAGTTGATTTTCACTATTCTTTCTTATTTCTTTTTCTAATTTTACTAATTTAATTGAATCTTTTATTTGCTTTATAAGCTTGTGTTTTCGTTCTTTTTCTAATTCGTTCATTTATATAATAATAATTTTTTTTACTGCAGCTAATTTTATTTTTTACTGCAGCTAATTTTACTGTTATATAAATGATAAAAATTAAAGATTACACGGAACCAGATGAGTTACCTGATCCTAAACAACATGCTTTGTTACCTAAACATCCATTTAGTCTGCTTATAACAGGACCTTCAGGTTCAGGTAAAATAAATTTACTGTTAAATATGATTTATGATTTTTTAAATTTTGATGCACTATATATATGCGCAAAAGATTTATACGAACCTAAATATTCTAAATTACAAGAAAAATATACAATGTTTGAAGATATAGAAAGAGAAGTTATTTTGAAATGTAAAAATATAAAGAATACGAAAACATTATTAGAATTATATGATAAATATAAAAAATAAGTATTCTTTTCTTCAGATGATTTTATTACTGCAGATGATTTAAATCCTTCATTAAAGAATTTAGTTATTTTCGATGATTGTGTGACCGAGAAAGATCAAAAAACCATTCATTAATTATTTATCAGAGGTAGATAGAAAAATGCATCCATTATTTATTTATCACAGTCTTATTATTCAACTCCTATCAATATAAGAAAGAACTGTAATTACTTTATATTTTTCAATCTACAACCAAAAGAAATTCAACAGATTATAAGAGAAATAGATGGTAAATAAAGTACTGAAGAATTCAAACAAATGTATAATAAAAGTGTTCAAAAACAATACGATTTTTTAATGATAGATTTAGTGAATCCAAAAATGAGATATAGAAAAAAATTTATCTTATATAAATGAAATGGAAGAATATTTAGAAAAAAGATTGTATGTTTACAGAGAGAGTAGAAATTTGTATCAAAAGATAAGTATTTCATTATCAGTAAGTAAGGTCATTCTAAGTGGAACGGGTTTGTCAGTTATTGCCTTTCTTCCGCTTGCTTTTTTAAGTTTATCGGTTGGAATAGTAGAAGCTATTGATCTTGCATCAAAAATAGTTGAAAGAAAAGAAGAATATAGACATTGTTATAATTTTTATAAAGAACTCATTAATTCGTTTAAAGCTAAGGAAATGACAGAAGAAGAAATTTATATGCGAGAAAAGGATTTCATAAAAAGTTTAAAATTTAATCAAGTTGAAAAATATGTATAACAAATGCAATTGAATGGATATAAATTTATTCATTCTAAATAAATGGTTTGTAAAAAGAATATTCATATTTAAAAAAAAAAAAAATTACGGGTATAGTAGGTTTAATTAGAGGTGGTGATATTGTTGGATGTGTGCTTACAAGATAAAATAAATCCTCCAGAAATACATTTACCAGGATATCAATATTGTGGTCCATTTACAAAATTGGAAAAAAGATTAAAAAATGTGATCCTGGTCTAAATAGAGTTGATAAAGCTTGTAAAAAACATGATATTGAATACAATAAAACAAAAGATACAAAAATGAGACATGTTGCTGATCAAGAATTAATAGATGATTTAAATGCAATACAAGATCCAACATTTCGAGAAAGAATAGCTAGAGGATTTTTTATTAAACCTATTATTAAAGCTAAAATAAATTCTGGAATGGGTATTTCTATAAATATGTATTGCGTCAAGTGTAAAAAGAAAACCGAAACTAAAAATTATCATGAAACTAAAAATATGGGTAAAGGTATTTGTATATTTAATACTCATTTATACTCCTGATTTTGTAGTTTTTAATATTAAAATGGATCGAGACCGTTTTTTTTATATAAAAAAATAAGCTATAAAATCATGTTTTTAGTGTTAAAATTATGTGTGCGCTCATACGTGCATATATATACTACTTAAAAATAAACATAAATTAATAAGTACTATAAAAATCCCGATTTTGACATAATATGGATGGCATTGATCATTTAAACTCACATACATTGTAAATCGTTTGCTTCAGATTATAGATGCAGAGAAATTAAGCAAACATAAAGCGGTTTTAGGACAGCGGTTTTAAAATCAAGTACATCACGTGATCTCTTCATATAATATGGGTGTAATTATTATTTAAATTTTTATTTAAACAACAAAGATGAATCATACATAAAGCATTGATTATGAAACACTTTCCGACTTCAATGCAAATTTATTTAAACATCTCTAAAATACGATACCTTCCTCTGTAATATTTTTAAAATTATCGTAATACTACAATAATTTATATTATTTGAAAACTTCATGGAAACAAATGCACTTTATTCAAATAACGTCATCGAAATATAAATCGCCTGGCTCTCTATATAAACACAGCATTCCATTCATAAACGTTTTCCATTCCTTTCATTCATCACAATACTACAATAATTTATGTTATTTATAAACTTAAAACCATGGAGGTACAAGTAATTTAACTCTATGCTGAAAACTTCATCGAAAAAATTGTCTGCTTCTCTTCTCTATGTAAAATCAATGATAGTTTCATTCATATCATCTATATTGCAGACTCCATGAGCTAAATAATTTTGTTTTAAAGAAATGCAGCAATTCTTATACAACTCATTCTACATCTTTTCGTGTTTACTTTCACCATAAGTAAAAATTAAGTTTCGCTATAGAAATAATCAAAGTTTGATGATCACTTAACCTAAAATATATTATAATTGCGTTGTTTCAAAATGTAGATGCGCAGAATTGAAGCACAAATAGAGCCGTTTTAGGGCGAATATAACACTAAACATAAATTAAAAAGAACATTAAAAATCACGATTTTGACACAAGATGGATGCCATATTTTATTGTGAAGTGGATCACGTGATCTATTCATATAATGGTCACGCGAATTCTTCCTATAATGGAAACGTGATCTCTTCATTGAAAGGATGTACAAATTTAATTTTTATTTAAAAAACTACTGCATATATTTCGTTGAATTTTTTTTTATATATTTTATGGGAAAACTTGAATATTTCCTGAAACTTTCAAAGCAATTTGTGAATTTAAAATGTGCTCAAAAAATATTTGAAACTTTAGGTCCCATAGGGTCCAATGTATTTCATTTTTTCAACCCGGGATCAATCCAAAACTAATTGGGTGATATTATTCATTTATATTTACAGAGGTCCCACAGACCGTCTGAATAACATACTAAAATTTCATTTTGCTAAAGTCATTTTTACGGTAGTCATCGTGCTAACGTACAGGCAGACAGACAGATAGAATTGACAAAATCATAAACACTTTTCAAATATGTAAAGTATTAAAACCTACAAAATTTATTTTGCTGACATTTTTTTCATATATGTTATGGGATAATTTGAATATTTCTTAAGTCTTTCGAAGCAATTTGTGAACTTTAAATTCACTTTAAAAATGTTTGAAAAATTAGGTACCATAAGTTTCGATGTATTTCATACTTTCAACCCGGGTTCAGTCCAAAACTAATTGGGTGATATTATTTAGTTATACTCCCGCATGTCCCAAGGACCGTCTGAACAACATATAAAATTTCATTTTGATTAAGTCATTTTTACGGCAGATATCGTGTAAACGGACAGATAGACAGACAGACAGACGAGAATGAACAAATTCATGAACACTTTTCAACTATGTTGTAAAGTGTTAAAAATACCACTGACCAGACGATGTACTCAAATTGCATATGTTCATTTCAACGTGCGTGGATTGCATGCAGTTCATAATTTCATACTTTTGAGAAAGAGTGACATTGTTATATAACCGTTGTCAAATTGTATTGTATAATTGTCTGAGTGCCAAAAAAATCGGAGCGCTGGGATGTTTTGTTTTCTAAACTGGAATTTTAAAATCCCGAGTCCTGTTATCTGCAGTAAATACAGAACAGGAAGGAGTATATAGGTACTACTGACGTAAATGTCACTGACAATTTTATCTCAGTTTCGTCTGCCGGTATTGTCAACATATATTGTAATTCTAGTATTCTTGCAATTTCTACAAATTAGAGATTAGCTTAACTGCCAAAATGGGGCGGAATTAACCAATAAATTATTGATGCAGTACAGTTTGCTGATAACATTCCGTGTCTCTGGTTATATATTTATTGATTTCTGAAACAATATTTGAAAATTAAAAGCATGATTCCTTTACATACTGCAGTTAAGTTGTTTCCGTCTATAATATTAATTGCAACATCAATCTGGATATGTTATCATGTTTAAGAATTCATTGAAATTAATTATATATATTATACATTGTGGCAGTAAATCAAATAGGATAAAACTGTTTAAATATCAAAGGCAAGTCTGTATATACATAGCTGCAAAACCATTTCACTCTTGAATATTGCCACAACTATTCCATACCAAACCGTTTCTTCCAAAACACTATAGCTTTACTACCAAAATAATATGGCTTCAATGTGAAATGTGCATATCTCAGCCAAAAACGTATTTTCATAAACGGCATTTATATTTTCCTCAATAATTGTAATGCAACTAATAATACATTTTGAAATATGCCGTTTCGCAATTTCCTGTGGGATTGTGACAACTTGCGTGTCTCCAAAGTGAATAAACCGCACGAAGTCATTGGCTCAAGGCATAAGAACTCACGGATATTTCCTGTTATGAACCCTGCAGTGTTCCAAATCAATTGTCAGGGCAAGAAGTAAAATAAGTTTTAACCCATGATTGTCATATTGTCAGATATTCTTCTGCATTATGTCAAAGTAATACTTTGAATAAAAGAACTTATTTTTAACATTCGGCAATTTTAAATGTTGGACTACTTTAATTCCTTGTCAGTTGCTTTTAAAAAGAAAAAGAACTTGAAAAATGTCATTTAACGTATTTTAAAAGAGAAAGAGGAATATAAAACAGTTTTTTCATAAGGGTAAAAAAGGTTGTGTTTAATATATGCGCTATCTTTATATTCTCATATTTGCGGTGCCTATTTACTATCGTAATATGTTAAGAATCATGCATTATTTAATAATTATGAATCTTTAATTATTTTAATTATTTCACGTATAAGTGCAGTAATATTAATTTGAAAACACATTATTAAATTATTTGTAGCTGTGTATTTAATGCATATCCAGTCAGTAAAAATAAAATAAAGCACTATTCGTAAATATCATGAATATATTAAAATTGCTATGAACTCAGGTACCCTCTAAAAAGAATTATGTTTTTTGTTATATAAAGAATGTCTGCCTAAAACGATGACTTATGCCTCACGAATTAGACTTAATTTGGCACACTTGGGTGGTTTGTAGAGGTTCCTTTGGAATTTTGGTACACTATCATCTTCTTAAATTCTTATTCTAGTCACAATAGTTTAGTTTATACATTTTCAATCTCTTTCAGTGCCTAAACATTAAAGCAGGTTCTTAATTTCTGGAGCTGAAACAGTTTAAAAAAGTACCCTCTGAAAAGGAAAAATACGTTTTAAAGACACTTTTTGCAGTTCTCTTGTGACTACGCCATCAGCTCTCCTGTATATTATATGAATGCCACATTAATGAACCACTCTCTGTAAACATGTTTTCATTCAAAGTACTTTTCACACACGCTTGAAACTGAAACGATGCAACAATGGGGATGGCATTATGAGCGCAGAAGACTAATCCTTCAAGGTGGTCGTGCAATTCATGGATACTCATCATGAGAATAATACGTTTACAAGAGTACAAAAGCTGTTGGACATTTTATATAAAATTCAAGCAATTACTTATAGTAACTCTTTAAACTTACAATTAGCGAACTAATTAAAATGGTATCAGTACATCACATATTAGTTTTATACTAGTCGAGTACCTGTTGAAAATGAACGGTGTCGCAATACGCAACCCCCGTATAATGTAAATTTCTGATTAATTCGCTGTTCACATTTATTCGGCAAATCAAATACTTTGGTGTGCAGAACCCACTAAAAAAGAATACATTTAAAAACTTAAATTGCGCACTTCTTCCTTTCAGACTAACTATCAGTACACCAATTTAAGGTATCTATCTCATCCCGAAACATGCTATTTTATAATTTCACCTTTCGAACGTTTTTTTTGTTTGTAGATCACACCCATTAATGAACATTTTTGTGAAACTTATCCGTCTTTGTCTTTTTATCAGATGATTGGAACATATACCAAATTTCAAGCCTCTATCAAATTTTAAAGTATTTGTTTCTCTTTTTTCAGCGCGGCACTTCCTAGAGTAACACATATTAAAAATCTGAAATTGCACACTTTCTTCTTTTCGAACGATTTACACAAATACTAAATTTGAAGTCTCTATCTTATCACAAAGTATGCTGTCCTATGATTTCACTTATCGAACGTTTTGGTGTGGAGCACACACTTTAGAGAACAATTTTGAAAATTTAGATTTTCCAGGGTTTTTTATCAAACGATCGACCAGTATACCAAATTTCAAGTATCCATCTACTTTGGTGGTGCTAAAAAGCGTGATAGACAGACAGACAGACGGTCCCTTGGCAATTAATATATACTAGCCTAATACCCGTTGAAAATCAACGGTCTCACAATAAGCAACAGCCGAATAACGTTAATTTTTGAATAATTTCATTTCTCCTGTGGTCCTTTTCGAACGGTTCACCCGTGCATCAAATTTCAAATATCTGTTTCGCTTCAAACTGGAAATTTCCCAAAGTAAAAATTTCGCCAAGTAAAAATTTAGGTATTGACATCCCTAAATTAGCAAATAATAGAAAACTGAAATTACACACTTTATTTGTATCTAACGATCTATTTATTCGTGCCCGAATTCTAAAGCTTCTATATCATTGTAAAGTATGTTTTACTATCATTACACATTTCGAACGTTTTGCTCTGGAGTACACCTCCCTCTCCACGTAAATATTCAAAACTCGATTTCTTTTTATCTTATTATTGACCACTGTACCATATTTTAAATCTATATATCATTTAAAATAAAGTGTGTTCTTTGTTACTCCGAAAGTAAAACATTTTGATGTGCGGCACCCCTGAAGAATTAAATGTGGGAAAATTGAAAATGTTTACTTTCTTCCTTTCGAACTATCTATCCTCACTCACAATTTATAATATCTGATTGCGAAATATGTTTTCTATCATTTCACATTTAGAACGTTTTGGTAAGGAGCACCCCCAATTTACCAAACATTTTTGACAAATTCGATTGTTTCCGTGTATTTTATTGAATATGTCCTGTGTAAAAAAATGCTAAGTCTGCATCTCACGTAAATGAAGACGTTTATCATTTATTCGGCAAATCGAACATTTTGGTGTGGCAAATTTTAAAGTAACAAATATTGAAAAACTAAAATTGCGCCCTCTCATTTTTTCGAACTATGTACCCATACACCAAATTTGATGTTTCTTTCTCATCACGAGGTTTGCTTTTCTATAGTTTCACATTTCGAACGCTTTGATGTGGAGCACCCCCTCTACAGGACATTTATGAAAAATTAGATTTTTTCATAGGGTTTTATTGAACCATTGACCCGTATACCAAATTACAAGACTTTATCTCACTTAAAACAGGCGTTCTTCATTTATTCGACAAATCGATCATTTTAGCGTGCAAAGCCCCTAAAGTACCAATTTATGGAAAACGAAAATTGTGCACTTTCGTCTTTTCCAACTATCTATCATTATATCAAATTTAAAGTATCTATCTCATCCGCAAATATGTTTTTGTATGATTTTACTTTTCTAATGTTTTTGTGTGGAGCACCCACTCCCTTAAATGAAATTTAAAAAAAATATGTTCTTCTTGGCATTTTTGTTAAACCATTTGTCCAACCATGTACCAAATTTCCAGCTTCTATCACCATTAAAGATTGCATTTCTCATTCATTCGACAAATCGAACATTTTGGTGTGCGGAACCCCCTAAAGTTGCAAATATTGGAAAACTGACATTCTACATTATCTTTCTTCCAAACTACCCGTTCACTAAATTTGAAACCTCTATCTCATCCTAAATAATATTTTTATATGAATTTAACTTTCGAAAGTTTTTGTGGGGAGTACCTACCCCCTAAAATGAACATATTCAAAAACTTCATTCTTCTTGGGTTTTTTATCAGATTATTGGTCCATGTACCAAATCAAGTCCCTACCCCATTTTTAAGGATGTGTATTTCATTTATTCCGAAAATTTAACACTTTGGAGTGCGGCACCCCATAAAGTAAAAAATATTGGAAAGCTGAAATTGAATACTTTCTTCCTTCCAAACTATCTACATATATACTAAATTTGAAATCTCTGCATCATCCCGAAGTATGTTTTTTATCAATTCACCTTTCTAATGCTTTTCTCTGGAGCACCCCTTAAACGAACATTTTTGAAAGATTATATTCGTTTTTTTTCATCAAATTTCCATATACCACATTTAAGGCTTCTATCAAACTTTAAAGAAGTCGTCTCTCATTTATTCGACAAATCGAACATTTTGGTGTGCGGCATCCCTCAAGTAGAAAATACTGGAAATCTGAAATTGCACATCTCTTTCGATTCGAACGATTTACCCATCACCAAATTGGAAGTCTCTATTTCATTGCTAAGCTTTCTTTCTTATCATTTCACTATTCGAACATTTTGGAATGGAGTACTCTCTCTACAAAACATTTTCGAAACTATTGATTTTTCCAGGGTTTTTTATCGAACGATCGATCCGCGCACCAAATTGCAAGTCGCTAGCTATTCAGGTAGTGCTTAGACAAATCGTGACAGATGGATACTTGGCAATTAGTATATACTAGTGGAATACTAAAATCAACAGTCTCGTAATAAGCAATTCCCGAAAAATGTAAATTTTCGAATAATTCGCATTTCACATTTATTCGGCAAATCGAATATTTTGGTGTGCAGGACCCCCTAAAATAGAAAGTATTGTAAAACATAAATTGCACACTTCTTCCTTTCGAACTATCTACCCTTATATGAAATTAGAGTAAGTCTCTATCTCATCTAGAAGCATGGTATTTTATTACTTCACCTTTCGAAAATTTTAGTGTGAAGCACTTCCTTAAATGAACATTTATGAAAATCTCTATTTGTCTTGTGTTTTCGTACCAAATGATTAGCCTGTATACCAAATTTCAAATAAAAAAACAGTCGTTTCTAATTTATTCGCAAAATTGAACATTTTAGTGTGCGACAGACCTTAAAGTAACAACTATTGGAAATCTGAAATTGCACACTATCTCCCTTTAGAACGATTTACCAAAACCCCATGTTTGAAGTATCTATCTCAGCGCAAAGTATGCTTTTCCATCATTTCACTTTTCGAACACTTTGGTGGGGAGCAGACCATCTAGAAAACAGTTTCAAAAAGTTCAATTTTTATCAGGGTTTTTTATCGAATGACGACCGACCCGTATACCAAATTACAAGCCGCTATCACATTGTAAAGTAGGAGTTTTTCATTTGTTCGACAAATCGAATATTTCAGTGAGAGGCACCTCCCTACAACAGAAAATGTTGGAAAACTGAAATTGCACACTTTCTTCCTTTCCAACTATTTATCCCTAAATCAAATTTGAAGTCTCTATCTCATCGTGAATCATGCTTTTAATATCATTTCACCTTTCTAATGTTTTGTGCCGAGTACCCACCTATTTAAATATACATTTTTGAAAACTCCATTCGTATTGGGTTTTTTATCAGATGATTCGCCTATACACTAACTATCAAGCCTCTATCATGTTTTAAAAGAGGCGTATCTTCTTTGTTCCGTAAATCGAACATTTTTCTGTGGGGCACGCCGTAAAGTAGAAAATGTTAGAAAGCTGAAACTGTACGCTTTCTTCCTTCCAAACTATTTACTCGTACACTAAATTTGAAATCTCTATCTCATACCGAATTTTTTTTTATCAATTCACCTTTCGAACGTTTTACTCTGGAGCACCCCCTTAAACGGACATTTTTGAAAAACTGCATTTATCATGGGTGTTTTCAGCAAATACGTCCATATACAAATTTCAAGCCTCTATCAAATTTTAACGGATACTTTTCTCATTTATTCAGAAAATAGAATATCTTGGTGTGCGGCACCCCCTTAAGTGGGAATGATTAGAAATCTGAAAATCCACGCTTTATTCCTTTCGAATAATTTACCCATACAGTTTGAAGTCTCTACTTCATTGCAAAGCATGCTTTTCTATAATTTCACTTTTCGAACGTTTTGGTGTAGAGCACTCTCTCTATAAAACATTTTCGAAAAATACGATTTTTCCATACGGTTTCATCGAACGGTTGACTTATATACCAAATTACAAGCCTCTATTTATTCGGGAAGTTCCTAATACTGCGTGACAGACAGATAGACAGACGGCCAAATGGTCACTTGGCAATTAGTATATATAGATTGATGTATTTCAAAAGGATTCATATTTGGATTGGAGAAAATGAAAGCTGTTTTTCCAAACCACGCCCCATGTCAGTGATCCAAATTATATAATAAAATATCAAATATTTCCGCATTGTTTAAATATATAATTATATTTTTTTGGAAATTAATGTTTAATTTTTATAGCACATTTTACTTCCAATGAAGTTTGCTAAAGTTTTGCACTTTTGCCAAAAACAAAAGCAGCAGAAATATTAAATATGCCTAGTGGAGTAAAATATGTGTACTATTTTCCTAAATATTTTAATAGTTATTAATCCATGTATAACACAAAAACCAAGATCATTATTTTATGTAATTTTTATTCTCAAAACAAATTCATTTTTAAACCATATTTTTCCATTCACAGAAATACAATCTGAATTTTTTTTATTTATTTTCAATATATTTAATCGTATCATCTAAAAGGTACAGCCATAATTACCAGCGCCAAAAGCATCAATTACATTTAAAAAGAAACAAACAAACAAAAACAAGAAATAAGTTTTCATATAATTTGTCTTCCAGCGTCCCGTGTGAATACGTCCCCTCGCGTGCCTTAAAAGTGAATAAACCGCATAAAATTCCAGATAGGCAAACTCAAGAATATATCCTGCTCTGTGCTCTGCGACGTCCCATATCAATATGAAGCAGTAAACAGATTTTTTTCCTTACATACATATACATGTCACATTGGCAAATACCCATTTGTTTAACGCCAAAGATACATTTTGAATAAGAAAGAGCAATCTTCAAATAAGGTATATTTTTGATCGTAGCTATTTCTTTTGACTCATCCCTTGTGGAGTAACTTTAAAATATGTAAGTACTTGAGAAATGACATTTTACATATTAAGAATTGCTAAAACCTATCTAACTTTAAGATTAAATGTCTAATCTGAAAACGTAGACGTTTGTAAGTGGAAGATCTTTCCAGTATGTCTGCTTTTGAGTTTACGCAACCAATTGCCCATGCAAACTGATAGCGAATTTATATATAAGTTTGTAAATAAATATGATATTAATGCTGCGAGTTTTATTCCAAGAAAAATAAAGAAAAACACAGTGTAAATAAAACTAAAATTACTTAAAAATGAGTTATAGTCAAACTAAAACAGATCCAAAGTGAATCAGAATCATAAATGTTTGAGTGAAAAAATTACTTTTTTTTAAACATAATTTAGATGCAGCGCAATACAGTTGTAATGCAACATGAAATAAGTTTTAAAATATGCTGTTTTACAATTTCCTGTGGGAACGTGGCATCTTGCGTGCTTCCAAAGTGAATAAACTGCACGAAATGATTGAATTCCAGACAGGAACACTCACGAATATTTCCTGTTGTGTTCCCTGCAACGTCCCAAATCAATAGTAAAAAGCGAATAGTAAAAGAAGTTTTACCCATGATTGTCATATTGTCAGATATACTTCTGTGTAATGAAGAGAAACTTTGAATAAAATAAAGCAATTTTAACAATCGGTATTTTTAAATGTTGGATTTCAGTTTTAATCCCATGTCAGTTCCTTTTAAAATGGAAAAGTACTTTCAGAATGCCATTTCAGATATTTGAAAGGATGGAAGATATATAAAGTGTTTTTGTCAGTGGGTAAAATATGTTCTATTATATATATTCTGAGTCTTTAATAGACTAATTAATGTGTCTATTTAGTAACATGATATATTAGCCATCTTGATTGGTAACATATTGTCTTCAATTTGCATTATTTAGAGCATGCGCACACAGTAATATTTTATTGCCATTAATTTTAAAAATAAGTTATAAATAATTATACATTTAAAGCAGGTAATTGCAGTGAAACTTAAAAGGTTGTAAGATGTACAAACATCACGATTGAATTATAAAAACAAAATTATGCATCCTGTTATCCTGTCGGGTTTGTACTGTTAAATATTTAATTTAAATCTCAGTTAATGGCGTTTTCATCTTGAATTAAGCCGAATTAAATTATTTTGCACTTAAGGATTTTTTGAACTGAAGTTTTAAGTCAAAGTAGCTCTCTTGTGCATTACAAAAGTTTATTTAGATGGGCACCTACCTCTTAAAACCCGAATTACTTACTCCATGCAAATGCAAAACTTTTACACATCTGTACTCGTAACCCAGTACCAATAGGACTGAAACTGATGGCACTAAATTCCTGTCAACAAAACGTCTGTCGTATCGACTTTTGAAACATCATCTCAATTCCCTACATTTCAGAGCCATTTAATCGATTTTTTTTTGTTTCCGTAGGATAGCATGGGGAAACGCAGTTCTGTTTTCCCGCGCTAGATTGTTGTTGCCAGCATTAGTCTGTAAGTCACGTTTGTACGGTTTTAATAACGATACGTCACTGATGCAGGTACCGTTTAGCCAATGATGACTTGATTGATGGTTGACGTATAGCCTGTTCGGATGATGCTCGTCGCATTTGGCCTTGAATTGATGTGGAGTGTGGACGGTCGAAAGGTCACGGTGTTTTTCTACGATGGGTGGTAAAATAAGTAACTACTTGCATGCCTGGAGGAGAAACCAACAAGAAAGATCAATCATGCTTAAAGCATTGATTATGAAATACTTTCCAACTTCAATGCAATTTTATTTAAAAAAGTCGAAAATGCAATACATTCCTGGGTAATATTTTAAAACTTATCACAATACTACATTGATTTATTATATTTGAAAACTTAAATCTTCATTGAAAAAAATGAACTTCATTCAAATGGGGGTATTGAAATATAAATTGCCTGGTTTAAATATATCTAAAATGCAATACATTCCACCGTAATATTTTTAAAACTATCATAATACTAAGATAATTTATTATATTTGAAAACTTGATCGAAAACAACTGAAATAAATTCAAATGACGTCATAGAAAAAATAACACGCCTGGATCTCTATAAAAGCAGGATTTCATTCATAACTTTCTCCATTTCATTCATCACAATACAATAATAATATATTTTATTTAAAAATTAAGACCATGGAGCTACAATTCATAAACTTTATGCTTAAAACGTCATCGAAAAAAATCGTCCTTCTGTTTATAAAATCAATTAATATTTCATTCATATCAGTCATGCAGACTCCAAGGATTGAATTATTTTGTGTTAAAGAAATACAGTAATTCCAATACAACTCATTCTACATATTTTGCTGTTTACATTTTACGTAGGTGAAAAATAGGCTTAGTTATAGAAATAATCAAATTTGAATGAGAATTTAAACTCAAATATATTGTCATTGTGTTGTTTTAGTATGTAGATGCACAGAATTTAAGCAAAATTAAAGTAGTTTTAGGACGGATACAACACTCAATATGAATTAAAAAGAACTTTTAAAAATCACAATTTTGAAACAAGATGGATGCCATATATCATTTTGAAGTGGGTCATGTGATCGTTTCATATCATGGTCGTTTCATATAAGATGTGTAATTATTATTTTAATTTTTATTTTAAAAACTACTGAATATATTTCGCGGAATTTTTTTTTATATATTTTATGGAACAATTTGACTATTACCTGAAATTTTCGAAGCAATTTGTGAATTTTAAATCCGCTTAAAAAATGTTTGAAAAATTAGGTCCCATAGGGCTCAATGTATTTCATTTTTTCAACCCGGGTTCAATCCAAAACTAATTGGGTGATATTAATTATTTATATTCCCATAGACCGTCCTATACAGACCGTCTGAACAACATACTAAAATTTCGTTTTGATTAAGTCATTTTTATGGCAGTTATCGTGCTAAAGGACAGACAGACAGACAGACAGACAGACAGAATGAACAAAGTCATAAAGACTTTTCAACTTTGTTGTAAAGTGTTAAAAAAGGTACCGACGGATTTGTGTAGTCCATCGTGATAATGGCAGTTTATATGCCTTTGGCCACACAGAACCTATCGAGCGTCCTAATATATGTTGTAACTAAAATCGATACGGTGTTTCAAATAGTGTTTTGTCATCTCTATGTGTTAGTGCTCCTAGGATTAATTCAGCAACGAAGTGCCATACCAAATTCATGGTGATACGGATTCAGGCGTTCGGTCACCAAACTTAACTCTCCCCTCCTTGGATATTTTTAACCTCTCCTCTCCTTGGATATTTTTAACCTCTCCTCTCCTTGGATATTTTTTATGTGATGCCAAGTACGTTGTCGTATTGTAAGTACAATTTTATGTTTAATATGATCTACATCAAGAAGAGAAAATGTTAAATAACTTTGGTCAAGGCGATGCATGTAATATGTTAATTGCTTGAGAATCTAGAGAATTTCTCTTTGATTAACTATATTGTTAGTTAATTAATTTATTCTGCTTTCCACAATTTGTTTATTTCATGTGTTTCTCCTTTCGCTATAACATCGACCTATGGCTGACCAACTGATTCCTAGAATCGGCCAGGAAATGGAACCTGGTCAATACGACGCACAAAGCTATTAGTTAGTATCTAAAATTCTATATGATCGCTATTTTCACTTTATAAATTCTGACACTTCTAAAAATATTACTTACTTATATCCTGGGTTAGATGGCAGTTGGCGATCTCGCTTATTTTCGACCTGATCTTATTTACGAGAAGTAGTTGACAATCCAGGTATTTTATTATCTCCAAATAATATATTATTATCTTCAATAGAATAGAAGGCTTTGCTAGGTATATACCCTCCACTATGTGAATAATGCTGGTGTTTATATCTGTTTAAAAGCATCGCGATATTTGTATAGTGTATAAAATTAAATTCTGTATTTACTTATAAAGTCAATTTATTGCAACTTGCAATCAGCATATTATTCAGAATAATTTTTGAAGCACCATATATATTTTTTGAATAAAATAAATTTATTCAAATGATAAATCAAAACCTATATAACGCAAATAACCACAAATTAATAAACAGTTGAATATTAATTTTGTTCAGTCACTTTGTTTAAGTTTTTTAACAGATATTAAATTCATATTCTAAATAAGATAAATTTTTGGATTGTGAGAAAAGATATCCTTTTACAATGTGTTTTCACAAAATAATATCTCATTGAGTGTTATTTAAATATGTTTAATATATAATGACAAAAATTTCTGCAAAGTTAAAAATTAGAAATTTAGTTAACTGTAATTTATTTTTAATATTTATGAAAATTATTGAACTTCCCCACACAGAAAGCCTGCTAATGGTTTAGCATTTGTTTAAACGTTAAATTACAACAAAATTTAAACGTTATTTTTTATGGTGCTAAATATTTGTCCTAATTCATTCATTCGTTCATGGATGAACTGTTGTTAGAAATAACAACATCTGTTATTTCAGAACAACAATTGTTCATTAATTTCATAGCAAAAATTGTTATTTATTATTTCATAAGAATAATTGCTGTTTATTATATTATAATAACAATTGTTATTAATTATTTCATAACAACATTTGTTATTTATTATTACATAACATTGATTGTTTCAATTTGCTATGAAATGATATACAGTACAAAAACAATATCGTGCTTTTACGTAATTAGCTTTAACAGACCTAATTTATTGCTAGAACTACCTTTCTTTTTTCACAGGAAAAACAATTTGAGAAAGTTATATATTATCAAGCTATTTCAGCGCTTCATTTTTAAGGCAAATTTATAATTACCTGAGTTGAAAACAAACAGTTTCAAAAAGCATTTGCACTTTCAAAGAAACAAGGCATACATTTAGAAATGTGGTTTTTCGTGAGAATTCGTCATCTTGCGTGACTCAAAAATGAAAAAAAAATCCATGAAATGATTGAGTTCCAGACAGAAAAACTCACGAAAATTCATTGTTATACGACTTATGAAATTCTAAATCGATAACACAAGACTCATGCAGTAAAAAAGTTTTGCCCACGATTGTCATATTGTCAGATATACTTTTGTATATGACCGGAGAAATACTTTGAATAAGCAAACTTAATCTTCAAATGTGATAAAATTTTGAGCGTGGCAGTTCCGTTTGAATCATTCGTTGTTGACTACGTTTAAAATATAGAAGGGCGTGAAAAATGCAATATTATATACTGGGAAATGAAAAAATGTTGCTTTTTTTAACTTATTTCAAAATATATATTGTTCCTTTGCAAAGACCATATGTTACGGTGTTGATAATGTCGTGACATGTTAAGCATAATGAATTATTAACTATATTGATTTCTTATTAATTGAAACACGCAATATCTATCTATGCGCGGTAACCATATATAAATATTAATCGTAATTTTATAATATTTAAAATATGTATTTATATGTGTTGAGTGTATAAGTATATATATAGATTTAGCGTCATTTTTATTAATTTGGTGACATTTTCTTTAATTTGGAAACATTTAAAAATTCGCATAGTTGGCGACATTTCACCAAATTCGCCGTAAGAATCTCGTCAAGCGTCATGGACAGAGAAATAAGTTATTCTTATAGCAGATAAAGAACTATTGGCGTCCAAATACAAAGTATTACCCAAAGTATTTTTCGCATGAATTTAACGAGCTAGATCCATGGAAATGGTGTCACCAAATTTATCGCATGATATTATATATGAAAAGTGAACATATTTCACAAAAGTTAATATTGTTTTTATTTTATGTGATTTGTTTATATATGTATTTGAAAAATGTACAATGTATCGAGAACGGTTCATGCTAGCATTCTAAAGTTTGTGTTAATTGTTTTCTAATGAAAAGTTGCTTATGGAGTGTCTATTTGCGTAACTTTATTAAGATTTTGATTTTTCATAGTTTTTTCTAAATTTCACTTGAAAATTTAGGTGATTCTGAACACTCGATTGCGTTTAAAAACAATAGCTTTCCAGTATTCAGATATTGTAATTTTTGTATAAACCTTTTGTTCGAATTGCTTCATTATTTCGTGAAACATCTTCTCCAGAGACTCACTGACACGCGCACACACACAGATATCACCTCAAAAACGGATTCGTATTCAGGGATGCTTGAAACGTGCTCTCCCTTTGAACACACGAATTCGAATTTTAAACCCCGTCATAACACTTTTTTAATACATTATACTATGGATATAAGAAAAGTAATTTTTAAATCGCAAATAGTTTGTCCATAATGGCTGTAGAGGTAAAATTGGCAATTCCTGAATATTAACACTTACATTAGTAATAATTAAACATATCTGATAATAATTAAACATATCTGAAGTTTGAGACTTTGAATATATTATGGTATACTTTTCTTTCAATAGTGATTTTGAAAAATATGTGCACAAATTTGCTCATACCATTTGCAAATACTATTTAAAATTTGAATATACTATTAAAAAGATACAGGATATTATATGAATTGTTAGATCATATGTATACGTATATTAAGATGAATGCTTGGAAAATATTTCATATATTTACATTTAATTTACTTTGGAATGTAGACTGAAATAAAAGTCAATCTATATTATGCGAAATCGCAATAACTAACATTTATTCACCAAATGAATATTTATATTACTGGCATTCTCAATTTAGAATATGTATTTGATATATTCACCGGTGTATTACACACAATATGGTTCCTTTTGAAAGTTATATACATACATTACAATATATTTGATCCAGGTAATGTATAGTACAGAACAATTTACTATCCAATACGATGTTTATCATGCAAAGTCTTCTGTATCTTGCAAGGTAAGAATAAGTAATTTAACCTAGCATTGTGACTATGTTAATGAAGGCAAAATGTTAGCATGATATTGGCTTATTTGGATAAATGGGAAATGTATCTGGCTGTTTCAAACTCCTTATTCGGAATGTATTGTCATCTTTTGTCAGAAATCTGTATAACAATTGCATAAATAAAATAGCTACTATATCACTCATAAATATGAATTCTGAAACATAAATTCCAAAAATGTATTATTCATAAATATAATAGTTCAAAATATATTATTTTACTCACATTTTATATATGAGTATATATATATATATATATATATATATATATATATATACGTAAAGTAGAAGTCCCTTCAACTATTTGTTCCCCTCTGAGTTCTTGGTTTATTTTTTCTATAATCAGTCTCAACTTTCATTCATCCAGTCTCTACTGCTCATTTTCACAGCAAGTGTATATATAGGATTTCTGCCTCATGGTTCTTGGCTTCTTAATAATTTATCAATTTCTCCTCTATTAATGCTTGTAGTCTGTACTATGGTATTTATAGTAACTCACTATTGCCATATATGAAACAAGCGTTTGTTTGGTTTAAATTAGGGTTAGATACTCAGGCTTGATGAAGAGCCTGATCAAATTATACTCCAAATTAAGCCAATGCTGTTTATTTTAATTTTCGGCTTGCCAGCCGGGGGAGAGAGAGAGAGATAAAGAGAGATGAGTATATATGATAGTACATTATAAATATGTTCGTGGCATATCGAAAAATCTAAGCCACCCATAGCAGCGAAACTCAATACAGTGTAAATGTCGGTCCCGCGATACCACGGAACTCTTTCATTAGGAGACATACTCGCTTTTATATCAAGATTTTAAAATAATTATCTATATTAAAATTTCTTTGACTATAATGGTAACTGTCAATCCTTATTTCAAAAAAAAAAAAATTGTAAACTACGAAATTGCATTACATTTCGTAAATCAACATTTTCCTTATACATGTAAAGATTAATTACCAATGCCTGAATACAGAAATCTGCAAGTTCTTTTCGTTTTTAAACATGATCTAGGCTTGTCATAATAAATATCTGTTTCTCCATGCACTAAAAGTATATGTACTTGAACAAAAAGACTCAAAACACCACTCAATACATTTTAAGAAATATTTTTCAGAATACGCCTTGACGCAGATATTTTTTTATTTTCCCTTTCTTGTTTTCCTTGAATATCACAGATTCTAACGAGTTTTGTTTGGGCTTCGCCCTTTTAGCTTAGGGCGCAAACCAGCGGCAACATTTAATTTTGCATTGATTGTACTCGATGTTTGTGAACAGCGCTAAATGTTCCCTTGTAATTGGTAGATCGATCGATGCTTCATTCCTGGATTAATCGACGTTTATTGCAGGATTAATTGTAAATTATCGTAAATAAAAGAGCCAAACTTTGGCGACTTGCATCCTGTTTCACTTTCTACATCCTTTATGGTCCGACACATTCCCTCGCCTTGTTTGCTCTTTCGGGACTTATTATTTGCATTTATTCTCTTTTGTTCTCCTGCCCAGCTTTGCGATTCCCGGGACTTTTATTATTATTATTATTATTATTATTATTATTATTATTATTATTATTATTATTATTATTATTATTATTATTATTATTATTACTATTATTATTATTATTATTATTATTTTCTTTCCCGGTGCGCTTCTCTTCTGGTGTGTCTTCTGGGTGAGGGTGTGTGTGTATGTGTTCGTGGATGTCTTTTCTCGGATTCCTGCTTTGCAGCCGTCCGCTTTTCGGCTTAAAATTTTTTTTGCCCTCGGATTCCTGGTATTCAGCCTTCCGCTTTTGGTTTATAAATCCTTTGTTTTCTGTCATTTTATTTTTTATTTGTATTTTTATTATTTTATTTTTGGATTTTTGTTCTCTCTTCACGGATTCTTGTTCTGCAGCCGTCCGTTTTTGGCTTTTAAATTTTCTTTTGGATTCTTAGTTTACAGTCGTCCGTTTTTGGCTTTTAGTTTTTTTGTTTTTTCTTTTGGATTCTTAGTTTACAGCCGTCCGGTTTTTGGCCCCTAAATTTCTTGTTTTCCGTAGTAATAAATTTTATTGTCTTGTTGTAATAAATTTAATGTCTTGTTGTAATAAATTTTATTAAATTTGCACTCATGGATTTATTGAATATGTGACTATAACCTTGTTGTGGTTTTTTTTTGTCTCAATAGAAAAATTCAGTTAAATCCTGGTATTTTAAACTATATCTTAACCCTTTTGTCTTCCATCCTTGACCCTTTTCTTTTTCTGTATTCCCTTCTTTGTTGTTTGTGTTAGGGTTTTTTCCCTTCGGGGTTTTCCCCTCTTAACAATTTTCTGTATTATGTTTCACTTGTATTGTATTGTATTGTATTATACTGTACTGTATTATATTGTATTGTACTGTACTGTATTGTATTGTATTGTTTTTATGTTTTGTTTTGTCGTTGCCAATCTTTTGCTTGTCTTGATGTAACTACATGTGTTGTGATTCAATTTTAATCTGTAATGTAATTTCTTAAACCTAAAATAAAGTTCCTGGCCACACGCTTAGCAACAGTAAATCTTCGAGTCTGTCGTGTGGTCTCTGGCTTTTCAACACTTCAACATTCCCTCGCCAAGTTTATGGCATGGACTTTGCTTTTTTATCGTTGCGTTGCTCCTGCTTTGCTTTGAGCATGAGTCTCTGAACATGGTGCTGCTATTTGTTAAAAACGAATTTTTACTTTCCTTATATACATAATGTATAAGGAAAATATTGTGACGGGGTCGAAAATTCAAATTCGAGTTTTCGACGGGAGAACACGTTTCAAGCATCCCTGATCACGTATGAAACATTTTTGAGGTGATGACTGTGTGTCGGTGTGTGTCAGTGAGTCTGTAGAGACGATATCTCACAAACGAATAGAGCGATTCGAATGAAATTTAATACAAAAATCACAATCCGTGAATACTGGAAGCATATTGTTTTTAAACGTAATCGAATGTTCAGAACCCCCCTAAATTTTCGAGTGAAAATTTTTAGAAAATCATCAAAAAATCAAAACCTTTATTAAAGTTACGCAAATAGGCATTTCTTAAGTAATTTTTCCTCAGAAAACGACTGGCATAAACTTTAGAACGCTAGCATGAACCATTCTCGAGATATTGCACATTTTTCAAATACACTTATCAAAAAATCAAATAAATTAAAAAAATATATTAACTGTTTAGAAACATGCTCACTTTTCATATGTAATACCATGCGATAAATTGGGTGACATCATTCTCGTGGATCTAGCTCTTTTCATTCATGAGAAAATATACTTTAAGTAATAATTTTGTATTTGAACGCCAATAGTCATTTACCTGCTATAAGAATAACTTATTTCTAGGTTCATAACCCTTGGCGAGAATTTGGCGACGAATTTGACAGAATATTGCCAACTTGATGACCAATTTAAATGTTGCCAAATTAACGAAAATCTCGCCAAATGTATAAAAATGACCCTAAATCAATGAAAATGACGACTAATTGTCGAAAATTAACTTGGAAAGAATATAAGTATCTAATATAAGAAAAACATTTTTTTTACTCTAAAAGTAGTGATTTCATTGCATTATATAAGGAAAGTCATGTGTTGCCCACATCAGATTTTTTTAATTGGATTTAAAATTGCGATTTCGTTCGCAAACTAAATCGTCACAGTAATTACGTCCATGTTGTTTGTTCTATATTAATAGGCTTCAGCGTATATAGCAGATACTTATGTTTGAACATAGCTTTAAAGGCGTAAACTTTTTGCTTGACCTAATGGAGGTTGCGTAATTTCTGAACAGCGGTATTTTTTAATATATATTATATAAATTTAATTATACAAATAGTTGTAATAATCCACCTTTAACTAACTTCATGCATTTATATGATTTGCATTAAATAGCAAAATAAAATTGGATTTTAACTGATTATGTAACATATAAAACTGAGCTGTCTGTCGATATCCGACATTGAAGCGAAATATTGTATTAATCTACATATTTAATTACTAAGATATTTATATTTCATGAAAGTAGAGAAGAACTCAAAATGTATTTTTAAAAAGTGATATTCAAATAAAATGCTATTGGAAATGTTCAAAGATGTGCAGTTCTTGCTTCTTTCAACTGGAACATTTCTCTAGAGCAATTTTATTAAAGTCTACCGAAATTGAAATCAGAGTAGAACATGAGTTTTTCCAGGGTTATGATGTACCAACATAAGTAGGTGTCATATAAAAGGCAAATTCGTTAGGACCAATATTAAAAACTAATTTATCCAAAATAATATTTTGCAACCGATTGACAGTGATATCATATATTAAATTTTGCTGTTCCCCTATGATACTGTAACTAGTGCTAAAGATATGACACGGTTATAAATAGTCGGTCCCGTATGTGCCATCACACTTTACCGAAAAACGAAAAGGAAAGTTAGGAGGAACTTCAAGGCTTAATTGATTTGACGAAGAAATATATACAATGTCAATGAAATGGTCAGTTGTTTCATTGCGGAGGCAGTGTTTGATCCACAAGTTCTGGTGAAGAATAACATCAGTGCCTGTGCAGAGTTATTGCGTGTCCAAGTTATTTGCTTCATTACATTTGTAATTTTTAGAACAATGATCAATATGTTGTAAGTTTGCAAGCAAACAGACAGTGTTTGATCCACAAGTTCTGATGAAGAATAACATTAACGCCAATTCAGAGTTTTTAGGTGTCCAAGTCATTTGCTTCTTTGCATTTGCAATTTTTTAGAACAGTGTTCATTATGTAGTAAGTTTGTAAGCAAACAGAAAATAATTCAGTTTAGCACGTGAATTTTTTTAGATATATTTTTCTGCATGGACCTAACATTATCTGATTTTCGACCTCAGATATATCAGTACGTAGGTCGAAACTTAAACTTTAGACTTCGTCATGGCCTAAAAGACAATTATTTCAAACGATATACACCATTTCATTCCAACCGGTGGATTCCGTACAACTGTATCGACGAAACTCTCAAATGTGATAAGATTTGAGTCAGTAAGGAAGCTTCGATCAGAAATCAACTCGCTTTAATTATACATCCATACTGATACGACTACTCTAAAGCCATGATAACCTTATTCTTTTGAATTCCCTGAGAATGACATAAAATAAAACCTCCTATTCTATTAAATTTGTTGTTTTGTTTTGTTCACCAAAATATCTAAATTACCACTGAAAGTGTTGAATATGCTTCATTAAAATTGTTGATATATTTATTTTATGATTTACAATAAAATGTTATGCAACATGTGTTTTAAAATTTGAATTTAAATCTGGCCTGCAATGAAAGAATAAAATTGTTAATGTAGCACTGTAAGTAACCAATATATTTTAGCCTCGTATAGTTGTATTAGCTAGTATGTGATAAAATCAAGAATAATTGCGGCAGATAATTATGATGCAAATAACTAAAAACAAATAACTAAATAACAATAAAATTTATATTAATATAAAATTTGGCGACTGTTATAAACAGTATTTTATTAGAAATATCAAATTGCAATAAACAAGTGTATGAATGTTCCAAATAACCAGGTTTTTGATACATACGCAAGTAAAATATTGTACAAATCCTCTGTTACAATCGGCACAACTAAATCACCTCCAAACTCGAAGAATGGCATCTTTCGGAATATTTGATACATGCATTTTATCACACCCAACCAATTGTTATCCAATATTCCTCTTGACAATCGAATTAATCTTTAATCTGGAAGAAAGGAAGAAAAGAAATGAGTTGACTATTGTACGTGAAGGTTATATAGAATATCTTTATCTCGTCCATTCACAAAATCGTAACATATGATTTCATTCTCCCATGAATGTTTAAAGGACTGATTACTTTTGTTTCGCCAAGGTATTTATTTTACGTAGTTGAGGAGGAATTGTTAACATACTATTCCATATTATCTCCAGATCTAAAATTTCTCAAATTATGTTATATACGGAATAGAAATAGGGACGTGAAAATCTGAACTGTTATCTAAGACATTTATATCTTCAAAAATTTTAAAAAATTTTACTTAAAATACAAATATAATTATTTTCTCTATATTATTTGAAATTGTTGTAATGTATCTTGGAGTTACAATTCTTGTAGCTGTATAAAACAAACACTGTTCGAATAATTTCCTCAATATTCTGAGGATTAGATAGATATTCCTTGATTTGACTAGTTTGTGTAATCACAAAGGTGACCAATTATTTAATAATAAAGAATTTCTAAGAAACATGGTTACAAACTATTTTAGGCCAACCATTGATAGGAAAACACTTATCTCGATTTTTGTTTCCGATCTCGATATATTTTTTCCGAAAATATTAATGTTGGCTCCAGTCTGAGCGAGCCTATATGGTTTAGCGCGAATAATATTTTGAAAAATAAAACACAATTTTCGTAATTTTGAAAACAGAGCCCCATCCAAAATTTGATTATATGCACTTATATGGTTTTCAATGAGCTACAAAATTAGTGCTTATTGTTTACCGCTATCACTTTTAGTTTTTAAGATACAAGCATTACAAACTTGAAAAAAGTACAATTTTCATACTTCTTCAACTTGACAACACGATTAATCGAAAACAGCAAGAGGTTATTTAAAATTAAATATAGATTTAGAAACTAAATTCGCTCATACTTTTACTTCCTCATACTTACTATTTATATCTTTCATAGTTTTGAATATATTTCGAGTGTATGCAAAAAAAAAAAAAAAGAAAAAAAAACTCGGTCGGACAGATACTTTAAAAAAAATTAGAACTCGATACAAAATACAATTATATATGAATGACTTTTAATGAGCTACAAATTCCTGCGTTTTGTTCAAAGTTAACTCTTCTAGTTTTTGTGATATAAGCATTACACACTTGAACAAAAAAGATCAATCATGCATAAAGCATTCATTATGAAACACTTTCAACTGCAATGCAATTTTATTTAAACATCTCTAAAATGCGATACATTCAGAAGTAATATCTTTAAAATTATCACAATATTACAATTATTTATTATATTTGAAAACTTAAAACTTTATCGAGAAAAAATGAACTTTATTCAAATGCAGTCATCGAAATATAAATCACCTGGCTCTCTATGTAAAAGCAGTAAATATTTCATTCATACACTTTTATTACATTTATTTCATTCATCATAATACAACAATAATTTATTTTACTTAAAACCTTGGAGCTAAAAGTACTTTCTAACTCCATGCTTAAAACTTCATCGAAAAAGACAATGGTATAAAATCGCCTGCTTCTCTATATAAAATCAATAAATATTTTATTCATATCAGCTTTATTCCAGACTCCAAAGCTAAATAATTTTGGGTTAAAAAACTCAGCAATTTTTTATATAACTCATCTTACAGTTTGATGTGTTTACATTCAGCATACGTAAAAATTAGGCTTCGTTTTAGAAATAATCAAAGTTTGATAATCATTTAAACTAAAAAATGTTATAATTTCATTGTTTCAGATTATAGATGCACAAAATTTAAGAAAAAATAAAGCGGTTTTAGGGCGAATACAACACTAAATATAAATTAAAAGGAACTTTAGAGACCACGAATTTGACATAATTATTATGCCATATTTTATTATATGATGCCATATTTTATTTTGAAAGGGGCCACTTGATTTCTTCATATAATACTGTTGTAAATATTATTTTTATTTTGATTTATAAAACTACCGAATATATTATGCAGATTTTTTTTATATATTTTATGGGAAAATTTGAATATTTCCTAAAATTTAGAAGCAATTTGTGAATTTTAAATTTGCTTAAAAAATGTTTGATAAATTAAATCCCATGGTGCTTAATGTATTTCAATTTTTCAACACGGGTTCAATTCAAAACTAATTGAATGATATTATTCATTTATATCTCTATAGGTTCCGTAGACCGTCCGAACAACATACTAAAATTTCATTTTGATAAAGTAATTTTTACAGCAGTTATCGCGCGAACGGACAGACAGACAGACAGAATGAACAAAGTCATAAGCACTTTTCAACTATGTTGTAAAGTGCTAAAAATGAAACATTTTCAAGTTTTTTAACTTGACAGAAAAAATAGTGGAAAATAATAGTTTTTAAATAAGAAAATGTATATTTTAATACTAAATTCTCTGGTACGCATTTTTTGCTGTTTAGTATTATTATCTATCTTATATAAGCACACAACTATAATAGAAGGTATTTATGTCACTTCTTTAAGACGTACAAATCTTAATAAGGCCAGAGCGCTTTCGAGCGTAAATACGCTCTTCATCAGTGGCTACATGGAAATAGGAATGATCGTTCATATATAGACCAGAAAAGGTGACAAATTTGCATAAATACAATTAACAATAAACTTACGTTTATCTAAGGAGTATCCAAAAATACAAAACATTTTGCTCAGATTCAAAAAATCGAGCATAAATCACGAAAAGAACAGTAAAAATTTGCAATTTTATTACGGAATTTTCAAATTAAATTTTTTTTTAAAAATGGGGGCAGTCAGGCCCAATCCCCGAGAGGATGACGTCAAAGATAACTATGAAGAGACTTGAATTGCATGGAGTCGAGAATGAGTCGCCAAGCTTAACTTTAAATCTGAACGGTCAAAATTACAAATCGACTCGCGGTAAATATAAATAAAGAAGGATTCAAAGAGGAGAATATTACGAGGGTTATTACAACGCATAAGAAGGAAAGTTCTTTCAAAAATGGGCCAGAAATTTTCTTTAACAACAAAAGGAGAAAGAGTCGAAGAAAGTTTACCACCTTTGACATCCCTAGCATGTTCTGCCAAACGGATACCAATAGTACGTTTTGTACTACCAATATAAAATTTAAAGTTACCACCGATGGTCACCAGGGGAACCACATACACACCAGCAAAGCTTTTAAAGTCATCCTTATCACCCAGCTTATCAGACCGAATCCGGTTAAATAAAGAAGAAATATTAGAGTGAGCAGGCCTGAAACCAAACTCAGAGCAGAACTGAATAGAGGGACGGAAAATCCTAGTATGATACGGGAAACTAGATTTATGATTCAAACGATCTTTTAAAGAAATATGTTTAGTATCAATTTAAGAAAATTTACGGCGAACATGGGAAAAAACCTTATGTATAAATTCAAAGGAATAGGCAGCCTTATAGCCAAGATTGGAAATGAAATCAATTTCGTCACTTAAAGTAGAAAAAGAAGAACACACGTTAACAGCACGATTAAAATAAGCGTTAAAAGACGCTTTTTTAGAGGAAATAGGATGGAAAGAATTAGCAGGAATGTAGGAATTAGTAAAAGACGGTTTGCGGTAAACAGAAGTGTGAAAACCAGCAGCAGAACGGATAACCAGAACATCAAGAAAGGGCAAGGAACAATTATTTTCGTGCTCAACGGTAAAATTAATCGAAGGGTAAAAATCATTAACCTTGGACAAAAGAAGAAGGAGATCATTTAAATCACTATCCCAAATAATAAAAACATCATCAACAAATCGACAACAAAGAGAGGGGAGATGGGCAAAAAAGGCAACATTTCATTCTCGAGCAAAACTACCTCTGCCAAAATACCAGATAAAGGGCTACCCATAGGGGCACCACAATTTTTTAAAAAAATGTTATCACAAAAGCCAAAATAATTTGTCTCCGCAACAATGTTTAAAGCAGATTGCGTCGATAGTAAGGGTTTTAAAATTATGATTTTGCAATATTTTAACAATAATTCTTATAGCAGTGTCAAGGGGAATGCTAGCAAATAAAGAGATAACATCAAAACTGTGAAGGGTACAATTAGGATTAAATTGTATTAATGGTAAATAAAACATTAATGAAATTTTCAGTGGAACTAATAGAAAACCTAAGGTTATTAAAAAAGGGTTTTAAGAAAAAGGCTCATAGGATGATTAGGTTTATGAAGTTTTATTTAACCAAAAATCTTAGGAAGTTGATGAGAAGTAAGAAAAATCGCAGTTTTAACATTGGGAGGAAGATCATTACATTTTTTAAATTTTGCGATCCTAGCATTAATCATATAGATCGAAATTTTTTTAACCTGGTTACATTCCATCTCTTTTCTACTTTAGGTGACGAAATTGATTTTATTTTCAATCTTGGCTATGAGGCTGCCTATTCCTTTGAATTTATACATAAGTTTTTTTTTCCATGTTCGCCGTAAATTTTCTCAAATTGATACTAAACTTATTTCTTTAAAATATCGTTTGAATCATAAATCTAGTTTCCCGTACCATCCTAGGATTTTCCGTCCCTTTATTCAGTTCTGCTCTGCTGTTTCAGGCCTGCTCACTCTAATGTTTCTTCTTTATTTAACCGGATTCGGTCTGATAAGCTGGGTGATAAGGATGACTTTAAAAGCATTGCTGGTGTGTATGTGGTTCCCCTGGTGTCCATCGGTGGTAACGCTAAATTTTATATTGGCAGTACAAAACGTACTATTGGTATCCGTTTGGCAGAACATGCTAGGGATGTCAAAGGTGGTAAACTTTCTTCGGCTCTTTCTCATTTTGTTGTTAAAGAAAATTTCCGGCCCATTTTTGAAAGAACTTTCCTTCTTATGCGTTGTAATAACCCTCGTAATATTCTCCTTTTTGGATCCCACTTTATTTATATTTACCGCGAGTCGGTTTGTAATTTTGACCCCGTTCAGATTTTAAGTTATGCTTGCGACTCATTCTCGACTCCATGCAATTCAAGTATCTTCATAGTTATCTTTGACGTCATCCTCTCGGGGATTGGGCCTGACTGGCTCCATTTTTTAAAATTTTTGAAATTGAAAATTCTGTAATAAAATTGTAAATTTTTATTGTTCTTTTCGTGATTTATGCTCGATTTTTTTAAATCTGTGCAAAATGTTTTGTAATTTTGGATTCTCCTTAAATAAACGTAAGTTCATTGTTAATTGTATTTATGCAAATTTGTCACCTTTTCTGGTCTATATATGAACGATCATTCCTATTTCCATGTAGCCACGGATGAAGAGTGTATTTTAGCTCGAATGCGCTCTGTCCTTTTAAAGTTTCGTACGTCCTAAAAAAGTGGAATAAAGACCTTCTATTATAGTTGCGTGCTTGTTGTTTCTACCAGTTGAAATCAGACGTGATGCCAATTTTATTTATATATCTATCTTCTATAGTTTCCAATATATGTCGAGTGAAAATTAGAAAAATGGAAAGAAAAGCACTTGCCCGGATAATTTTTTCGAAACAAAAAGTTCAAAATATTAAAATATTGAAATTAATTTAATATACTAATAATTTGGACCTTATGTCCTAATAAAAAATATTACATTTTGGGAGATATAAGCGTCCACATTGCTTTCATGCTTCATAACCCTCCGTACGTCCGCCAAAAAAACCCAAACCAAAACTTTAATTCACTTAAAACAAAAGTGTCAGACGATTCCAGACTAGACATAGGATAAAAAATTTGCGAAACAAATAAGCATTTTTAGGACGTTAAAGTAACGTCTTATTTAGTGAGATTGCTTCAGTCAAATGTATAATGATGTGTAGGAATTTATGTATAGAGAAACCGATAAAGATGATTAAACAAATCAGCTTTGCTAGTATAAATTACTCGCAAAAATATGAACAAGTTTGGAAATGCCCTTTTGGTAGAATTATAACTGACCCTCTCAGAACTGCAATTAAGCATTGATTTACGATGAAAATGAGCGATACTTGTCACCTTTGGAATACTTCTAAGCTAAAAGGTCCTCCCTGCAATTATGATTACGAATTTATGCATATACTTAGAATAGTGATATGAAATGTAAAATACTATGAAAATGAGGAATAAACCCCGTATTGTAATAAAAATCAGCTGAACATGTTTTATTCTTTTAAATATATACTCTAACCAGCAAATTACGGTTCAAATTCTTAAAAATCTGTCTGTTAATCATATAGATTCTCTTCAAAGATTATTTGAAAGAGCATTTTTCGATAAGTGTCCTATGGCATTAAGTTGAAAACTCTGTGCTAATATGTTAAGTCGCTAAGGAATCTATGTCCGTGAATATTGCACAAAATCATTGTAAATCGGGATAAAATATAAAATAGCAGAAAAGCTAATTTGAAATAAAAATTAAGAAAGATCAATCTTGCATAAAGCATTGATTATGAAACACTTTCCAACTGCAATGCAACTTTATTTAAACATCTCTAAAATGGGACACATTCAGCGACACAATACTACAACAATTTATTATATTTGAAAACTTAAACTTCATAAAAAAAATGAACATTATTCAAATGACGTCATTGAAATATAAATCGCCTGGTTCTCCATGTAAAAGCAGTAAATATGTCATTCATACACTTGTATCCCATTCCTTTCATTCATCCCAATACTATAATAATTTATTTTAATTAAAAACTTAAAATCACGAACGTAAAAGTTATTTAACTCTATGCTTAAAACTTCATCAAAAAAGTCTGCTAAAAAATCGTATGCTTTTCTACGTAAAAACAATGAATGTTTCATTCATATCAGCTATATTGCAGTCTCTACAACTAAATAATTTTACATTAAAGAAATTCAGCAATTCTTATACAACTCATCTTACAGCTTGATCCTTTTATATTCTCCACAAGTAAAAATTAAGCTTCGTTGTAGAAATAATCAAAGTTTGATGATCATGTAAACTCAAATATATTGTAAATGCGTTGTTTCAGAATATAGATGTACAGAAATTAAGCAAAAATAAAGCGGTTTTAGGACGGATACAACACTAAATATAAGTCAAAGAGAACTTTAAAAATTTCGATTTTGGTACAAGATGAATGCCATATTTTATTTTGAAGTGGATCACGTGATCTCTTCATATAATATGGGTGCAATTATTATTTTAATTTTTATTTAAGAAACTACCGAACATATTTTGCTAAAAATTTTTTCATATTTTTATGGGATAATTTGAATATTTCCTAAAACTTTCGAAGGAATCTGCGAATTTTAAATTCGCTTAAAAAAGTTTGAAGAATTAGGTCCTCTAGTTAAGTCCCATTGTTTAAAAAATTAGTTTCCAATGTATACTAAATATAAATATCCCAATGTACACTAAATATAAATTAAAGAGAATAAAAATCACGATTCTGACATAAGATGGATGCCATATTTTATTTTGAAGTGGGTCACGTGATCTCTTCATATAATATGGGTGTAATTATTATTTTAATTTTATTTAAGAAACTGCCGAATGTATTTTACTGAAATTTATTTTATATATTTTTGGGATAATTTGAATATTTCCTAAAACTTTCGATGCAATTTGGGAATTTCAAATTCGCTTAAAATTTTTTTGAAAAATTAGGTTTCATAGGGTTCAATGTATTTCATTTTTTATCTGGGTTCAGTCCAAAACTAATTGGGTGTATATTACTCATTTATATTCTCATATGTCTTACAAACCCTCTGCACAACAGACTAAAATGTCATTTTGATAAAGTATTTTTACGACAGTTATCGTGTTACGACAGTTATCGACATACAGAGAAACAGACAAACAGACAGACAGACAGTATGAACAAAGTCACAAACACTTTTCAACTATATTTTAAAGTGTTAAAAATAATAAAACCGTGGTACACCTACTTTAATCTTGGAGTTCCTGTGCACCAAATTTCATGGCCTCACGACACTTAGATTTTCGACTACAGACAGCACATACACATATACATTTTCCTGTATCATGTAAGATAAATTACGGAATTGTGTGTTCTCTATGCAATAAAATAGAGATTTGGATTAAACATTTTTAATAATAACATATGTTACACTTTCAGAACTGCTACATTCTTCCATCCATGGATTGAAATAAAATATTCAACCCTAAGCTTGCTTTTTATGACATGGAAACCAAGAGAAACATCATCCCAAAGCAAGCGAATAAATTTTAACCATGCGTCCGATTGAAGCATAAAATATATTACATCGCGTTATATATATTTATTTCTCAGTTCCTAAAAGAAATGCCCATAATCTTAGATGTAAGTAAGAGGATCTAAAATAATATATGGCCCACATTTTCAGTTTGTCGAATTCTTGCGATTTAATGCAAATGCTGATTTATTCAGGGGATTTGACTTCCTACACCTGCAGCAAAATATATAGACAGATTTTATGACGTCCCCTGCTGGTCGTTAAATGAAATTTTTATGTCTATTTCACGGACGAAATATATATTTTTAGAGGGTTTTTAAAAGATTTTCAGTTTGAGCGAATGCAGTTCTATACATACTTTTTCTCTAAATATTGTACACATTGAGATGTAATCTATTCGTAATGCACATATGTTTTATGTGTTTACTGGTTTCTTAAATTGAAATATATATAGAGCTATTTTAAAAATACTCACTGAAAAAGCCAAAGATTAAATGTTTAGAATATTATGCCTAATTTGGATAATATAACGAATACAAGTACCGGTATTCGGACTTGAATCCTATCGTTAGCAGAGGGTAATGTATTGTGCAGACGACTACAATACTATGTATTTAATACTTGTATAATATGTTAGTGTCTTTTTAACGCTCCAAAATACCCCCAATGACCTATATGACTATCCTTGTACATTTTATAATCTCACTACGGGACCGGTTCAAATAATAATTATTATACGGATTAAATTTGGTACTCATGTTCTAATTTTCCATCCAGAAAAGACGCATACGCAGTTACGCGTTTGACGCGTCGCCAGACTCCCAGCCACCTGGCTGTGGAGTCTGGTTCATTGCATGAGGAATTTGACTGGATAAATCGAAGAATTCACCAACGCATTTTTATCAAAGATTTAGTTGCAACTGCCCCTTAGAGCTTATATATAGAATAGCTTTAGAAGTCCCATTCGCCTATAAGAAAATGCGAATGGGACTTTTCTTAAAACTTCTCCAGAGCTTCACGCTCTTAAAACCCCTTCAGAGCACCGAGAAGGTACCATGGGGCACAACTTAACGGATGCATATAATCGCTTATGAAGATAACGAAAAGTTTTTCAGACACTTCAGAAGCCCCGTGGTGACCTAGAATGATGAATCTTTGCACACTTATGGTATTTTCCACGTGACAAAACATGGATTTTCGATTTTGTCACTGATAGGGAGAGAATAGTATGGAAAAGAAGGTCAGAAACATTTTGCAGAGTGCTAGCAGCTACCGGGTCGAACAGCTACCGGGTATGTAAGACCAAATCTTTACATACATATATTATCAACCACGATTTGCATCAGTTAAGTATATTTTATTTTTCTCCAGGTGGCAACCAAAATAGAGGAGTGTCAAAAATATATAGATTCTTTAGAAGCTCCCCTGTGACAAAAAAAGCTGAAATGTTTTACACTTATAGTATGCACCACAAAACAGAACCTAGTTAATCCAATTTTCTCTTAACACGGACACTTTTGCTACTAAGGGCCATCAGGTATTAAACAAGAACGAAC
The DNA here is from genome assembly GCA_951213105.1 of Amaurobius ferox. Taxonomy (NCBI): domain Eukaryota; kingdom Metazoa; phylum Arthropoda; class Arachnida; order Araneae; family Amaurobiidae; genus Amaurobius; species Amaurobius ferox. The sequence continues at coordinate 92,631,238 of OX578136.1, forward strand.
GTATTTGCAAAATGTAGAAAATTAATTTCTTAAGTGTGTTAGTTTCCCTGTCGCTGTCGGATTTAAATACGACAAATCATATAACACGTTTTTTAGATTACTTTGTCAAAATTAGATACCCATACGGCATGTAGAGAGTAGAAATCCAGTTGCTCTGTAAGGAGCACAAAGTATTATTTTTGCATAAGTAATTGTACGAGAACTCTTATTTGTTTCTTGCAGTCCCTTTGCATTTGTTTAGTTTATTTAAGTGTTCTGCTGGTCTTTTTATGCATCCCAAATTTACTTTCACCTGAAGAAATAGTTGAATGTGCATTTTACACTAGTAAGTGTATGCATGCATAAAATAAACTTTCCGCTTTTATCTGTAATTTAACCTGGATTCTATATACCAAACACTATGAAATTTTACCTTATTTTAGTTAGGATTTGCCACTCGTAAAAATCCACATAAAAGTTGAGTGGTGGAAGATTGAATTTTGCGAGATTTGGTGGCTCAAAAAGTTTTGTATTTCTTAACTGTAGAAACAATGCACTTTTATCAACTTCTATTTCAGTTAAAAATTTTACAAAGAAAAGAACGTTAAACTTAGTTGAACACATAAAAGAAATATTACGTTGGCGTTGAAAGCCCAATTACATACTTTCTTTTCTTCAATTTAGTCAATTTGGAAGAGTTCAGTTAAACAGTGCCATTCAGAAACAGCAGTTTTCTATTTACTTGAAAATTCAAACTTTTGCAAATGACATCCACTAAACTTATCCACATTAAAAAACTGCAATAATTCATATTGATCTTCTCATATGATTTATTTTTGCACCACCATTTAAATTTCTAGCTTAATACATGTGTGTTTACACGTTAACTTGCCAATTGGAACATCTTACTTACAACTACATCCTCTAAAAATTTTGCACATGTTTGTAAACCATAAATCGTTATCCCCAGTTTGTCTGACCTGTGTATTGAATGCTAAGCCTCTACGAAAAAAAGCACGTTTTAAACTTGAAAAAATCATTTATGTAAGCAGTACACCCCACAGAATATATAGGTCCACCTTCAATATCCCACTATTTGCTTCTTATTGGTTGTTTTAGTCACCAAGCCATATTTGGTCAAACTGGCAATAAAGTGTAAATCTGTATACAAGGTGTTGAAGGCCCAGACCACACGACCAACCCAAGGGTTTATGGTAACGAATTGTGTGGCCGGATATACAAGGTGTTTCAAAACTAATGGAACAAACTTTAAGAGGTTATAAAACAAACGAAACAAACACTTTCGTCAAAAAATACATGGTCGCAAGTTAAACGCTTAGACGCTAGAGGGCGCTTTCCATTTTTCCCAGGTACATCGTCTTTTTCAACTTAAAGACATATAAAAGCGACATTTTTCACATGCACCGTCATTAGCGACTTGAAATTGGTCAATATACTAATGAGGAATGCATTTCTTCTACGGTCCTGTCAATGGTAATGGAAGGGAAGTCCAAAAAAAAAATACTTTTCAGCAACGCTTATCCAACAGGCGTGCGCCCGATCTCAGAATGTTTTATCGCTTGCACCACCAGCTGGCCGAAAGCGGAATCTTGATTGCCGCCATAATTTTATAGGCCATAGAAGATGTGTCAGCACGTCAGAAAAGATTGTATGTCATGTAAAAGATCATCCTGACTTCTCAGGTGTACCCCATTCTACGGCTTGGTTTATGCGTTTATACCACATAGATGTTTTCAAGTCGCTAATGTCAGTGCATGCGAAAACCACCGTTTTAATGTATTTGTGTTGCGAAAGACAACGCGTCTGGGGAAATGGAAAGAGCCCTCTAGTGCCTAACCGCTTAACATTCGACCATGTATTTATTCTTTTACGAAAATTGTTTGTTTCGGGTTGTTCTATCACCCCTTAGTATTTGCTCCATCTGTTTTAAAACACCTTGTAAAGGGAAAGACATGTAGAAAGAAACAATTTTATGAATATTGTATAGATTTAGCATTGGACATTTATTTCAACGTCATCAAGAAAAGAGCCAAATTTGATTGTATAATTCGATGCCAAAACATTATGCCGTGGAACTTGTCCATCACTATTTTGCTCAGAAATAAGTTATGCAGAACAAAAAGGTCACGTGCTGTTCATATCAGATTAGATTTAGAACAGTTGCCATAAAATCGCTTTCACTATTGATATAGTTCTACGTATTTTTTAAAGAAGCGAATAAAAAGAATATGCCTATAATAAAGTTGTGTATATATAAGAAGAGATTTATCTTAAATAACTCCATTCATATAGACCTTTCAAAAAACAACACATAATCATTGTTTTAAGCCATAGGTATTACAATTATGCAATTTCAGAACGTAATTCATATAAACACATTTGGAATAAGACTTGTAATTTAATTTTTGTCAGTTCATTATCTAAGAACAATATTTGAAGTTTCAAAACATCTTATTTAAAACGCTGTGTGAAAAATTAATATTCTTACTGAGTTAAACACAAAGGGAGTAAAATATTTAAGAAACAACAACCTGGGGGATATTAAATTTAATACTTGATGTGTTTGACAACTCTACGGGACTCTTTTATAATGAAATTTTGTTGGATAAGACAATTAAGATATCAGACGAGGGACAGTGAATTAAATACCACCGACACTCTGGGCTTCTGTTTTCGATATTAACATGAATTTCATATTTTAATATTGGATTATTAACATGGTGTGAAATATAGTGAGTAAGGATGTTGCTCTGTAAAATTAAATGTTTTGTTTAAATTTCTGTATTGCAAAATAGCCCAAATAAAATATTTTATAATATTTTTAGGGGTAAACAGTAAAATATGCATCTACTTATTTGTAAAATATAGAAGTCTAGCATCCCTGTTTGAAGCAGAAATATTACTTGTTGCACAAAAAAACTTCCTCTTGCAAGAAAATTACTCTTGCTCGATGTAAATCCTCTACAAGACTGAATTAGAATATATTTCACACTGTCTTAAAACACACTAGTTCTGCTTTTCGCGGATGCTGTAAATTGGATTGCAAATAACTCCGAATATATTTATATATATATATATATATATAGAACCATGTGCATTATTTCTGTAATACAATTTACAGTAATGCACACAGAAACGAAGAATCAGGATTAACGAACCAGGTATAGCCCTTGATAACGTACATGGTTTCCGAAATGCTTTTCGCATTTTTAATTCATTCATTTGCAAACATTTTTGGGGGAGCAAGAAAGGTCTAGCTCCACGTGCAAGAATTTTATTTCTGTTTTGCAACTTTTCATCTTATGCACTATTCATGTTTTTACACCATGTGTGTTTATGCATGGAGTAAGGGGATTAGTACCTTAGGTACCTGTATTACATATATGATTTATAACAAAAATTAATCTAATGATGTAGTTAAGGGATTATATTTACCAATCCTTACTACATGTAATTATTTTTCAATTTTTTAACTTATACATAGAACAGGGGAAAAAAGGGGTATTTCATGCCAATTTAGAACCTGTTTTATTTATAATATAATGTTTTACTTATAATGTTCTCTTTAACATCTTCACAAGCTTGTCATATAGTCATTATTGATATCAAATATCCACTTCAGACCATCTCATTTTCATTTTTTCTGTACAGAACTATTTAACTATTTCAATATATGATCAATCTCTGATATATATATATATATATATATATATATATATATATATATATATATATATATATGTATATATATATATATATATATATATGTATATATATATATATATATATATATATGTATATATATATATATATATATATATATATATATATATATATATATATATATATATATATGCAGGGCTATCTACCCGTACCTGCAGTTTAAATACAGCGCCTATAGTTTTACAGTCAAAACTAAACTAGTTGCAGTTGCCCTTGTACCCGTACCTCTAATTGAAATCCAGTTCCTATAGATCTTAAGTCATAGACAAAATGATTTTCAAGTGTCCTTTCAGCTGTACCACTTGTTCAAATCTAACTCCTATAGATATAAAATCAGAGACTAAATACATTAGTTTCAGGTGGCCTTGTACCCGTACCACTAATTCAAATCCAGCTCTTATAGATCTGACATAAAAAATAAACTATTTACAGGTGGGCCTTGTAGTAGAAAATATATATCCCCTTTAGGTAGAATACTCGGGGTTCCAAACAGAGTCCCTAAACACTCTAATAACTTTCGAAGGATTTGTTCATTTGTGTACACTCTAGGTTACTATTGATCATGTCAAATCGAATGAAATATATTGCAGTTCTCATAGCGTATAATAAAAAAAAGATACGCCAAATAAGTCGACAACAAAGCGATATAGTTAAAATAATCCAATAACAAATTTATAAAGGATTGTCTAATTAGTAAGATTCAACATTGAAACCACTACAGAAGATTTTTATTACACACAATATGTTTTTTGGCGAAATGCTGCCGTATTCAAGTATGTTAAAATAAACAACAATTACATGCACATGAATCTAAGGTACAGCTTGTTAAAAATACTCTTCGTCAGTAACAATGCGCATTTGAATTTGAGAAAGACTATTATTGCGTACTTTGACAAATCTTCGCAGGCTGACCGTGTTACAGTACATGATGATACGACTTTTTGTCATAAATTCATTACCTTCCATATGCCCAGGCCTTGCATTCTTTCATATACGCAGGCCTTGATTTCTACTAATGTATCTGGACACTTGGCAAGCATGCACCGCTCGCAATCAACATTACATTGCATCATAAGGAAACACATTTATTATATCACCCCAGAACAAATCACAATTCATTTACGACACCTTTGACCCACTAACAAAACAAATTTTCTCATACACACTATTTTAAACTCACTATATTTTAAATTAAGGACATTAAATTTTTTATTTTTACAAAGTGATAGGGATTATCAAATAAATTTAATTTAATTTTTAAATATTGGATTACGGTATTTTAGCGATATTTCCCCAAAATACCCAGTCTAAAATTAACATCTTCAATACTGCAGAAAATTCAACTGAACACGTTTTTAACTTGATTTTTAGTTTAATATTACGACAAAAATCGATAAATAACATAACTTTTATATCCTCTCATTGTATTTGCAACTATGTATTTAAAACTTTGCCCCAGAAATTAATCCACTTATTAAGTTAAACACAAAGTCGGGAAAAACATTGTAAGTAATATCAACCTAAAGGGATATTAAATTTAATACTCGACATGTTTGACAACCGAATGCGACCACGTTTTATAATGAAATTCTGTTACATAAAGCAATTAAAACGTCAAACTACGAATAGTAAATTAAAATACTTTCGACACTCTGGTCTTTTGTTTCACGTATGTGAACTTGTATTTTGTATTTTAATATTAAAACTTTAATATCATCTGAACAATGGGGATGAAAACTGTAACTGAAAAATACTTATTTTCAAATTCACTTCACACAACGTGTGAAGTAAGTTTAACTGTTAATTTAAGAATTTAATATGAAAACTGTTTTATGAATTTCAAATAGACCCGCATATTTGAATTTCTATTAGAAAAACATGTAACTCAAACTTTTATTTTACTGGATCTTACACTGTACTCAATATAGTTACAAGTCATATAAACCACCAGTAAGGGATATACCAAAGCTAGAAATTAACGTCTAATTTAAGCGATTTAATACGAATACTATTTTATAAACTTTAGGCTCACATATCCGAATAGCTATTAGAAAAATATGTGACTCATATTGTTATTTTATTGGATCTTACACTGAATTCAATATAGTTACAAATCGTATGTTGATCCGGTGGTCGAGCGGTCGGGGGCATGCGTATCAGTCTGATCACTGGTTTGCCGAGTTGCGGGTTCGAATCCCGCCAGCGGGCATGGATGTTGCCATGTCGAGGCCAAGTCAGACTTCCGCCCTTCGGAGAGCCTCTATAAAAGTGAAACTGCAAATCTCCTGTCCTTCGCCATGGGATAGCCTAGGGTCTTGTGGACGTGGTGCGTAGGCACTCCTTCTCCACGGGGGAATTAGTAACGAACGATCGAACAAATCATATAACTCACCAGTAATCGATACTACAAAGCTTGAAATTAACGTTTAATTCGAGCATTTAATATGAAAACTATTTTATAAACTTTAAATAGACCCACATATCTGAATATCTATTAGAGCAATATATGACTCTTTTGTTATTTTACTAGAACTTACACCGTATTGAAAGTTACATGTCATAAAAAACCACCAGTAAGGGATATACCGAAGCGTTTAATTAACTATTAATTGACGTTTAATTCAAACATTGAATATAAAAACTATTTTATAAACTTCAAATAGGCCCTAATATTCGAATATCTATTAGAAAAATACGTGACTCATACATCATTACTCATATTTTTACTTTTCTGTATTCAATATAATTACAAGTCATATAACCCACCAGAAAGGGGAGTACTAAAGCTAGAAATCACAAGCCCAGTGATTTCTAGCATGATGGACCTATATCTTATGTTCAGTTGTGTTTTACAATACCCATAGGCAATAACAGTAGTGGACGTAAGACATTGGTTGAATACTGTGAACTTTTGCGGGTATGGGCGGAATGTGTCCCATTATGCAACTGAGTTAAAATAAGAGTAAGGCTGATTTGAGACTGTGTGAAAATTATATGATAATGATTATAGTAATTGAACTCACTCATAAATATGTAAATATTAATACATTATTATTGATCTACTGAGATAGCAATCGAGCTATTTGCTGTATATTGTACCTGTTCACGCTGTGCTTGTAAAAAAAGTGTTAGTTAACTCATCTTTCTACCGTGAAAGTACACACGTGATTCAAGAGTTTAACAATATATTCCAAATAAGATGATGGTTTAGTTTAATGATTGTTTTTGGAATTTATAATTCTTGTAATGCATATAATAATAAAAACACGTGTTGTTTTAATAATGACAAGATGCCTAATATGTATGTAGTTATGTCTGTCAAATATGTGTATTTTTCTCACACTTAGTCGTATCTTTTCACTGTAGCTACTAGTTTGCATTTAGCTTTTAGTGCAATCAAATCTTTGAAATTTTGATAAGTTCCAAATAGAAATGGTATGCCCTTTTAAGTAATCATCTAATATTTATATATGAATTGTGGTACACATGTAAAAATAAAACTTATTATTGGAGTCTACAATTATGAAGTACCCAGAATTAACAAGGTCTTAATCGAAAAGCCTTACATTGCATCGTGCCACATTAAAACTCACCATTATTTCTTTGTGCGAGTTCCTGGAATAAAATTATTAATTATACTACACAATTAACTTCACCCATTTTAACTTTAAAATAAACATTATTTATTAACCACATAATAATTTATGATTAAATAACAATAATTGTACGCATATATTTAAGGAGGAGACTAAGTGTGTGGGACCAGACATATTAATTTCCTAAATTCATTATGACCTTTTATAACAGCAGATACGTACATACCTATGTTATTGGTTTTAGACGCTGAACAGCATGTTGGACTCTTATTGTCTTTTGGCATTGCACTCAAACACGCTATCTGTGCATACTAGGCTGTATTTCTCCACGAACGCCTCTTCGGCGTGCATATGTAACTTTACGAATACATACATCTTCGCTCTCTGAATACGGACTTTTATCTCTTCAACTTTCTCTTTCTGAATACTGAATTTTATCTCTTCAACTTTCTCTATCTGAATACAGACTCTTCTCTGTCGAACCTTCTGCTTGTCGTTACACCATTTTTGCGCGAAGTCCTGAAACGCCCATCGTATCTCATTGGCTGTCCTCAGGGTGATGCGGCAACATTTACGCATTGGTTAATCCTTTTACCAATCCGAATTGTTTCAGCTTTATCTTCCAGTAAATTTTATGCCTAGACCACACCTGTAACTGAATCGCCCTTATTTATGGCTTTCAGCACCTCTCGGGTCAGGGCTGTTATATACTGATGCCTACCAGTCTGGGCCTTTTTATGGCTTGGTAGATATCTTAAATCTTTGTACTCTACATAACCTAAATATATCCTGGTCTCCACACGAATAATCACAATGTTCACCTTTAGTGGTTGTCCCCCAAAATTCGGAATATATTCTCAGAGCAGATAACAGTATCCATAGACCGGTTTTGCTTCCTGCCTCTATTGCAAATATTGGTTAATCCATGTTGATATGTGTTAAATCGGCCACTGGATACTGCTATTTGTTATACAGGTGTGTTCTAATTTTTTAGGAATAATACAAATGAACTTATAATTCGTAGACTCGAATCATCTATATCGGACCTGACGGACTATAATATATACATTGAGATCATATAAAATTCAAATTGTCCCTACAGTACGTATACAGAACAGTGCAATAGGAAACATAGTTTTTCTTATGTCATATCTGTGCAATTAAACATTATGTTTATGCTAACCCACAACAAATTTGTTTTAAAAAAATTTCAATTCTTCACTTCACTAAGCTACAGATACTCATCCTGGACAGAGAGTTTCCCGAAATCTTTTTAATCTGCCTTTTTCCTGTCTCTCTAACAACTGTTTGATATGCAGTTAAATACGAAATTTTTTATAACATGGTTCTTTACATATGCATGTTTCTTACGGATTTCAAATATTTTGGAGATATTTTCTTCCATTTACCTACCCTGCCATTTACATGCCATGGTAATTTAAAAGGAAAGTATTGGAATCATGTTGAAAATCGCAACTCGAGTTTTCGACGGATCCACACGTTTTGGGATAGCGGAATTTTTTTTTTTAGCGGGACATATGTATATGGGTGTGTGTATCTGTGTGTCTGTCTGTACAAAGTTGTATCCACTCGAGCTCATAAACGAATTAACCAAATTTCATAAAATTGTATAGCTATGTCACTTGTGGGTTATGCTGTTGCTGATTAGATTTTGGTATGATGAGGAAAAAAAAGAAAGGTGCAAATTCAGTGTACTTTAAAGTAATTACGGTTGTTATTTTGTGCAATTAAACTCAGTTTAATTAATTATTGAAGAAATAGAGATAATGTGATTATGAGTCTGCAGTGAAAGTCATGTGCTGTCTACATTAGGTATTCTCTACTGCGTATATAATATAATTTCTTATTTTAATGCATGTCTTACATATGATATAAAGTAAAATTACAGTTAATGTTGAACTACTATTATTTTCTGAAGAACAGTGTAGAATATCGGTTGTGACGGGAAATTAATATTTTCATAAATTTACTGTTAATTACTTTCCTTATATACATAATGTATAAGGAAAGTATTGCGACGGAGTCGAAAATTCGAAATCGAGTTTTCGACGGGAGAGCACGTTTCAAGCATCCCTGATCACGAATCAAACATTTTTGAAGTGATGTCTGTGTGTGTGTATGTGTGTGTGTGTGTGTGTGTGTGTGTGTGTGTGTATGTGTGTGTGTGTGTGTGAAAGTATGTCTGTGTGTGTGTGTGTGTGTCAGTGAGTCTGTGGAGACGATAACTCACGAACGAATGGACCGATTCGAACCAAATTTGGTACAAAAATCACAATCCGTAAACACTGGAAGCCTATTGTTTTTATACGTAATCGAATGTTCAGAACCCCCTAAATTTTCGAATGAAATTTTTAAAAAAATCGTCAAAAAATCAAAACCGCTAATAAAGTTGCGCAAATAGACATTTCTAATGTAATTTTTCATTAGAAAGCGATTGGCATAAATTTTAGAACGCTAACATGAACCGTTCTCGAGATATTGTACATTTTTCAAAAAAATTATGAAAAAGTCCCATAAAAAAAAAAATTCCTATTGAGAAACATGTTCACTTTTCATATGTAATACCATGCGATAAATTGAGTGACATCATTCTCGTGGATCTAGCTCGTTCCATTCATGAAAAAATATACTTTGAATAATACTTTTGTATTTGAACGCCAATAGTCATTTATCTGCTGTAAGAATAAATTTTTCTTAGTGCATAACGCTTGGCGAGATTTTTGGCGACGAATTTGGCGGAATGTCGCCAACTTGGCGACTTTTTTGAAATGTTGCCAAATTAATGAAAATCTCGCCAAATGGATAAAAATGATGCTAAATCAATGAAAATGACGACTAATTGTCGAAAATTCAATATCTTGGAAAGAATATTAGTATCTACTATAAGAAAAACCTATTTTTTTACTGTAAAAGTGGTAAATTCATTACATTATATAAGGAAAGTCATGTGTTGCTCACATCAGATTTTTTTAATATTGAGACATGATGCGATATAAAATAGAACAAATGTCAATACATGTCAATGTATATAATTACATATATTTATTAAAGTTTTGGTTTGAACAACGTGCCACCAAACTTCATTTTGCATTTTCCCAAATTGTCATTTGAATATTAAAGATTCTCTAAATTGAATTAAAGTTACGATTTTACTGAATATGCTAGTGAGAATTGAGTAAAGATCAAACTTTTTTCTAATTAAAAATATCACTAACTTTATATATTATTTAAACAAAATCGTTTGAATATATTCGCAACTATTGAATGGATTAATATTTTAAAAAAATGAAAAGAGAGTGTGTGTGTGGGGGGGGGGGGGTGAACGGTAAATGTCAATTTATTTTTTATAATGATCCGCGCAAGTGACGTGGTCAAAATGTTGAATTTGCTTTAAATGTCTGAATGTGAAGTAATATTTTTGCTGATCAATGTAAAATGCGTATCAAAATTATTTCATAATGATTGGAGTGCGTTAAAAAAAGCTTTGTCCAGTTCTTTTCTATGCTTGACTTTGCATAGTCGATTCCTTTTTCAACGCTAACATTTTCTCTAATGTGTTTTTAATGGAAGTTTATTGTACTTAACTAGTCAAACGTCAAACAGTGAATGTCACTATTATTTTTCACATACAGATTTCACAATATGTTCAAACTGGTATTTAAGCCTGCCATAGATAATAAAGTGAAAGTTCTTTAAAATTAAGCTGCAACTTATTGTTTTAGAATAGTTTTGTTTTATTTAATAATGATGCTTAGTGATAAAAACAGTTGTCTTAACAGAAAATTGGCTCAGTTAGGTCCTGATCCGTGACAAGTGTTATACTTTTATGTTCCCTGTTGGAAGCATTGAGAGGGTTCTGCGAGACTTTAGGCTTCTTCCTTACCACCATTTTTTTCATTCCTAGAGGAAAATAAAAAATATGGCTTTGTTAGGTTCGATTCAATGATTGACACTATAAGTGTGAAAGGCCCAGACCATACAGCCAACCCAGGGGTTTACGGCAGTTTAATGTATGGCCGGGAGAATGACACTATAAGTGTGTAACAATTATGCCTTCTAAGCCGCAGGAGGACTGATTAAGGGCCAGGGATAAATTTATAAAAATCAAATAATCTCTCTCCGGAGAGGGATAAGAATTTAACCACATTAGGAGATGGATAAGAATTTCAACTACAGAAGGGGATTTTAGTGGATAGTAAAATACATTTCAAATCTCCATTTTTTCACCCATAATGGTGTAAATCGACCATTCGGCTACGTTATCTTTTGTACCGTTATTGATACATTTTTCGACTTAAATTTCAATCTCTTAGGGCTCCAGTGGGCTTCTGGCGAAAAATATAACCCATTACACACTTTAGACTACTTTAAATTAGTGATATTCAAAATAATATCATAGTTGTAGTTTTATATATAAAATCCCTGGAAAGAGAGGTAGCATAAATATTTAACTCATTAAATTCTCAGATAGGGATTTCACTGCAAAGATCGTCATATGTGTAACAGTGACGTTGTAGTCACAATGTAACATCATATTTGTGACTTCTATTCGACGTTACGTATTAGTAACTTTGTAACTTCATTGTGACCATATTCTATGACGTTTTCCCAATTTAATTACAACCTAACAATGTGACGACATTACAATAGCAATTACAATGTGACGTCACAAACAAGTTAATATCTGACGTCACAAAGTTAATATGTGAGGTCACAAACGATCATGAAAATGACCGAAATGACTTCGCTGTGACCTCAATATGACATTGATGAGACGTACTGCGACGTCCTGTGACGTCCCAAAATCTCAGGGTGACTTAAATCTTACGTCACTGTGAAAAAACTGCTGTTAGGGGGGGCGGCATTTCCAGAGTTAGGATTGCTCTCATATTTAAGGTGACGTCACCCGTGAACTGATTTTACGCTTACTAGGAGCTCATTAGTATACACTAGAGCATAGGTTCTCAACCTTTTTTGCCCACCGCCCACTTTGAGAATATTTTTTTCCTAATGCCCCCCCCCAAATTTTTTTTACTTGCGAATTTGAAACAGCTATTGCCACGATTATATTTAAACGTGTAATATTATATACTATAGTCGTAAGATAGGATATGGCCCTATCCTATTTCTGAGTTTAAAGAAGACTGTTTCAATGAGAACAATTGAAAAGCATACTTAATTATATTGAAAAGTATATTTATTAACATTCAAAAGACATTGAATTTAAAACTTATCTAATGAGAAGGTTGAATTTGATGCATTTTAAGGAGTTTGTTAATATCAGGCTCGATTTTACTTAAAAACAACCGTAAGGCGCGTTCAGTAACATGGAGCCGATTTCTCTTTTTAGTTACCAACGATGCTATAACACTAAATTCACGTTCAGCTAAATAGGAAGATGGGAATGCTATCAGAAATCGTTGAACAATCGACCATAATCCTGGGTACAGTTGCAAAATCGGCTTCTGCAGCCAAAATTCTTGGTAGCCATTCTTGAATTTAATTTTTAATTCCTCATTTGTCGTCAGTTATATTAGTTCTTCTTCTAATTGGGATAATCCTGCTGTGTTGACATTTGAAAAATGATCCAAACCCAGTCTGGTATGTCCATGTTTAAAATGTCCTGGAATCGTTCCTTGAAATCACTGTGGAGGTTTTCCAAGTGTTGACAGTAAACAAGCAAGTCGTCGTGCTTGAATGATACTGTTGATAAATTTGGGAAGTTATTGAATTCGCGTCTGCCGATACTTCTTTTGTATAATAGCAGTTTGGACACAAAAGCAGCAACGCTATTTTTTGTCTTAATCAAATTTAAGTCGTCGCCTTGAAGTTGGAGATTGACACCATTAAACAATTTATACAGGTCTGTCAAGTACGCAATATCGTTCTTTGATGAGATAAGGTTGTCCCGCTATTCCGTGTCTTTATTTCCTAGGAACTCTATCACAGACCCAAACAGATTGTAAAATTGAGTCAAACAAGTACCTTTTGACAGCCAGCGCACCTCTCTGTGAAACAGCAATCGGTTGAAATCTTCATCATTGGCAATTCAAAGCTGACTAAATAATCTGTCATTCAACGAGTTACTTCTAATTTTATTAACTGCTCTGATAACATATTGCAGTGATGTATGGAGGCGTTCACTCAAATTTTTCGCAACCAAATGCTGGCGATGAATTACGCAATGCACAGCAAGCACGTCAGGAACTTTATTTTTTAAGCACGCTATGAAGCATTTGTGACGCCCTGTCATAGCCGGTGCGCCATTCGTAGCAACTGACAAATTATTATTAAAAGGAATTTCCTTTTCGTCACCAAACTTTTCCAGTGTATTAAATATGGTTTCTCCTTTTGTATCTGTTTCCAAATTCGTAGCAAACAATAATTCTTGACATATTTTATCATCTTTGATAAGCCTCAAATATGACAATAACAATGCTTCATTGGTTGGTAAAATGGTGATCCAGCTGAATTGAAAATTGACAAGTCTGCAGATGATTGCGCAATGATTCCACAATGTTTGCAGCCGTCTCATCAATTCGTCTTTGCACAGAACTATTGCTCAAAGGAATTTTTCGGATAATATCTGCAGCTGGTTTATGGAGCACAGTGGTTATTACATCATTTCCTGCTGGTAAAATTAAATCTTCCCCAATAGTATGTGGTTTGCATGTTTTAGCAATCAACAATGAGATATTGTACGAAGCTCGAAGTCCGTCATCGTTTTGCTTAGAAGCTGATGAAAAAAGTTTTGATACAGTTGACTCAATTTCGTACTTCTTTTCCATGTCTTGAAAATAGGTCACATCTTTGCCTTTCTTATCCGGGTGTATTTTATTAAAATGATCTTGAAGCCTAGAAGGCTTCATCGCTTCATTTGAAAATGTTTTTTCACAAATAAGGCACATTGGCGATGATGAATTTATGGGATTTTCGATAAATCCGTACTTAACATAATCCACACTATACTGCCGCTTCTTCTTTTTTGCTTCCAACATGGTTTTTACTTTACAGACACGTGAGTAGTATTAGTGTACTTTTAAAACCCTGTCACCAATTGCGCGCGATAATGCAAATGAAAATAAAATGATTAATCACTGCCTTTATATAGGTTGGAGACATATAACACGCATCGACAGGAATAAGATAAACATGCAGTGACTCGTTTATAACACCCGGCGCCGAAGTAAAGCGCGGGGGCAGGGGTGATGCGGGAGCAGAGTGCGGGTTAGAACAAGCACATATAATACTGTCAATTCTTGCAGGATTGCAAAAATCGCGTTATTTAACAAAAACTTGTTATAACTGAATTGCTACAAGCATATTTTTTGCTATTTTTAACACTTTACAACAAAGTTGAAAAGTGTTTATGACTTTGTTCATTCTGTCTGTCTGTCTGTCTGTCTGTCTGTCTGTCTGTCTGTCTGTCCGTTAGCACGATAACTACCGTAAAAATGACTTTATCAAAATGAAATTTTAGTATGTTGTTCAGACGGTCTGTAGGACCTATGGGAATATAAATAAATAATATCACCCAATTAGTTTTTTATTGAACCCGGGTTGAAAAAATGAAATACATTGAACCCTATGGGACCTAATTTTTCAAACATTTTTTAAGTAAATTTAAAATTCACTAATTGCTTCGAAATTTTTAGGAAATATTCACATTATCCCATAGAATATATATAAAAAAATTCAGTATAATATGTTAAGTAGTTTTTTAATTAAAAATTATTTTAATATAGGAAAAAAACAAATTCAATTAAATTCTGACTTTGGGATAACTTCCAGAAAGAAAAGAGAGATATATTATATAATAAATATCTTTCCATTTGTTTAAACGTTTTGCATATGGGAGGGGCTTCACATTTAAAAATAAATTTGGTAGATAACAATTTTTCATTTTTTTTTAACACTTTACAACAAAGTTGAAAAGTGTTTATGACTTTGTTCATTCTGTCTATCTGTCTGTCTGTCTGTCTGTCTGTCTGTCAGTCTGTCTGTCCGTTAGCACGATAACTGCCGTAAAAATGAGTTTATCAGAATGAAATTTTAGTATGTTGTTCAGACGGTCTGTAGGACCTATGGGAATATAAATAAATAATATCACCCAATTAGTTTTTTATTGAACCCGGGTTGAAAAAATGAAATACATTGAACCCTATGGGACCTAATTTTTCAAACATTTTTTAAGTAAATTTAAAATTCACGAATTGCTTCGAAATTTTTAGGAAATATTCACATTATCCCATAGAATATATAAAAAAAAATTCAGTAAAATATGTTAAGTAGTTTTTTAATTAAAAAAATTATTTAATATAGGGAAATAAACAAATTCAATTAAATTCTGACTTTGGGATATCTTCCAGAAAGAAAAGAGAGAGATATTATATAATAAATATCTCTCCATTTGTTTAAACGTTTAGCATATGGGAGTGGCTTCATATTTTAAAATAAATTTGGTAGATAACAATTTTTCATTTTTTTTAAATTTTATATAACTCTTCATGATAAATTTAATTGATGGCATTTTAAATGCACTTTCCTACGTCCTAGAGAGTTAAAATTTGGTACACAGCTTAAATTTGTTGAACATTTTATTCGACAAAAATTTGATGGATCTTTAAATATAGATCATACATTTTTTTCGAAATGGCCTGAAAATAATCCCCGTTCACTTCTATAAATCATTGGTGTAATATTGTTAAAAATTCTGATGTGGACAGCACATGTCTTTCCCTGCAGACTCATATTCGTTCTCTTTATTTATTCAATGATAATTTGAGTTTATCTGCACAACATAAGTATTTTAAATGACATTGAATTTACACGTTAAACTTAAATTTGGTTCTCATTTGATAGCTGGACTTATTGTCAAAGGTGGCGTAGCGAAAACGCGAAAAAACCAGAATATCTCAAGAACGGCTAGTCCTAGAGTAACGGGGTTAGTCTTATTCTTTTTGTTGTCAAAAATCACATATAAAATAGGAATTTAATTGATATAATTGAGCACACGTAGTCTTTTATTTTTATATATAACGATTTTTGCTGGCCATTTCGCAAAAATAGCCCGTTCCTTTTTCCCGAATCGTAGTAGAATAACCTACAAATGATTTATATACAAAATTTTGTTAAATTTGGTATATAAATCACTTGTAGGTTATTGAAATATTATACTCCAAATTTTGTTAAATTTGGTTCATTAGTTTTTAGCTAGAGTGGATAAAGGCAATTTCTGCGGCCATTTCGCAAAGAAGGCAGATTCTTTTATTACGAATCGTACTATAATCTAATGAACATCAGGATTTCCCACAAAAAACATACCTACCAAATTGTATGAAATTCGGTCCATTAGTTTTTCAATTAGAGTGGATGTAATATCCACACAGACACACAGAAACATACACAGATACACCCTTACACACACAGACGTCTTCCTAAAAGTAGTTTTTTCGTGTTCTAGAAGTCCCAAAACGTGTAGATCCTTTGAAAATTCGAGTTCCGATCTTCGGCACGATTCCAATACTTTGAGTACATACACATACACATATATATTATCTGTGTATCTAAATTCCGTGCCTATGCAATTACAATAGTTGTGATTTTAAATGATCCCTAAACTTTTATTATTTCTTCAAGTAAGCCTAATTTTAACATATGCAGAATGCAAATATCTCAAGCGATTGTAAGATGAATTACATAAGAATTGCTGAATTTTTTTCTCACAAAATTATTTAGCTCTGGAGTCTGGAATACAAGTTATATGAATGAAATATTCATTGATTTTGCATAAAGAATCAGATGATTTATATTTCGATACAGTTTTAAATATTTAAGTATAATAAATTACTGTAGTACTGTGATAATGTAAAAGATATTACCACTGAATGAATCACATTTTAGAAATTTTTAAATGAAATTACATTTCAGTTGGAAAGTGTTTCATAATCAATGCTTATGCATGATTGATCTTTCTTGTTTAATTTTATATAACTCTTCATGTTAAATTTATTTGATGACATTTTTAATGCACTTTCCTACGTCCTAGACAGTTAAAATTTGGTACACAGCTTAAATTTGTTGAACATTTTATTCGACAAAAATTTTATGGATCTTTAAATATAGATCATATATTTTTTTCGAAATGGCCTGAAAATAATCCCCGTTCACTTCTATAAATCATTGTTGTAATATTGTTAAAAATTCTGATGCGGACAGCACATGTCTTTCCCTGCAGACTCATATTCGTTCTCTTTATTCAATAATAATTTGAGTTTATCTGCACAAAATAACAACCATAAGTATTTTAAATGACATTGAATTTACACGTTAAACTTAGATTTGGTTCTTATTTGATAGCTGGACTTATTGTCAAAGGTGGCGTAGCGAAAACGCGAAAAAACTAGAATATGTCAACGGCTAGTCCTAGAGTAATGGGGTTAGTCTTATTATTTTTTTTGTCAAAAATCACGTACAAAATAGGAATTTAATTGATATAATTGAGCACACGTAGTCTTTTATTTTTATATATAACGATTTTTGCGGGCCATTTCGCAAAAATAGTCCGTTCCTTTTTCCCGAATCCTACTAGAATGACCTACAAATGATTTATATACAAAATTTTGTTAAATTTGGTATATAAATCACTTGTAGGTTATTGAAATATTTTACACCAAATTTTGTTAAATTTGTTCCATTAGTTTTTAGCTAGAGTGTATAAAGGGAATTTCTGCCGGCCATTTCGCAAAGAAGGCAGATTCTTTTATTACGAATCCTACTATAATCTAATGAACATCAGGATTTCCCTCAAAAAACATACCTACCAAATTGTATGAAATTCGGTCCATTAGTTTTTCAATTAGAGTGGATGTAATATCCACACAGACACACAGAAACATACACACATACACCCTTACACACACAGACGTCTTCATAAAAATAGATTTTTCGTGTTCTAGAAGTCCCAAAACGTGTAGATCCTTTGAAAATTCGTGTTCCGATCTTCGGCACGATTCCAATACTTTGAGTACATACACATACACACATATATTATCTGTGTATTATCTGTGTATCTAAATTCCATGACTATGCAATTACAATAGTTGTGATTTTAAATGATCCCTAAACTTTTATTATTTCTTCAACGAAGCCTAATTTTAACATATGCGG
Organism: Amaurobius ferox; assembly: GCA_951213105.1. NCBI lineage: Eukaryota > Metazoa > Arthropoda > Arachnida > Araneae > Amaurobiidae > Amaurobius > Amaurobius ferox. Next base: position 92,649,747 of record OX578136.1, read on the forward strand.
AATGCAAATATCTCAAGCGATTGTAAGATGAATTACATAAGAATGGCTGAATTTTTTTCACACAAAATTATTTAGCTCTGGAGTCTGGAATACAAGTTATATGAATGAAATATTCATTGATTTTGCATAGAGAATCAGATGATTTATATTTCGATACAGTTTTAAATATTTAAGTATAATAAATTTCTGTAGTACTGTGATAATGTAAAAGATATCACCACTGAATGTATCACATTTTAGAGATTTTTAAATGAAATTGCATTTCAGTTGGAAAGTGTTTCATAATCAATGCTTATGCATGATTAATCTTTCTTGTTTATTAACAGGCTTTTGTTAACTTTACCTGTATTTATATATGAGATAATTCACGTGAAATTAGAAGATTTGAAAATTTTAATTCAAATATAAAATTAAAATTTTTTATATCATCCAATTTAATGCAGATCTGAATGTAATGGAATCTTTAATTTCAATTTTCATCCACTTCCCGAACTACCGAAATATGTGAATTTTCGCACATGTGATAAAAATGATTAAACTACATACAATAACAAAAATTAACCGATATTAAAGCTTACTTTAGTTAGTACGTGATTAGTGTGTTTTTTTTGTTTTTTTTTAAACTATATTTTTTTAATCTGCCCATCGCCCCTCTGTACCATCTCAACGCCCCCTAATTTTCTCTGGGTCTTCTACTGCCCCCCGGAAAGTCTCAAACGCCCACAAGGGGGCGTTATCGCCCACGTTGAGAACCTATGCACTAGACGATACTGCATAGTCAAATTGGAAGACAATTTAATGTGTGCTGCAATTACTCGGATCTCTTTTGAAAAATTATAGCACTGGCGTGAAAAACACAGGCGCTCTAAATTATGGCACAATACAAGTTTTGTTGCTGCAACTGTAGATATCAATTATTCCATTTCAACGACGTATAAAATGCGGGAAATCGGTCCATTGTTGTTATTATATTAATTGTGAGTGCAATGAAAATTTGGAAGCATAACATATTGGCGTCTCCTGTTATCATGAAACCGTTACTGGCTCGTTTATCAAGAACTCAATTTAAAACAAATGAGGTTTGCTCCGTGGGTAGAATGAATTTACTTTATAAAAATGTAGTTGCTGTTGTCGTAGCAGGTTCGACTGTTCAATAATGACGAGTGCATAACCGACAAACTTATCCATTAATGCTGTTATAATTAAAGGACGTGCGATCCCTTTAAATGCTTTCATTGCTGGCATGTAGTTTCCTGTTAGAAATTTTACTGTAATTGTAATGACTTGTACTTCACTTAAAAATATTCTCATAATTTTAAATTATTAGAGATTTCTCTTTGATTTAGATTTTAATCTATAAAAGTTTCCGCATGGAACCGTATGACAAAATACAGTATAGATACTTTTAAATTCGTAGAAAATTCAAAATATATGATGTTTGCGGGAAAATCATCCGGTTGCCGATAATAATACTTCCGCTTAATTATTAGCCATTATAGTACTTAATATTAGTCATTATACCTACAACTGTATCATTTCTAGTTTTCAGTTAGATAGTCACATACTTTTCAAATAATTGATTCTTTTATAATCAACCCAAAGAGCTGTACTTAACAATGACTTAAAGTCAAATTTTAAATTAACAACTAGACTCTTTTCCTGTAAACCATCACATATCACTTTGTAGTATTTATTCTGACTTTAACAAACTCAAACATCTCCAACAACAAACATCAAACAACCAGTTCCATGACGGGCATAACAACGTTTACTCCGTTAGGCAGAACGATATATCTTTCCGGATTTACGTGACATCAGTGAATGTTTATTTCTTCAGATGCGCGTAGTAAATTATTCGGCATGAAAATATTCTCCGCACACGAATTCTTGTGTGACATAGAAATATTTATTTTATCCTTTTGCCTTGTTTCCATTCTTTTTGTTTTTATTTTTCCTGTTTTAATAAATTATTAATCCCTATTAAATATTAATATCAGCATAATCGTTGCTCTAAACTGAGTCATAAATCTCTATTTTTACAGTTGTGTAATTTATCGTAATTAATATATTTCTTCAAATGTGCTTAGTAAATTATTTCGTGTGCAAATATTCGTCCGCATTCTAGTGCGGCATTAAAATATTTGTTTGTCTACTTGTTTTCTTGTTTTAATAAGTTACTAATTATGCGCTTAGTGTTGCCATTGATACATATAGTTCAAAGAAATGTAAATTTTCCCCCTTTATTTTACACATTTATAATTTATTACGTTGCTTATCTTTTATTTCTACTCACAAAATATTTTATTTATTGAAGCTTAATGTATCGATTTCATAAATAATAGTGTGCTTGGAATGCCCCTATTCAGCATGATTTTTAAAATATCTTTACTGTATCTAGCAGAAACATTTGATTTTAAGGTTCGAAAACATTTGATCTATAATTATGTCCGGGAATTTCTTTTAATATACAGAAATGTCAGAGAATTTACAAGAATTTACGGTACCATTACTGAAATTTAAAAATGGTAGAATAAACATACATAGCTCTGCAACTTTTTCTTTATCATACTATGTAACATAGTATAGAGAAAGCATTGTTTCCACAAAATTTTTTGAATTCGAAATTTTGATATCAATATCTATTTTAAAACCTCTTGAACACGTTTGGACAATCTTTGGAGTGATGTTTGTTTGTCTGTTTGTATATTTGTGGTATATTTCTTGTGTACACTATAGCGTCTGCAAATATTAATGGGTTTTCACCAAACTTTATAGTCAGCTTTGCTATCAAAATATCTAGAACAAAACAGAAATATTTTAAATTCAAGAGAAATCTTTGAAACTTATTTGAAATTTTACCTTTCCTTAACATGACAGCATGGGACAAAATTTGACATAATTATGTATATAATGGTTTATTTATGGCGTAATGATCACGACAACTTTCAAAATATACTCTGTTGAAATTTGTGTGGTATTCATTTAATGACAAAAACATTATGCGGCAGATTTTATTCAAAAGTATTTCTCTGTAAAAAATATAACGTCACTGCATTATATAGGAAAAGTAATGTGCTGCCCACATACTATTTTTAAAGAATGAAAAAATGGTCTAAAAATATGTGTATCATCCTTTTATAAAGTTAATTTCCTGTTGTAATATAATAATTCACAGTTCGATTCCTGACAGGGACAGTGGAAACCGATACACGATCTAAAACGTTATTTCATTGCAATTTTTGTCATTGAACGGAGTTTGTACGAGCAGCTGTGATTAAACTATGAGAGAAACAATTTCGTTATCGTAGTAAAGCTAATTAAATAAAGGGGCGATATGAAATTTCGATACGAAATTTTAATTAATACATGTAACAATACATTGCAATTTTGGAAAAATAGTTAGAAATATGTTGCGCAATTAAACAGCTCGTTTCACATTTGTCCTCAATTTCAGTTTGGCAATAATCCACCAATTTTTGCTAGCTTCAGTGAGTTCAAAAACTAAACAACATTTTAATAGCTACATGTAAAGTTCTTAATACCGCAGAAAACTTACAGTTTCCAATTTCTTATTCCAGTTATTAACCTTTCAGAAATATGTAACTAATAATGTGAGATACTTTGTGTACTATGAACGGTTCATTAATTGCAGAATAAGCATATTATAAGTATATCTATAATTAAAAGAATGCCGTATTTCCTTGCGATGTATTTTAATATAAGGGAAATGCCTATGTTTTTTGGTAAGGAAAACCAAATTTGTCTGAGTCGCAATTCTAGTCATTTTCACCAGGTAAAATTCCCTATAGATATAACATACTTTCAGAGAGCTGTTAGAAATTCTTGTGCGAGTCTGATTTCAGAGCCAATGGTGCTGTATTCCATGGAAGAGTCACCTGAATCATCAGACATACTCTTATAGCTCCATATATAGAAACCACCTCCTACTGTAAAACTGGTCAGAGTAGTCAATGTATGCATAAGTAGAACAAGAAAGCATAGGAAAACCAATATATTATTCGAGGACCGATGATCATTGACATAAGAATATATTAGTTAAATAAATATAGTGTCGTAACGGTTTTCCCGCTCGACACGGCTGACCGGAGAATTCCAACTTCCTCCAAATTTTGTAAAACCCAGGTCCGAAACTCCACCCGTCTGTGAGTGAAACTCACAGATGACTTGCACACACAAAACCAAAACAAGACAAACCCTTACCTTAAAGGTCTTCTACTTCTGCTGGAAACATAAGTAAATACACTAATTTAAACACAAATAAATACTCCTTAAATCTTTACTAAATCCATCCTTTATTAATCAATCAATTTATATCTATATGGAGTTACCAACATTATACAGGAGCTGAATCTATATCAGTCTCCGCACTGGACTCAGGGAACCATGCTATAAAATTTAATAGCCACTAGTTAAAGTAACAATTTCCAAAACGTAATAAATGTGGCTAAAGTAATAAATTTATCATTTAACATAAATACAATAGGTATGGTCTCAACATGGGAGCAACCGCAGTAGAAGCTTTCTTTCGAATTTAGAAATTCTAAAAGTAAATATATTTTATTTCATATAAAATAGATGTTAAATTAAGTCGAGAAGTCAAATTAAAGATCTTAAGATTGTTCCAAATTACGTGAATGACTTCCGACGGAAAACTGATCCATCGCAAAACACTCTTACCTCCGACATCGGAGATGCTGAAGAAATCGTAAACCACATCCACTTGAACCCTCGGCTATGCCGTTCCATGAAAACCGGCTCTCTTTTAGCACATAGTGGCTGAGACTCGATCAGGGCTCCGTTTCATTTTGTCCACGACATCCAACATCTCGGCCCAGCCCAGAGACCTCGGGTCAGATCCGTTCTTCAACGTCGATGCTCAGCAGGTAATCGGGCTCCTCCACGATGACCGGCGGCAACACCTCCCCATGCCCACGAAGTTCAGAGACCGGAATGGTATCAGGTCTCCAACTCCGTGGTGGGCAACATAATAAAATTATGATCCGGACTAACCCAGTGACATGGGAAGCCAGATAGGGAATGTGCGCCCCGAATCAACAAACATGCCCTTTTTATGCACCAGGGGCCAATTCCTGCCCCACCAATCCAAATTTTCTTTATTTCAAAAACTTTCCAGTTAACGCCTTCATAGCCTCGACGACAGGGTCCCGAACTCCAACAGTACGAAAATCAACCTTCGCCACGAAGTCTCCATATTTCACCAGCACAAACACGTGAATATGAAAATTCTGCATGCCATTGCATCATCCCAGCCGCGTGCAGAGCCAACCGCCTCTACACCACATTCGCTTGCCTGGGAAAACGATGACCCTGAAAGTAACGGTTCAAAAAGACCAGCCTCGAGTACGATCGCACAACACTTATTAAATTAAAAATGGCTAAGAATATTCGATTTGATTTTAAATGCAAAAGGGATATTTTTTTTATATTAAACATAGAATTGACGAGAGGGTGTTCAACAGGATAAAACAAATAATTCTATAGATAAATATGTATGCCATAAATATAGAAACATATTACAGAAGTTATAATTTCACTCGAGTGGTGCGAGGATCTCAAATCTCGACACCACAATAGTATTTACCATACAAGGTAGTTAGAGTTCTTTATACTATATAGAAATGCACCATTTTTTTACAGTTCCTGAGTTACAGAATATTCGATGCAAGCCAGAGATAGAATAATGCTATTGAGACAAAGCGGCGGAGTTTCTATTTCAGCTGGCATAAAATTTGACAACTACAGGCTTAAATGAAGTTGTTATTATTTTTACTGAACATTGTGAATTCAAAAACATGGCCTGCATTGAAAACATTGGATTAAATCGTTAATACCTGGTTTAACCTTGCAATCGAGTGCAATATATTAATCATGAGGAGATAAATGCAATTTCCTAAAAGCTAAGCAGAGCTTTCGTGAAGAATGGGAGAAGCAGATTTAATTCTTACTAAAGATGGTAAATCTGCAAAAAAAAATTACATAGCGAGTCATATTCCTGCAAAAATTATCTTACAACCACTTAACTACAGTAGAATTTCATCGAATGTATGACGTGGTTTTATAATGGCTTAATTTTTTATTGCTAGTGAAGGTTAATTGATTTTCATACGATTTTTATTAAATATTGTGAGAAGCATTAATGCTACATTTTCATTTATTGCTTTCGCTTACTTTGCATATGGTTGGTGACGGCCATTTGGGTGAAGATAAATATATAGCCATGGTTCTGAACATAGATGTCTTCATCAAGAGAAGAAATGATAATATGACTGGAATATTAGCCATATATTACACAAGCTTTCATGTACACCTATAAACCGAAAGTAAAACGGACGTTCTAGATAATTTATAGAAATACATAAGAGGCTTTGAATGAATAAGCAATCTAATAAATAGTTAACCAAATAATATTTTCTCAGTCAATTTTTAATTACTATAGCTATCCAAATTAATATTTGTCTTTATTAATCATACAGAAATATTTACAGCCTTAGTCTGTGTAGGTGGCGTCAGATAGTTCAACGCGTAAATATTGAAGTTGTATCCTAAAGAAACGTTCCTATAGCACTTTGGGTGACATTCCATAAATAGGAATTTTACACATGGAATAACATATACTCCATTAAACTAGAAGAGAATATCGAGCAGCATGTTTTTAGAATACTACTTTAATATTTTGTAGTTAAGAAATTTATCTTTTTTTCCAAAACTATGTGCATGCATGAATTATATTTTCTCTTATTTGTGCTTAAGTAAGGTTCACAGTATCTTCTTTCATATTCTTAATATTTTCATTCCTATTATGCTAATGTATTTTTAACATTACACAGTCTATATTGTTATCCATTTTTTCACATTTATAATAATTATTTATATTGTTTTCTATTTTTAAATACATTATATTTTCTATTATTATTTAACAGCATTACAAAGAGTTATTTTTCTAGAAAATTATTAAACAAAGGATAATAAAGAAAATACGTTTTTCAAAAGCCTTAAACATTTCTCATATTCAATTTTTCTTTAAGCAAACATGTAATTTTTTGTTAAGTTGACATAAAATATGATCGTTCCGCAAATTTACAGTATCAAGACATGTATAAAGTATTCGACTATAAATCATGCACTTCATTAACTTTATGTTTACCTACGCTGCTTATGAATTTATCTGTTCTCGAATTTTTGTTAATTAAAATATTCAACTACGCATTATGTTGAAAGATTATTATATTACAAGGTTATTAAATTAGTTCTGAAATATATTGCTTCTGAGCACTTCATGGAAATGAATTTATGAAAAATAATCTATTGTTACGGTTAATTTATAATATTAGTACTAATTGATCGAATTTTACTGATCGTTTGAAATTTTCGGAACAAATTAAAATTTTACTTTAAACACGTCACTTAAAATAGTACGAATGCGCATATTCAACAATAAGATAATTAGTGATACATGTCACAAGTTAATGCAAATTTGAATAGCAGAAATTTAAACTTATTATTCATGTCAATGTGCAGCGGTGAGCAGAACAACCTGCAGGAAATTTGAATCCCAAATGCAGATGATATATCATACATTTTCAGACGTATGCATGGCAGAGTGAAAATGGTAAGCAGTTTCATTAAAACATGTACTCAAAAACATATATTTGTTTATTTTTGCAGCCTTAATATTATCAACGTTAGAATCAATATCTGAGTCTATCCTTAGATGAGTATTTATGATACGGATTACTTTAAAAGAAAATGTTGATATTAAGAAAAAGCATCCTCAATGATTATAGTAAAATTAAAACTAAATTTAATAACTAATAATATTATTGAAATAGTTTTAACACGGCAAGGAGGCCAGGCTGCAGACTAACATTCTTCATCTCTCGTTGCAGCTATGCCGGAGCTGTGGGCCGTGGCAGGCCAGCGGGCCTCCTTGCCGTGTAACCTGTCCGAACCGGAGGACTCTGTGACACTCATTCTCTGGTACAAGGGTGACTCCAAGGCCCCAATCTACACACTTGACGCGAGAAAAGGCGCTGTAGAAAATGCCCGTCATTTTCCTTCTGCAGAATTGGGGGCCCGTGCGAATTTGGACATGGATTCAGACCTCCCTACCCTGGATATTAGTCCTGTCCACGCCGAAGACGATGGTATTTACAAGTGTCGAACAGAGTTCAAGAGATCAAGAACGCTTTCACAATTGGTGAGGTTAAATGTCATCGGTAAGTGTACAAAAACAAAATTTTTCGGTGGTGGGACTATTTGTAAGCTATCCATGTACTTAATACCAGTCCATGTTTTCAATAACACATGAAACATAATTTAACACTCATGGATTAATAACTTATATATTTTAATGTATTTCTGTTTACGTTGTATCCAGTTCTTTTGATAAGTTGATCTCGTTAAAGTATTTTGGTACCCTACTGATATCCCAATCAGTTTGTGTCTTGTGTCGTATATTTTGACTGCATGGCAAAAATACTTGAATAAATTACAATTGTGTATATTCTTTTCTGAAGAAAACCATTTTTAGGACTGATCGTTTCTAAAGAAAATTATGTTAATACACAAGTAAACTATATGCACTAAGGTACTTTAAACTCAATTGTTGAATATTTAGATTTCCAACATATCGAACTGTAAACAATAGTGTATATCTCTAAAAAAGTCAGATACATTTTGATACTGCAGTATTAACAGACGGTGAACCGTACAGTCCTCGAAATTTACATGTGGACTAACATGAATCCATAGATGTGCATGTCAGCCTCAAAATCTGTATTCAGGTTTTAGTTAATTAAACATGAATTGATGAAATTTTGCATTACTGATTCTTAATGTCTTATTGCTGATTCTTATGAGCAAAGAAATTGCAAAAACTAATTTTTAATGATCGCGATTGCTTGAACTTTCAAATTCTAAATGTTTGCGCAATTTGAATAACTTTACTCTTTCACATTTGAACACTCGTTAGCTGTACAATCGAACTAAACATTTACCTCTTGTTTGTAATACAGCTCAGACTGGATTCTTCGCATTATTATAAAATTCAACAAAAGTGGAAATGATCTTGTAGCACTAGGGGTGAAAATAGAAATTACCCTGTAACTGGTGGTTTGACACTTTTACTTCTATTCACTACTACACATCCCTATACGCCATTTGTTTTTGGTCTCTTACATTGTTATAAATTTCTAAAGAGAATTACCTTATTTACTGATAATGAAAATGTAACCGTTCTAGAACAACTGTATTACCACGTATATCTCTATTCATCCTTATTATTCACTTGACGGACACGTAAGAACGTCTGGTTTAGAGAATAAATCAGCGGTATGCACGCTCGTGTGCTGCGTAGTGTGAGTTGAGCTAGGCGAAAGCTTGCACCACGCGAAAGTGTTACTTATCGTGCTACGGTGATCAGCGAAAAGAAACAGAGCCCCAACGGCTGTACTGCACTTGTTACACAATCGAGACAAAAGGGCTCGGGAAGCGATTTCTGGGAGTTGGTGAGCATTAATATTATGTAAAACTAAGATCCTTGTAATTTACCATTCGTTTAGCAATGTCTAGGAATTTTGTTCTTCATAACTAATATTTAGTTCTTCATACTTAATATTTAGTTCTTCTTAATTTATCTTTAGACAGGCTGCTCCTTATTTTATCGATAAAATAGTTCCATTTTCGAAAGATAACTATTATATTATCTGCTAGCATATATATCATTTTATTTTCAAATATATTTGCAGAAAAAATATCGTCTGTATAATGCTATCTGAGAGTTTTGTTTTTTATCAACATCTCGGCAATACCTGATCCTAGAAACTCGAGAAATAGACTAAATTTTACGTGGAGCTATTCCAACACTATCCACACAATTTTATAAAATTATGTACAGCGTTCTCCAGAGATGATGAGACAAACAAGCACATATACTCACAGACGGATTTTTAATTTCATTTATATGGATTTAATTAACTACATATTATATTGCGCAATATACTTGATATTTCAGTTATTTTATTTTAGAGGTCCTACTCATATATGCATTTCATAATAAAGTACTGTAGTAGAGTCTAAAGTTGATTTGTAGTACTTTTAGCCACAGTTTAGCTACTATAACATAACATGATTATATGAGAGAAATGATGATCCATCCATTCTAATATCCACTATGCCACGGTGAACAGTATGGAGGTTAATAATATATATTACTTTATATCATTGATGGTGTCTTCTCTATAATGATAAACAGCCATATGTTGCACCGAAATAGAATCGAACTTGTCATGCAACAGCACACTTTCCCGTTTCGGAATCTAGCGCTGTCTTGCTAGACACCAGCGCGCGAGGTCATAATCGATAATTTATCTGTAGTGGAAACTGCCAAACTAAAAGTAATGTTTGAATACTTGCTTCGTACTAACGATGACATATTCTTATCGTGAAAATCACTGTGATCACGTAACATTAAGTAAATTTGTTGGAGAATCATTATTTTGCAGCATTGGTGGCTCGTCTTTTCAGGAATGGGTGATGCAGATTCAGAGGCGTTATTCCCCCTTTTTCTCGACGATGCACATCATCAAAACACATCACGCTACTGGCAACAATTGTTGTCAAATATTATCTAAAAATAGCCAAAGAAATCAGAAAAAATCTCCAAATAATAATAATAATAACCCATTTATCATATAACTTTAAGTGAAGCAGCGCTTATCCTGCTTTATCCCCATCACCTCACTAGCCGCCATTACTATACAGCAAATAACATTGCAGTAGTAAAAGTGTTCCTTCTTAGTTTAATGCAATTTTTGCATCCTATTATGAAATACTTAACCACAGTGTGTGTTTTCCGTGTCATTGAAACAAACTTTGAGCTTTATAACTCTAAACCATGTGATTTTAAGACAACTGTCCACATTAAGATATTTCATTATTCTGCAGCCTCTAATTACTCACCTACGCTGATAGGAGGAACAAGAAGTAAGAATCCATCGAAACTAAAGGGGAAATAATACTTGGATCATTTGTACACGATGTACAAAACTCCGATGATAGATTCAGTTTGTCAAAACTCCTCCTCCACAATAAATAATCCTACCGTTATTATGTCATCACCCCAAATCGCTCCAAATTGTCGAGGAATTTCGTTTCACGTCAAATGGCAGAAAATGAATATTTTTTACACAAACACCGTTGCCGACTGTCTTTTGAAAACCGAAAATTAATACAATTCGTAAGAATTATTATACAAAATGAGACACAACCTCGTTTTGCATTCACATTACGTTCCCTGCGGGCGGTGATAACTTAAATGCTCAATTCTAGCTCACACTTTCGGAAGATTTGATGAATTTATAAGGTGCCACTGATACAATATAGATATATTTTGATTGTCATCAGTACACTTTTAGGATAAAAAGTAGGGTGTGCAGAAAATATATCTTCTCATTCAAAAATGAATTTAAAACCTCAGTTTTTTTATACGATAGACAGATAAAATGCATAAGGCCTCTAGAGGAAGGATTTTCAATAGTTTTCTTTTTACATTGATTTTTAAAAATCTAGAAAAATGCAAAAGGACCAATTGGAACAAAGAACTATTTTCAGTCTTGTCTTTGGATTCTCGTGGCTCGCGGAGATCGGGGTTCGACCAGTTGTCGTTAGGGATAGTGAAAATTAAATTTAAATTTCTAAAATCTGCAATTTTACAGATAATAATTTGAAATTTTAAATATGATATTTCAATGTCATTATAAGCATTTCCTGAAGAAATCACGATATTTCGATTAAAAATTTGTGTTTTACACTTTTCCACGTATTGCATAAAATTGAAATTAAAAACAAAATGTAAATTTTCCAAATACTTTCTTCATCATACCAGGTGGTCAGAATTAAAACACCACTACTCTGAGCTCTCTATAGATCGAACTACTCAGTGTAAAGGCTCCAAAATTGTTGAAACTACTGTTCAAGACATGGGGAAAGGGATTACGTAAAAAAAAGAAATTAGTTCCAGAAACACCGATTGGTGGCGCTGTACAACAGAAAATATGCTAAAAAGACACAAAATACACATTTGTAACACATTTTATTCGAACGTACCAAACATTCATATCACAAGGACCTTATCGATGCTGCTTAATATGGTTCCCTTCGAATGCTGCTCAATATGGTTCTCTTCTTCAAGATGTAAAATCTGCAATCTGTGGAGAGCTTGTTCAACGGCGAATCGTAATTGGTCGATTGAGATGCTTCTCACATGCAGAGTGATACTGTCTTTCAAATCTGCCAAGGTTACCAGATGTCCTCGATAAACAAGACTTTTTAAGTATCCCCACAGCCAAAAATAACAGGGATTAAGATCTGGAGAACGAGATGGCCAGGTTGTCAGAAACGCACGACTAATTAATCTACCATTAGTAAAATGTTGCCGAAGAAACTGCTGTACACAGAGTCCAATGTATGGAATTGCTCTATCTTGCATAAAGGTAATTGAATCAAAACATTGGTGCTGTTGGAGTTGGGTACAACAAAATTTTCGAGCATGTTTTTGTACCTCCTGGCCGTCACGGTGCATGTCACAGGGCCATTGGGGGTAGCCTCTTCGAAAAAGAAAGGTCCAAGAATGAATGTAGCTGTGAATCCACACCAGGCTGTAACTTTCGGTGAGTGAAGTGGAATCTCTTGGAAGGTACGAGGGTTTTCCGTGTCCCAAATGCGACAGTTATGGGTGTGGACTGTTCCACTTAGATGGAAATGCGCAAGTGGTGATTGTGACTAATTTTGTAAGGGGGAAAATGCACTATGTTTCTCAGTACGTTCCGCACTGTGCTGTGGGGAACACCCAAGTGTCGTGACACTCCACGTACATTACTACAGCCTATAACGTTATCCATTGATTGTTCAACAATAGCAGTGGCAACATCGTCAACGACATCTGAACGAGTCGATTTGCATCCTCGACCCGGCTGAACTCCAAGATGTCCAGTTTTCTTGAATCGAACAATCATTCTCCTGAGAGCTTGTGGAAGTAATGGTCCTTTGTGCAAATTCTTAATTCGACGAAACTCTCAAAGTGAAGCTACAGCATGTCCTTTGTTTTCCTAAAACAGCTTCATAAGCAAAGCGCGTTCTGGCAGTGTGACAGCCATCCCTGATAAGAATGAAAATTTCCCAGTTTTATCCCCTTTTATGCCCAGAACATAGTAGCTGCAAACCAAGTGTTTATGCAAATTTTAGTGCTTACAGTGCTAAGTTTCTTCACTTTTTTATCTTCTTTTTTTCCATATCAGCAAAAGAAATTAAAAAGGAAAAATTCCATATCGCATGTGTTTGTTTCTTTTGTGATTATTTTGTGTCTTTTCAGCATATTTTCTGTTGTACAGCGCCACCTATCTGTGTTTCTGGAACTAATTTTTTTTCACGTAATCCCTTTCTCCATGTCTTGAATAGTAGGTTCAACATCTTTGGAGCTTTTACACTGAGTAGTTCGATGTATAGAGAGCTCAGAGTAGGGGTGTTTTAATTCTGACATGTCATCGTGAAGTGTCAAATCTTGCAAAGTCTCTAGAGATATTCAATTCTATCGAGAAATTCAATTCTATCAGGAAATTCTATTCATTTCGTTATAATCCGTATTTGTTACTTTTTTAATTCAATTAACCATTTTAAAACATTGATTTTAAAGTGATGTAATGCTGAATAAAATTATGCCAATAATTAACTCTTGGAGGTATGGTCTTAAAATTGTGTTATCGTGAAGTGTCATATCTCAAGTCTGCAAAACTGCGATTCCTTTTCCTGTAATTTTGTTATTTCTTTGCAATTAAATTCACCATTTCATAACTTTCAATCGGATACGAAAGAAATCGTTGTGTGTTTTTACCCGAATTTCTTCCCGCTCCTTAATTGTGTAAGTCATGTGACATCACTTACCAGGAATTCTAGATGAGTAGTAAACAAAAATTTTTAATGATTGGGGAGGCAATTCTGGATCGCCTGCAGAAAAAGCGATTAAAATGCAGAATTCTAATTTTGCGAATTGAAGAGATTGCGATTTGGTTCTTATAATATAATATTGATACATTATTATTAGCATTTCCTGAAAAACAAGTCTACGATATTAACTTCAAAAGTCAGCAATTCAGATTAAAATTATATTTCAATGAGAATCAATTCATATTGAAACGGCCCAGGAGGGCTATTTTGAAAATCATATTTTCTACAACTTATTATAATAACCGAATTTTATCACTTATTACAGCTATGTATTTATTTGTTAGGTAGGTGACACTTTTTTTTTTATTTTGATGCCATATTCACATTTTTCTTCGATTCTGCAATGCACGCACTCGATCTACTCACGCTACATTTGGACCCAATTTTGCTGCTTTGTAATGGTGTTATTACACAGGGCAATTTTTATTGCCGAACTTCGGCAATTCCGCCCGTCAATCATACTTTAGGCTCCTCCTCTTTAACGGTCCCCTTCTCTCTAATGTCGCCGATTTCATTTCAGAAAGCATTCTTTGGTGTGTTTTTCGTACAATTTGAATCGTTTATATCCTAAAGGTGAAATTTGTTAAAAGTTCTATTATTATTTTTCCATCTCCAGACTTTAGAAATTCGTCCGGGCAATGATACTTTAGGCCCCGCCTTTCTCAAAAGCCCTCATCTTTAATACCGACGAGTTCATTCCAAGAAGCATTATTTAGCGGGGTTTTTTTAGTATAATTGTAATTTAGTATAATTTTATAATAATTATCTTTTATATGACACAGGTGTCTGTAATTTGGTAAAAGATCGATTATTATTTTTACGTATCCAGACTTTAACAATACCGCCCGGCAATAATACTGTAAACCCCTCCTTTCTAACAGACCCTTCCCGTTTAGTGCCGCCGATTTCAGGAAGCATTCTTTAGTGTGTTTTTTCGTATAATTTGGATATTTTATATCCCACAGGTTTCTGTAATTTGGTAGAAGGTCTATTATTTTTTCCATCTCTAGATTCTAACGTAATTGAGCTGCTTCTATGTGTTTGCATTACAGTCGCCATCGCCTTCTTGAATGCAAATGAGAGGAAAGGCGAAGCATAGTGACGTCCAATTTTATCGTCCTCTGATTGGTTCGCCGCTCAGAAATTGAGCAATTTTTATTACCGAGTAAGAACGAATTGCGGCAATTCGGTGGCAAGATTTCTTCCCATTGAAATGCATGGTCTTGCTGAAAAATTCCTGGATGGAATTGCTCCGTGTTATAACACCATTACTCTTTCGCTCATCCAAATAGGGAGCGGGGCTGTCAGAGAAACGAGGGATTCTGAGCCAAAACAGCGGCTTCAGAATTTGCTCAAAAGCTGAATGCTACAAAAACATATTTCTATATATTTAATGACCGCTAGTTAGAGGATAATGATATCTGCACAAGAACTGTATCGTGTATCAAATATTGCATTATTCGGCAAGGCTAATAAAATGTATAAATAAAAATGGAGTAGGCGTCAAGCTAGAAAGTCTAATGTAAGCTGCGGTCAAACACTTCACGTTATGTAACTTGACAGTTGATCCAATCAGAGTTTGAGACGGAGCCTATCACTCCAGGAAAAGAAAGATGAGCTATGGAACCTGCAAAATACCTGATTTTGCAAACACTCACGGCGAGAACACAATCTTCTATTATTTGGAGAGCAGCAATCTCGCGATATGCCTGTCCTCGCTTTTAACCGAAAGATGACTACAGCAGTTGTAGCTAGAGACAGTAACTAATCACTGGACTAAAATGCACCTTGACCTATCTAAATGTACTTTGACCCACATAGAACTGACAAGCCGTTATATGATAGCCTCAATATTACATACCGTGTGATTACAAGCACCTATTCGAATCGTTATGATTTTTAATGATAGTAAATTGATAGAAATCCGTATTTAGAATTGATCTTCAAATATGGGTGTGCGTGATGTAAATTATAATGCTTAATAATAATTAATTGAAGTAAAAAATGGATATTTAATGATGTCATTAATTGCCTTTACTTAACATCAAAATTGGTGTTTTGGTATCAAAAGTTGGTAACAAAATTGACGTATTTCATTAATAATATTAAGGAAAAGTATATCCCTCTAACGAATCAATTAATAGCATTTTAACTTTCTCACTCTTTCCATTTATATATAATTTTATCTCCAAATAATGGCGTCCTCATTCTTGCATCATACGAATCATTTTGATGTTACACATATTTTATAAAACTTTACACTTTATCACATTTTATATATTCCTTATTCTTAAATGCATCCTTTCATATTTTATAAATATACATATTAAAGAGGCTTATTTAATTTTTAACGCATTTTCCAAAGAACGTTTACATTGAACTCTTTTGTAAAATTACATCCCTATAGAAATGTTTGACCATTATTTTATGGAAAAGAATTTATCATTTTACCTTTATAGAACACAAAGTCAATTTCTCTTCAGCCGCAAAAATTTAAAAATGGTTTACCAAAGCATAAAATAGCAAAACACATTGTTTACCCCTTTTCTCATTTTTCGTATAGTGTAATATTTCTGGTAAAGTGCGATAAAACATGACGGGAAAAATGAAAAAGGTTAAAAAAAAACTTTCTGGAACATGATAAAAATATTTAATACGGTATATCCACCGACGAAAATTTCGATTTTTATTCTAGAAGTAAAAGGCTCGTTTAACAGTTTATGCTGCATATACCTCGGTTATTAGAATCCTGTGACTTTTTCGAAAAATATAATTTCTATGCCCAGATATTTCAATTTAATGCGAGGTTTTTTTTATAGAAAATTAATTTGGTGAATACGTCTATTCACTTATACTCCACAACGATATTGCTTCATTATTTTCAAATATTATTTTGTCCCCATAATTGTATGGATTAATGTTTTGATATGTTGAATAATACACAGTAATGTAAAGAAAAAATACTGGATGAGACCAAATTTTAAAAGATGTTTTTTTCAGCTGCTTTATACATTTTGAGCATTCTGGACAGTGAATCTATTATTTTAACCGTAACATCTATGAATTTCTTCTGTCAGTCGGTGCAACAATATATGTATCCATCCTACTGTATCGCTTCATATATCCTACTGTATCGCTTCATATATCCTACTGTACCGCTCCATATATCCTACGGTATCGCTTCATACCATTTCGCTTCATATGTGTGTTAATTTTTAATATCAAAACTGAAAAAATTATTAACTTTTAAATATCAAAGTGCTGTGCATTTTCTGCACTCAATATTTCACCCATAATAAAAATAATACATCATCATGTATTCCATAAGTAAAGCGTAAGTCAATATATCTTATAAAAGTAACGAAATAAATTATATTATTAAACAAGATAAATGTATTAACAGAAATAATATACAATAATAAATTGAAAATGATATTAAACAACATTTTGATATTTCTTTTGAATGAATTAAGTTTGTCCGTATTATCGCGGTACAAATTAAATGCAAAACTGAAGTGTGATTAGCCCTATGAGCTATGAATAAGACACAAATGTGTCAATTATCACTCTCAAATTGTTCCTTCTTCATAACATAGTATCAAGATAACATTTATGCATATAAGCAACCACAACATACATAGAAATTCTGATATTATAGCATCTTAATTATAGCATCAATAATGAATTTATATCTGCAATGTTGCCGGTTTTTTAAGCTAAGAAACATACCACTTAGTTTAGGTAAGGAGATCTCGAATTTCTTGCCAGAGCTCATATTATAAATAAATGCATTCGAAAAAGTTAAACACATATTGAAGAGAATGGGACGTTTCATTTAGTTGCAGTCAGAACACAATATGTGCAAATCATCAAATATTAAGCACTAACACATTGTTGATGTTTAGGGAAACACGCACACAGATAATCCATAATCGAAATATATACTTCACTGTGGAAATATACATATGCCGATCATGCACAAATATGATCCACAATCGAAATATATATTTAACTGAATTTACTGAAGAAGTATACTATTGGCGATCACACACAAATATGTTCCATCAAGATGCAAAACAAACATACACTCATAAATTTAAATTGCATATTTTTTCAAAAACCTGATTTGCTCAATGATAAGAAGATAACAAGGCAACATGGCTAATAAACCTTAAATATAACAAAAATCTGCACATGCATAACATCAATTAAAATAGTGAGACAGAATCGCTGTAAAACTTTCTACATTAGACTAACATTTTAAACGTTAGTTAAACTATAAACGTTTGATGTTTTAATATAATTAACATGCTTATATCAGTACGATGCGTTAAAAAAATTGTTAACAAAATTGCAAGAAGGGATTGCAGTCCATATATAGGCATTAAAATAACTTTCTCCCTCTTTAACTCTCCTGCGAGTACTGTAATATACTAAAAAAATCTGATGTGGGCAACACATGGCTTTCCTTATATAATGTAATGAATTTACTACTTTTACAGTAAAAAAATAGGTTTTTCTTATAGTAGATACTAATATTCTTTCCAAGATATTGAATTTTCGACAATTAGTCGTCATTTTAATTAATCTAGCGTCATTTTTATCCATTTGGCAAGATTTTCGTTAATTTGGCAACATTTCAAAAAGTCGCCAAGTTGGCGACATTCCGCCAAATTCGTCGCCAAAATCTCGCCAAGCGTTATGGACGAAGAAATAAGTTGTTCTTACAGATAAATGACTATTGGCGTTCAAATACAAAAGTATTACTCAAAGTATCTTTTTTCATGAATGGAACGAGCTAGATCCACAAGAATGATGTCATCCAAATTATCGCTTGGTATTACATATGAAAAGTGAACATGTTTCTCAATAGGATTTTTTTTTCATTTTATATGACCTTTTAATAATTTTTTTGAAAAATGTGCTATATCTCGAGAACGGTTCATGTTAGCGTTCTAAAATTTATATTAATCGTTTTCTAATGAAAAATTACATAAGAAATGTCTATTTTCGTAACTTTATTAGTGGTTTTGATTTTTTGACGATTTTTTCAAAATTTTATTCGAAAATTTAGGAGGGTTCTGTACATTCGATTACGTATAAAAACTATAGTCTTCCAGTGTTTACGTATTGTGATTTTTGTACCAAATTTGGTTCAAATCGGTCCATTCGTTCGTCAGTTAGCGTCTCCACAGACTCACTGACACACACACACACATACTTTCACACACACACACACACACAGACATCACTTCAAAAATGCTTGATTCGTGATCAGGGATGCTTGAAACGTGCTCTCCCGTCGAAAACTCGATTTCGAATTTTCGACCCCGTCACAATACTGTCCTTATACATTATGTATATAAGGAAAGTAATAAAACCTATAAAAATAATTCCATATCCATTCTCATATTTTTTAGTTTACGTATTCTTAAAATTATGGCAGTGATCATAAGATATATATATAGCAGCTTTTTCGAATTTAAACATTTTACTCTATTTAATCGAAAAAGGAAACAATCTAATCTTAAATACATGAGATATAATACACCACTTGAGTATATTTCAAAGAATCTATAAACTAAAGCACAATTTTTCTACTTTACAAATTTTATGTTTACAGTGAATTTGTGAACATTTGAATATAGTGCAAGTCTACGGTGAACTGATTTAATATAGTGTATAGTTATAATTCTTTGACAAATATAACAAAAACTGTTAAATCAGTCACTATTAACACGGATCACTTTGGGTCTGAACTTCTTGGCAATTTAAATAGAGTGTAATACGTTTTACCTTTACTTTGACTACACGAACAATTTTTGATCTCCCTGACTGTCCGCGATTATGAAGTTCGAACATATCCTTGTATAATCTTTAACCCAGTTCATTTAACTTTTACTAACTTATTTCCTTCATTTTTACTGACTTCTTCCTTTAACTGTTACTAATTTCTTTCTTCACCTTATCTTTAACTTTTAATTTAGCAATATGTACATTTTAATTTCGTTGTTCTGAATCAAACATCTGTCTTATGTTAAATATAGCATTAGAAGAATATTTATTCATATCCTTAATTTATTTCAGTTCCCGTTCGTGAAGTCATCATTATGGATCAGAATGGACAACGCCTACGTGATGTCGTTGGCCCGTATGACGAAGGATCCTACGTGACACTAATTTGCGAAGCAGAAGGTGGTAAGATCTCGTCTTTTCCTTTTTATATAATTTCTAGATTTATTAAATTCGTTTTATTTTCCTTTTATTATCATAAGTTACATCCTGCATGATTTAATGGAATGTACACCAATTAAATTTTACAAAATTAATTTTCATTTTTTAAATATATTATTGTGGATCTTACAGTTAAAATAAGAACTCCACAAATTTTTATATATTATAAAAATTTAAATTTAAGAACAAATAGTTACATTTTAAAACATTAATAATTATATTTTAGTGAAAAATGTCATTTTTATGACTAAATTCAATTTATTTGCTCTGGGCAAAAATAATTTGGAATAGAAAAGTATATTAATGTTTTTTCTGAATTATTCAATAATCGCTACACAATTGCTTATACTTGCATTTTTTCAATATTTATTTCTATGTAACAAGAATTTAGATTCACAAATTAAAATTACTTTTATGACGAGTAAATAATGCTTATATATATATATATATATATATATATTACTAGATTATCGTCAAGCGCATTGTGAATATTTTCACCACTTTAAACCATACCATAGTAAAACGTCTTTGGTTTTTGAGCTTTAAGAAAAAAGCCCCAATTTAAAACGATCATATATTTTTTAACATTTTACAACGTAGTTAAAAAGTTGTTTATTTTGTATGTCTGTGTATTGCCCGTTCGCACGAACTGCCGTAAAAATTAATTTATCAAAATGAAATTTTAGTATGTTGTTCAGACGAACTTTGGGACCTATGGGAATAAAAATAAATAATATTACCCAGTAAGTTTTGGATTAAAATTGAGTTGAACAAATGAAATACATTGAACCCTATGGGAATTAATTTTTCAAACAGTTTTTAAGCTGAATGTAATATGTCGATTTCAAGAACGGGATAAATATTAGCTAAGATTACGGAATGTAACTTAAAGGGAATTTAATATATTTTCGATTTCGAGATGGTTAAAAATTTTAGAACGAATTTTCGCAGCTAAAATTAACTGCATATATTTTTTTTTACTTTCCTTACAATACAAATACATGGTAATGTATAGGGAAAGTATTGGGATCAAACCGAAAGTTGCAACTCCAGTTTCCGACGGATCTACACGTTTTGACACCTCTAGCGTACGATAAAACCACTTTCTGCGTGACGTCTGTGTGTGCGAGTCTGTCTGTCTGTGCATATTTTGCATCCACTCCAGCTAATTAACTAATTGACCGAATTTCATAAAATTTAGTAAGTAAGTCACTTGTGGGCTATACGGATGCTGATCAGTTTTGGGTATGATTCGGGATAAAAGAACCCGCCTTTTTTGCGAAATGGCCCGAAAAATTTGCCTGTATCCATTCTAGCTGAAAAACTAAAGGAACGAATTTCACAAAATTCGGTAGATAAATCGCTTGTGGGTCTCCTGGTGCTGATTAGCGTTTGGTACGATTCCGAAAAAAATAACTTTCCTTTTTTTGCGCAATGGCCCGCAAAAAACATCAAAATCTAAAATTAAAACTGCGTATGTTCAAATATATCCATTGAATGCTTGTTTTATACGTAATTTTTAACAAGGAAAATAATAAGACCAACCCCATTACACTAAACCTAGCCGTTCTAGAGATATTTTAATTTTTTCGTATTTTCTCCACGCCAACTTTGAAAATAAGTCCAGTTACCAATTGAGTAGGAAAATTGAATTAAAAGTGAATTAAATTTAATTAAAATAAAGATAACGTGGATATAAGTCTGCAGGAAAAGTCATGTGCTGCCCAGATCAGATTTTTTCATAGCATGCCATTTCATAAAATTAAATCAAATAAGTCACTCAACTATGTCAATTCATTATAGTAATGTAGTATGAAGGGTAAATCGATTATATGAACTAAGATATGTTACTGGTATTTAAGCAGTTTACTTCAACATAACAAAGCCAATTTCTTCCGTCCATATAAGCTTTTGCCAACTTAAAAAACCTTCATTCTACTTTTCATAGTATATTTATACGAAATCTAACACAAACATATGTTTTAAAAGAACTTAAATATAAATTATATTCAAACGTTAAATATTTCTTGTGTTCTATTGAAGCTCCTGACATTAGGGAAACATTTCAAAGCATATTACTAGCAAAGTTGAACGTTCTCAAGAAGCTTCTGATAAACACTTTAATGCTATCCATTTGCTACGGTAAGAATGATCTCGATATCTATCCTTCATCTATATAGCAACGAAATTGAATTTTCCAGGTTTTCTACACCATTGAATTTTCGTTAAATCTTGATAATGAAATACATCGGTTTCATAAATGGGGTGGAGGAAATGTCGGCTAAGATTATGCAGTATAACTTAAAGGGACTTTAAGATATTTTCGATTTTGAGGTGGTTAATCGCATATCTTTTTATTAACACTTTACAACATAGTTGAGAAGTGTTTATGACTTTGTTCATTCTGTCTGTCTGTCTGTCCGTTAGCACGATAAATGCCGTAAAATGGCTTTATCAAAATGAAATTTTAGTAAGTTGTTCAGACTGTCTTTAGGACCTATGGGAATATAAATTAATAATATCACCCAGTCAGTTTTAGATTAAACCCGGGTTGAAAACATGAAATACACTGAACGCTATGGGACTTAATTTTTCAAACATATTTTAAGCTGAATTTTTTAAGCTGAATGAAATATATATATTTCAAGAATTGTGGTAAATGTTCGCTAAGATTACGGAATATAACTTAAAAGGAATTTAAGATATTTTCGATTTTGAGGAGGTTAATCGCATATATTTTATTAACACTTTACAACATAGTTGAAAATTATTTATGACTTTGTTCATTCTGTCTGTCTGTCTGTCTGTCTGTCTGTCCGGTAGCACGATAACTGCCTCAAAATGACTTTATCAAAATGAAATTTCAGTATGTTGTTTGAACAACAGTTTGAACAACAATATATTCCCATAGGTCCCCAAAACCGCCTGAACAGACGGTTTTCGGGACCTATGGGAATATACATAATTAATATAACCCAGTTAGTTTTGGATTAAACCCGGGTTGAAAAAATAAGTACATTGAACCCTATGAAACTTAATTTTTCGAACATTTTTTAAGCTAATTTAAAGTTCACAAGTTGCTTCGAAAGTTTTAGGAAATATTCAAAGTATCCCATAAATATATAAAATACATTTCAGCAAAATACATTCGGTAGTTTTTTAAATAAAAATTAAAATAACAATTACACCCATAATATAAGAAGAGATCACGGGACCACTTTAAAACAAAATATGGCATCCATCTTGTGTCAAAATCGTCATTTTTAAAGTTGTTTTTTTATTTATGTTTAGTGTTGTATTCGTCCAAAAACCGCTTTATTTTTTCTTAATTTCTGTGCATGTATATTCCGAAGCAACACAATTACAATATAAATATATGAGTTTAAATGATCAATGTCATCTATCTTGTGCCAAAATCGTTATTTTTAAGTTCTTTTTAATTTATATTTAGTGTTGTATCCGTCTTAATACCGCTTTATTTTTGCTTAATTTCTGTGCATCTGTATTCCAAAACGACGCAATTTCAATATATTTGAGTTTAAAATATCATTAAACTTTGATTGTTTCTACAACGAAGCCTAATCATAACGTATGTAAGCACATATATATATTTTATTTTATATGTAAACATTTCAAGCTGTAAAATGAGTTGTATAAGAATTGTTGAATTTTTATAGCAGAATTATTTAGCTCTGGAGTCTGGAATAAAACTGATATGAATGACATGTTCATTGATTTTACACAGAAAAGCATACGATTTTATAGCAGAATTTTTTAATCAAGTTTTAAGGATGGAGTTAAAGTACTTTTAACTCCATGGTTTTAAGTTTTTAAGTAAAATACATTATTTTTGTATTGTGATAAATGAAATTAATGGAATAAAAGTGTATGAATGGAACATTTACTGATTTTACATAGATAGCCATGTGATTTATATTTCAATGAAGTCATTTGAGTAAAGTTCATTTTTTCGATAAAAGTTTAAGTTTTCAAATATAAGAAATTACCGTAGTATAGTGATTATTTTAAAAATATTACTGCTCAATGAATCGCATTTTAGAGATGTTTAAATAAAATTTCCTTGCAGTTGGAACGTTTTACATAATGAATACTTTATGCATGATTGATCATTCTTGTTCAAGTGTGTAATGCTTATATCACAAAAACTAGAAGAGCTCGCTTTGAACAATATGCAAGAATTTGTAGCTCATTAAATATCATTCATATATAATTGTATTTTGAATCGAGCGTTTCATAATCAATCGTTTCATAATCAATGATTTATGCATGATTGGTCTTTCTGGTCTTTGATCTTAAAAGGGTTGCCACAAAATATTGACGAAACATAATGTACTCCAACATGAAATAAAATGAAATACTGATTATACATTAAAATAATAATGGGGATACATCCATTTATGTAGTTTTTGATAGCTTGCATTTATAAAATATTTGATTACTTTTATTATTTTTAAGTTTGTGTAGCTTTTCGTTACATTTCTACGATTTTGACTTCAACAACTAGAAAAATGTGCACATTCCTAAATTAATTGACAAAATTTAAAATAAAAGAATACGTGTACCCAAAGTTAATAATTAAACGCTTATTTTATACGTTATTTAAGATGTCGAAAGGAATAAAATCAGCCTTATATATCTAAGACAAACCGGTCTCTCGGCAAGTTTTTCGTATTATTTGCGTTTTGCTTTTGAAAATACGTCCAGTTGCCACATGAAAACGAAAATTGAAATAAAACTGCAAATACAGTGCAATTTCAAAAGATTGTCCATGCTATTCCGTATATTTCACGCAATTTAACGAATTGTAAATGAAAGAAAGGGAAAATGAATTTGAGTATGCACAGAAAGTCATACAATGTCCACATCAGATTCTTAACATCGCTAATAATCGGAAAATTATTCATTTAAGCTTCATTTATACGCTTCTCTTAGCGATGGTTGATTTTATTTATTAAGGAAAATGGCGATATTTAAGCAGCTAACATAAAAAGGAAAGTTTAACATCTCGATACAAGCTTGCGATACGAGCTTAGAAATGGGCCCTTTCTTTTCTGAATTAATTCGGCACAGAATCCGTCTACTACCTTGATAACGTTGCGCACACTTTCCAATTTATGAAAATGTGTATTTCGATTGCAAAAAAATTGGCGAGCTTCAACTTTTCAACATCTATATACATAAAATTGTAAATGCACTCACGGACAACGAAAGTTGCGCACCAAGAAGAAAACATGGTACAACCGTGAAATGATGTAAATAGCTAGAGAGCGGGCTGGTATGCAAATGATCCCAGTTTGGTGAGATTGAGCATGGCCATACACCCGAGAGTGGGGTTGCAAGAATGTGCCAACTTCGGCTGACGCAAGTACGAGTACGGAGTGAAATTAATTGTGGGTAGACGCCAAAAACATCGATATACGCAACTGACGGACTTCGAGAAAGGCCTACTCATCGGCCTGAAGACCGTAGTGTGGTCAGCGCGACGGATAGCCCTTCACGTGGATCTTTTTGACTATACAATTCGGTGGTGTTGGAAGCACTTGCCACAGTACGTCACCCCTACACGGAGGACCGGCTCTGTACGGACCAGGCATACCACGAGTAGAGAAGACCGAATGATCTTGCGGAAGGCACATATAGAGTCCATGGCGACCCTATCTGTGATACAGGCACACGTAGCGACTCCTGTGTGCCCACAAACCATATATAGATACATGAAGGAAGTGAATCTGCGATCCCAGCGTCACTTACGTTTACTGCCGTTAACACGGGAACATCGGCAACTCCGGTTACAGTGGTGCCGGGCCAGAGCAATGTGGAACTCCATAGATTGGCGATGTGTGGTGTTTGGCGATGAGAGCTGCTTTGTTTTGAGTACCGATGATCTTCGCATCCGGGTGTGGAGGTCCCCTGCAGAACGCCACAATCCCAAATTCGATATCGAGCACCAAACAGCCCCACTGCAGGCATCATGATCTGGGGAACCATAATCTAAGACAGCCGATACGTTCTAGTAGTGGTACTTGGTCCATTGACGGGCCAGCTGTGCGTGAATGAGATTCTACGACCGCATGTGCTCCCATTCGTTGCTGGGATTCCAGATGCGCAATTCCAGCATAATAATGCCCGGCCGTCTACGGCTGAGGTTGTCCAGGCCTGCCTGAGTCATGTCCATACACTTCCATTCCCTGCACTCTCCCCAAACCTGTCCCCTATCGAGCATATGTGAAACCAGTTGCAACGCCAGCTGCCTCGTTGCCGCACTCTTCGAGATTTGGAACATAACGGCCAACAGGTGTGGACTCGTCTGCCGCAAGATAACATCAAGCGTCTGTTCAACACCATGCCGGACCGTATCGCTGCACGGGGCGCTGCCACTCGCTATTAAGGCTGACCGGTCTGTGTACACAGCTCCCTATGTACGTGTTCTGCTGCGCTGTTTTTGTTATCATTTATATCATCCACTTGTATCCTTCCATCAATAAAATTGCAGGTCCATCCCATGCTTCCTTCTTGGCGCGCAAATTCCATTGTGAGTAACTTCCATCGAGTCTGTGGATATATGTGTATATCTGTTTTAGGAGATTTATGTTTTGCAGATGGCATTGTTCTTTTGGCCTCTAGATTTTGTGATCGACGATAAAAAAACTAATCGTCTTAACAAGTTTGCTAAAACTACTGGTTTACGACTCAATAAATGTAAAACAAAAGACTTGAGAATTAATGAAAAAACTTCTAAAAATGTAAAACTAGATGATGAACAAACACATTGCAGATGTAAATAGCTATACTTATCATGGAGTACTGGTGAACAAGGAGGGCGAAACAGATGAAGAAGTCAAAATAAAAATTGCAAAATCTCATAATTGGTTTAGAAAACTAAATAAAGTGTGGAAAGCTGATGACCTTAATTTAAAAACCAAAATCAAACTTTGTAATTCGTTAATGAAGAGCTTTTTATTGTATGGAGCTGAAACACGGAAATTAACAAAGGGCCAATGCAACAAGTTGAATATCTGGCAGACTAAACATCTGAGGAAAAATTTGGGGGTATTTTGAACTTATGTTATTACTCACACCAAACTCTACAAGAGTACTGGACAAAAAGCAATTGAGATAGAAATAAAAAAAATCAGAGATTTAAACGGACTGGACATATTTTAATGCCACAGCATAACATCCCTGCTGTGGCACTTACTTGGAAGCCTGAGGGAAAATATCTCAGGGTCGATCCAAGCTAACTTGGAGGAGACTAATAGAACAAGAGAGAAATCTGATGGGATGGGCGACTTGGTCAGAAGCATGAACTACGGCACAGGATCAACCAGGGTGCCGGCGCATGCTCAAGGCCTTATGTGCCACTAGGCACGATGAATGATGATGATGATGTGCCCATATGTGTGTGTTTGCCTCATCATGATGGAGAACAGCTACACAGAATTTCATGAACTTTTGAAGGTTGACTAAGAATAGCCCCACTTACAATTTTGTCCATGTTTAGCGTTTCTAGGACCAGTAGTTATCTATATATTATTAAAAAACGTGCAATTAAACCTTTCACAGATATAGCATTATGCAAAAAGTATTTTTTCCGCAAATTTATTTAACGAAAACTATATAACATCGCTCAGCAACATAATTCAATTCTATTTGTTTGAAAGACGATTTTTATTAAATATTTTCCTTTCTCAATAATAAAAAAAATGTAAATAAAATAAATTTTATCGGTATTGCATTTTTGACAGGATTATATCAATTACAGCCTTCGGGATTTAATATTAAAGGGATTTTGGATATTTTCAATTTCTTACATCAAGTATGGGTATATCTTCTTATATCATTTTAGTACTCTTATTTTGATATATATTGATTCAATGTCTTAGTTTTTGTAAATTTGTTTACAAACGGAACCAGAATGTTTAATTCTCCACATCTGCTTGTGAAAATGATTTTGTATAGCGAGAACGAAGATTCTTACACATCTTTATTTATTGAAGTAATAATTTAAATATTTTAATAGAATGTTTTGAATAACAATGTCATTTAGAATACTGTTAGAATTCACACATGATTGTGAATTTTAAATTTTTTATATTATATATTCCGCACGAAGAACGGGTATACTTCTAGTTATATATATTTAATATATCGACCTTCAACAACAGAAAATAAATGTAGATGTATTAAATCAGATTCTTATTGTAATTGTTTTATGAAATAAATGAACAGATGTTAATTACATTTGAAATAATCGCGATATTAATTATCTCAAACCGCGCGGACTAACTCAATTAAAACAATATTGTCATATATCCAAGTTTAATTCCAAATAAGCCAGTTATCTGAATTTCTTCAATGTAACTATTGCGATAAAATTTCAAACAAGACATTGAATGAAATTATGCAAAGATCTATTATCGTAAACGTTGAATCTAAATTAAATGATGGAGTTGTGATAATGGAAAATATATTTAGGAATATAGTAATAATCAGGAAATCAGTAAGTTCTATTACAAATACTTGATTGAATTGCAAGAGATCATTTGAGTTCCATAATCTTCCAAACACATTTCCTACATGCGATGAATGATATACACTCGTCAAAAGTAAAATTGCAACATCGCGAAGGAATGCACGTAGCCATATGCAAATCACAGTACCGATAGAAGAGAGTCATATGCAAATAGTTAAAAAACGAACGAAGATTTGCAAAAGAAATATGTTTATTCAGTACAGAATGTGGACCCACAGGCCTGATAAACGACAAGGCATACTATCCATGAGGCTATTAATGGTTGCCTGAGGTAATCCTTGCCAAGAAGCGTCCACTGCGGCACGCAGTTCGTTTACGGTATGTGCCAGTGGTCTTAGGTGCACCTGACGTCCAATGAGGGCCTAGAATTGTTCCATTTCAGAAAAATACGGCGAGTCTGCCGACCAGGAAAGGAAGTGAATTCCGTTCAGGCCGTTGAAAGTTCGCTGTATGGTGTGCGGTGTGACATTGTCTTGCTGGAACACAGTGCCGGGTAAGGCTACACCAGTGGCCGAACCACAGGCATCACAACTTGTGTGACGTACAAGGACGCTGTGAGATTACCTGCAATGTGCACCAGAGATGCCTGCTGATTGAACATGGTACCGGCCCAAACCATCATGCTCGGCGTGGGGCGACATGATGCTCCATGATATGGGCTGGCAAGTGGCGCTTCCCGAGAAGCTGCCACACTTGTCGACGGCTGTCATTCCTCCACTGGTAGAAGCGAGATTTATCCGTAGACAATAACCTATGCCATTCATTGGTCCACTTGCGATGATGACGACACCACGCCAGGCGTGCATCCCTGTGTCGAGCGCTTAATGCCGCAGCCGAATGGCGCGCTGACTGCCGTGCGCGCAGCTGTACTTCATGCAACCTGTTGCGAATAATTTGGGTGCACACAGCTTCAACCGTTGATGGGGTATGCTGTTTCGGATGTCACTTGCCGTTGCCTGGATAAGCCTTTCGGCAAAACTGCCGGTCTGTGTGCTCTATCGTGCGCCTGTTGGATCTACCCCCTCTTCGGCATGTTCTCTGATGTTCCTGCGTCCAATGTGTCACACATTGTTGGATGGTACTCGCGTCGTGTCTAACAAGCGTGGTAATTGCATACATCGACAAATTCACGTCACGGAGATCCAGGATACGGTCTCGTTTCCCAGCCGTTAACTGCTGGCATACAGTTACTCTCTGATGTCTTCAAGTTATCGCTTCTTCACATTTTCGAAAGTTCAGCTGCTGCAAATCGTCACTGATAGTCGGACAAGCAGTCTGTAAGTATTTTTCACCCGAAACTGGGTGCCACGTGTTCCGATAGTTCGAGAACTTAATCATTTGACTCTCTCATCTAATGATAATTCTCTCTTCCACCGGTACCGTGATTTGCATATGGCTACATTCATGCCTTCATGGTGTTTCAATTTCACTTTTAATGAGTGTACTTGATTTAAAATGATGGATTGAAAATAATGGTGCAAAATATTTCAACACAACTATTTGGCAAATAATTCTTAATGCAAATAATATTTAAATCCATGTACTAAAAATGATTCTGAAATTTTCAATGAGGTTAATTTATTTCTTCAATAAAATTAAAACACATAACCACGTATACATATAAACATCAGTTCCACGCCGTTGGGGGCAGAGTTTAACGGTCTTGTACCTGTTTTTCTTTTTATATAGTCCCTTCCATCTTCTCGACTAGAAGGAAGTCTCTTCAAATCAGTGGCGGATTTTGGCCTCTTGTTTTTTTTTGGGGGGGGGGGAGGTGACGATTTTGTAGATCAAAATGTTCTAGGAGGTTTGTTCACTTAGGATTTTCTTAACGGCTTCCTATATACGGATATTTGACATTTTTGAAATAACTAGAACAAATTCGGAAGTTTATAGTAAGTTCTTTGCAGCTTCTAAAATACGGTCTATCATTTTTTAAGACCAAAGCAAAACAATGAAGATTGGAAGAAAAAAAAATTACGTAACTATATAAGGAAACAAACTTATTGTTGAAGTCGAAACAGGTAACTAAATTATATTCTGTATTAAGTTTACACAAAAGTATACACAAGTAAGAGATTTCCATGTGAGAAGATTAATACTGAATATTAACTAAATAACCACACATTTATATTCTATTCACTAAACATGGTTATCATGCGATACAATACAAATAAATTTTATTTTTCTTAGACTGTGGTAGAAAAGGAGGATGAACATGAGTAAATGCAGTTAATGTAGGTATTAATAAGCACTGAACATTGATTTACATTTTCCCATTTTTTTACATTTTTAGCTGCAGAGGAATCAATAAATTTTTACGGAAAAACATCACGTATAAACATCACGCAAAAACATTACGCAAAAACATCAAAAGAAAAGACCAATGGTTTGATCGAGTTTACTACCCTTGGCAAAAATTATGGAATCACTTCCATGTTATTTCAATTGCATACGAAGTTCAATGCTCTACAATTTTTGATGCCCTAAAAATCCTTTTTGAGCGAAATTGAAGAACTTTAAAAACTTAACAAAATAAAAAATGTTTGAAAAAGTTTGCACTTTTCATTATTTAATAATTCAGAACCAAAAAATGGGAAAAGAACTGCAGGCTGAAAGAAAAAATTCGTAAAAACTAATTTAGAATAATAAATTTGATCATATAAACATGAGGAGCTATATCTTAATGATTTTTCATGATCAAATTTATTATTCCAAATTAGTTTTTACGAGTTTTTCCTTTCAATCTCTAACTCTTTTCCAATTTTTTGATCGTGAATTATTAAATAATGAAAAGTGTAAAATTTTTCAAATATTTTTTGTTTTGTTAAGCATTTAAAGTTCTTCAATTTCGCTCAAAAAGGGTTTTTCAGGGTATCCGTGCATCAAAAGTCGTAGGGTATTGAATGTCGTATCCCATTGAAATAACATGGAAGTGATTCCATAATTATTGTCAGGGGTAGTACCTATAACACTATTCAAATGTAATTGCCAATTCAGCTTATTGTCGATCATTATCCTTAACAGCCTTACGGAGTCCATCGCAAAAACCCTGACACCTCCCAGGAAGAATCATCATTATAATATCAACTCAAGTCTTCTTGCTTTTTTTTTAGCAAATCGATCTAAAATTGTTACTGGTGAAATTGCGATTTCATATTGCACATGCAACAAAGCCAATCCCACTAGCCGATCTTCTCTAATTGTGTTTCGAAGCCATGTCTTCAATCGTTTTAGTGCTGAGAAGCTACACTCGGCGGTTGCTACAGTAATTGGTAATGCTATAAGAAATTTCAGTAACACGTAGATCACATGGCACACTGCAGGATCACAGTTCTGTAGTGCTTCAAAAGCAGACTTGGGTACTTTGCCGGTATCGATATTTTCTCGCATCCATTTGGTTCTCCAGTTAATCACCTCAACTTGAAGTGTATTGTTCATTTCTTCCACTCCCAGTTCGGCTATTCTGTGATACTTCTTGATTAGCTCTATCCAAGATGTGAGGCGTGACTGACTTTTCGTCCGTGTTGATTTTCGCTAAAAGAGTCGTTGGTACTAAATCCTGTAAATATAAGACATCTAGGCGCAGACTTTTGACTTTCATTATGGGGGCGAGATTTCGTGGATAAACTGAGGGAGGGAGAGCAAGCCCAAAGTATCTCCCTAATGATATATATATTTTTACTTTCCCTGCAATACATGGTAATGTATAGGGAAAGTATTGGAATCATGCCGAAAATCACAACTCGAGTTTTCGACGGATCTACACGTTTCGAGACCTCTAGAATACGAAAAAACCATTTTTAGCGTGACGTCTGTGCGTGTGTCTGTCTGTCTGTCTGTGTGTCTGTCTGTCTGTCTGTCTGTCTGTGTGTCTGTCTGTCTGTCTGTCTGTGTGTCTGTCTGTCTGTGCAGATTTTGTATCCACTGTAACTAAAAAACTAATGGACCGAATTTCACAAAATTTGGTAGGTAAGTCACTTGTGTGCGGGGCTGGTGCTGATTAGTTTTGGGTACGATTCGGAATAAAAGAACCTGCCTTTTTTTGCGAAATGGACCGCAAAAGTTTGTATCCACTCTAGCTGAAAAACTAATGGACCGAATTTCACAAAACTCGGTAGATGACTCACGTATAGGTCACTCTGGTGCTGATTAGATTTTGGTACGATTCGGAAAAAAATAACCTGCCTTTTTTTGCAAAACGGCCCGCAAAAATCTTCAAAATCTAAACTAAAGAACTACGTATACTCAGACATATCCATTAAATGCCCGTTTAATACGTAATGTTTAACGACGAAAAGAATAAGACCAACCCCATTACACTAGGAATAGCCGTTCTCGAGATATTTTAGTTTTTCGTACTTTCCCTACGCCACTTTTCAACCGCAAAAGCTTGTATCCACTCTAGCTGAAAAACTAATGGACCGAATTTCACAAAATTCGGTAGATGAGTCACGTATAGGTCACTCTGGTGCTGATTACATTTTGGTACGATTCGGAAAAAAATAACCTGCCTTTTTTTGCAAAACGGCCCGCAAAAATCTTCAAAATCTAAACTAAAGAACTTGGTATACTTAGATATATCCATTAAATGCCCGTTTAATACGTAATGTTTAACGACGAAAAGAATAAGACCAACCCCATTACACTAGGACTAGCCGTTCTCGAGATATTTTAGTTTTTCGTACTTTCCCTACGCCACCTTTGAAAATAAACCCGGTTACCGAATGAGAACGAAATTTGAATTAAAAGTGAATTACATTTAATTGAAATAAATAGAACGTGGATATAAGTTTGCAGGGAAAGTCATGTGCTGCCCACATCAGATTTTTTAATTTTATAATTTATTTGATAAAACGTAGACGTTCGTCAGGCGTTTTTTTTTGGGGGGGGAGGGGGGCGATCGCCTCGATCGTCCCTCCTGAAATCCGCCACTGCTTCAAATCTTCTAGTAGATGACCAGGAGAGTTTAGCCTCATTGCTTTTGGGCAGCGTGATCTTTTGGATTTGACCTAGTATTTTCTAGGTCAAGGGGCTTAGGAACAACAACATAAAAAGTTACTTTTCCCTAAGAGGACAACATGTTTATTAGATATAGAAAATGAAATTTGTAATTATAATATGGCGAGCAAAAGTGGTAATAATTTCATTAGATTAAGAAAGTAGTGAATAAAGACTTTCAACACGGATTGAGTTTTAAAATAATTTTACCAGGTGTGAATTTCTTTCTTTCGCTCAGTAACTTGAACACTTTATGATGTAATCTCAAAATTCCCCAAATCCAGGATATCCTAAAATAAAATTAAGTTCTTAGAGCACCAACTAGAATATTAGCGGATCTGTTTTGGATTTGTTGGTGATCCGCAGCACTAAATAGCCCAAACAATCAAAGGCGGCATGAAAATCAACAATGCGCTTCGATTCAGCAAAGGTCGTATCCAGCACTTCTGAAGCTGGATATCATCGTGTTTGTTGCAGTCTGATTACAAACCTGGTATTGTGATTCGTTGCAGCCTGACTTATTCTACTGTAAATTTGAAGCAACCTGAGTAGTATAACATATTTCATCGATCACTACACATGTCATCTATATAAACACAGCTGCACCTCTTACAACTACTGCAAGGTGTCGTAATAAGCTCAAAATTGGTCCACAAACATTCATTCATTCTCAGGTATCGCACATCAAGCTTTAGAACACAACTGTTTAATTTTTGAGACTGCAACCAGTCTTGCACGCTTATGGAACTTAAATTCAACATTTTACATATTTTATACGCGATATGACTAAATTCCTCGTACAATAAATGTTTGTATAGTTATGACACATATCACATTTTCTTTCTTTCAATACAGTGAACACAGTGGACTTCTATTGGGTGCCACTGAACACCAACAACTGCAATAGTGATCCCCAAATGTTTTTCACAGCTACCATAAAATAGAAGACTTAAATATTTTTATATTTCTATCACTTTCTCAATTTCCAGCATCTCATTTTGCTTGTTTTGGTTTCGAACATAAAGCATTTACTATTTGCAGAACCTATTGCATTACAACATACTACTTATTCCATGTATTACATATCTACTTTTCAAACACCCATATCAATGCATGAGTTAAATCAAATATATATGCACTACAAAGTGCAAGCCAGAATTTACAATTCAAAATTTCAGTTCTAGCGTGTTGAATTTTAAATTATAATTTTTGACATTTCAATACACTCATCCAATTCAAAGCGGCAGAGCAAAACACATGAATAATTCAT
Source organism: Amaurobius ferox (assembly GCA_951213105.1). NCBI lineage: Eukaryota > Metazoa > Arthropoda > Arachnida > Araneae > Amaurobiidae > Amaurobius > Amaurobius ferox. The sequence goes on from OX578136.1 coordinate 92,684,849, forward strand.
TATAAGTATGATTTGAAAACAGAAATATGTTCTGTTGTTAGATGCAGCTCATTCAATGCATTCACACATTTATATTGTTTATTTAATACTTCTGAAAAATAGATTGCTTTTATAGTGTATGCAGCATTTTCATACCACATATTTAAAAATATTTTTCAATATACAGTCAAACCTGTTACTAGCGATATTCTTGGAACCGGGAAAACATATCATTGTAGTTAGTTTATTGTTATAGACAAGGTTGAGCCTGGTATAATTTATACTGAGTATTATTTAGTTTGGTTGTATCATTATTTTTAATAATATGATGTTAAACTTAAATGTATAAATAATATTATATATTAAGAATGCAGATGAATATACATTCAAAGGATCTAACTCCAGTTCGAAAATATAATATGTTTACTTTAACTATATGTCTATTAATCTCATACGCATATGCATAATGATAAAAATAGAAAGGGAATTATATTTTTATTCAACAGTAGAAAAAACCCATTAATGTATAAAAATATAAACAAAATACCTACTGCTTAATTAGGTTAAGCTCACGTTAAACAGAATCTCGATCATTAAATTTGAAAAAAAAATTAATCTTAATTAACACAGGAAATTCTCAGACATTTTGGTTTGCTTAGTTTTTTTCAGAGAGCAGCGATATACATTTTGACACCATCCACCGAATTTAGATATTCGTCTGGAATTTTTCGCAGTGTATGAATATATTCTGTAATATTACAAGTAATGTAGAAGTTTTTACACCGATGATCCTATAGGATCAACAGTCTTTATGTACAATTCTTTAGCATTAACAGATTGTCAAAAGCTCTGTTGCCTTTAAAAGCCTTGAAAAGCGCAAAATTATCGTTATATAAATTATCGTTAAAATACGTTATCGTTAATATACATTATCGTTGAAATTATGGTTACATTTATAATTATTGCTATATTGTTATAAACGTTATAATTATCGCTATATCGTTATATACGTTATAATTATCGCTATATCGTTATATACCTATAAGGTTTATTAATAAACAAGTTATCATTATAAATAAGTTTGGTACACATTTATTTTATTGAAATTCTACCAGAACCGGGGGATATTGTTATAGACGGGTTTATCGTTACAGACAATGTAATTATCGCCAGGTTTCACTGTAACAAAAGTCTATGCACATACAGATATATTTTTATACAGTACAATAACCATGAAGTTTGTAATCTGTAAAATCACCCTGACTAAATATTTTAAAATGAAAAAACTACTGATATAAGTGTATTATAAGCATTTATATTTAAATTATCGATGTTTTTAATTCTCAACTATCAACGAAGTTTAAAATAACATCGCAGTTTATCATTATAGTAGTTTTTTGTTATAAAAGTATCTGAACCATCAGCAAAAATAATTCTCTCAATCTAGTAATCCAGCAATTACTTTATAAATAAATCCTTTCGGATTTCATTTTACACCGATTTCAGCGTGATTCATTGAACACATTTTATCTGAAAAGTTATTGCTCATTCAGTTCATATTAGAATTCATTAAAAAGTCGGAGATTATTTTAAAATATGTGTTGAGGTGGATTATTTGATTGTTTTAAGGTTGCATTAGGCACGTATTGAGCTTAAAGAAATGAATTCCTTTATGAACTTATGATAAGTGTAGGATATATATATCATTGATTGATGATATAGTAATTAATATCATTAGCAGTGAATGAAATATGTCGTTGTTATGTTGTCAGTTATTGCATTAATTTGTGTATCATTTAAAAATTTTTAGATATTAACCGATGTGATTAATGGCTTTTTATATAATATTTAATTTAATGACATTTAATAATGGATAAATTTATATGGTATTAATGACATACTTCGCACACTTCTTAAATATTTTATGAGAATACCCATTCATCTTGCATATTTTAAAGGTGTGTATATTTATTTAGTATGAAACAGTGTCAAACTAGATAAGACGACAAATTACAGAATTTTGGTAAAGTCACATTTTGAAAAGTTGAAAATGCTTTTATCTAAATAAGGAATTTAAGGTTTCGTTATCAGTTTTCGTCGTAACGTAGTTTTCGTCAAGTTTTATAATGATAATATTTGTGACACTTTTCCAAAAAACAAGTTCAATAATTCATAATATAAAATTATTCCAATAGAAATAGCTGTTTAAAATAAATTATGTGAAATAAGATTTTAACGCTATTTGTACACTTGGCTAAAGTTAATTTTTAATTATAATTCTCCATTCTCATATATATAATGAAGTATAGTTTTCACATTCAATGATTCAGAAAAAAAGGAATAATCCTTGAAAGTGTTTGTAAATTGTCAATATGCGATACTTATAAATATAATAATTTATAATGTATTATAGTATTAATGCATTATATTAATATATTTTTACTTAATGCTTACAGCGGTTACAAGATCTCTAATATCTAATTATAGCTGTAAATTCCAGTAAAACTAGCCATTATATGCAATATATTTTGTGTGCAACAATAGAACAATAGAAAATTATTGAAGGCATACATTCTAAAATGCAATTTGGGCTAAAGGCGAACTGTTCCAATACTGAGTCTGTAATAATTGAACTATATTTAAAAAAAATACTTATTCCGTGGATATTTTTCAAGACTGTATATACAGTGTATCACATACCGGACATAACTTCATTCTAACATTCTAAAAGTGATCAAAAATGCATGTAAATCTTAAAAGATACATTTTAGTAAAATTCCGGATTTAATTCTACTTTATCATACCATTGCTGAGAAAAAATATTATTTTTCCCAAAGTTTCTGAATTTTATATTTTGATGGATAAGTACGCTTCGAAACATACTGAAATCTTTTTAAGCACTTTTGAAAAAATGGCAAAATGTGTGTATATGTGAGGTGTTGCCACAATAACTCAAAACTGATTGCAACTACTAATATCAAATTATGTGAGTAGATAAATTATATAAAGAAATATAACACGACATAAGATTCAGAAATATAATCCTCATGATTAGCTTTTGAATTCTTAAAATTTCCATATTTTCTCACAGCATTTTGTTCTAACAATGATAATTCCTTAATGATTTTGCATTATAAATGGTAAATCGGTAATATAAACTAAGATACGTATGTTAATGGTATATAAGCAGTTTACTTTAACCTAACTAAGCCAAATTTATCCATACAGATAAGCCGCTATCAATTTAAAACAAAATAAACTTCCATTTCGTTTTTCAAGCTATATTTTAAAAGAACTTATATATACAATCTGACAAAAATATATATTTTGTTTTCATTTTGATAAATACTGCGACACATGTAGATCTAAATAGTCAAATGGAATAGTTATTTGAGAGGGTCAAATGGAGACCCAAGTCGAGTTATTTTCTGCATAATATGAGACACAAAAATTTGGGACAGGCATAACAATACTTCTAACACATATCTGGGATAACATAATCAAATTTAATCAGATACTAATAGAGGTTATCCATTACATAAAACATCTAAGTTCAATCAGACTGCGAAAAATAATAACCGATAACTTAAAAAATAAACTCCATGGTCAGTTCAATAATTCATCTTAAGAAACATCTGTATTTATTCGAACGTTAAATCCTTCTTGTGTTCCACTGATGACCCTGATATTAGCGGAAGATTTTAAAGCATAATCTTCGCAAAGTTCAAAGTTCTCACCAATCTTTTGATAAACTCTTCAATACATGCCATTTGCTTCGGAAAGAAAAGTTCCGATATCTACCCTTCATCCATATTGCAACGAAATTGAATTTTCCCGTGTTTCTACACCATTGAATCTTCATTAATTGTTGATAATGAAATATAACGATTTCAAGAATTGGGGAAACTGTCGGCTAAGATTATGGAATATAACTTAAAGGGAAGTTACGATATTTCAGATTTTGAGGTGGTTAAAAATTTTAGAACATATAACAGTTAGAACAGTTAACTGCATATCGTTTTTTTTTCATAGCATCGCGTGTCACAAAATTAACAAACCAAATAAGTCACCCAACTATGTAAATTCGTTATAATAATGCAATATAAAGTGTAAATCGATAATATGAACTAAGATATGTTACTGGTATTTAAGCAGTTTACTTCAACACAACTAAGCCAAGTTCTTCCGTTGATATAAGCTGTTGTCAACTTTAAAAAAACGCTCATTCTACTTTTCATAGTACATTTTAAAATAAGTTAAATACGAAATCTGACACAAATACATATTTTAAAAGTACTTAATATACATTATATTCAAACGTTAAATATTTCTTGTGTTCTATTAAAGCTCGTAACATTAGTGGAACATTTTAAAGCATATTGATAGCAAAGTTAAACGTTCTCAAGAAGCTTTTGTTAAACACTTTAATGCAATCTATTTGCTTCGGTAAGAATGACCTTGATATGTATTCTTCATCTATATAGCAACGAAATTGAATTTTCCCTAGTTTCTACACCATTGAATTTTCATTAAATGTTGATAATGAAATACACCGATTTCAAGAATGGGGAGAAATGTCGGCTAAGATTATGCTATATAACTTATATAATATATATATATATACATATATATATATATATATATATATATATATATATATATATATATATATATATATATATATATATATATATATATATATATATATATATATATATATATATATATATATATTTGAAATGTAATAATAAGAATTATGTAAAAATAAAAAATAAAAAATAAAATAAAAATACAATTCAAGTATTATTAACATCACCATAGAAGCAAATTCACGGCCATAATGCCGATAAAAGAAAAGAACAGAACCTTCCCAAATTCGATGATTAATTAGAATAAAATTCATCTTCAGGTCTGAGTATTTAATTCTAATTAACCCAAACAAATGCCTGTTTCAGATGAAGCAATAGTACATTACTATAAATGCTTACACTCAGACTACAGGCATCAAAAAATGAAAAAAGGATACATTAAGAAAATTGTATTACCATGCGGCATGAACCCTTCTTCTCCTACCACGTGTATACACGATCAACATCAACAGCTTAATCTAGAAGCACCGGAATGAACAAGTCGAAATTCTACCAGGGAGGCAGTACGAACGTTCACGGAAATACTCCCGAACCCGTCCAGTGAGTCTAAGCTGGAGACTGGACAAGCAATTCAGAATACAACATCCCAAACATGCAGAACTGAATATGAATATGAATCAAAGATGAAAATTCCTACTAAACAAGTAATTCATAGGAAATATATATATATATATATATATATATATATATATATATATGAATTAAAGATGATTTAAAATAATTTCGATTTTGAGGTTGTTAATCGCATATCTTTTTATTTTTCCTAGCATCGCGCTTCATAAAATTAACAAATCAAATAAGTCACCCAACTATGTAAATTCATTATAGTACTGCAGTATAAAGGGTAAATCGATAATATGAACAAGATATGTTTCTGGTATATTTAAGCAGTTTACTTCAACATAAGTAAGTTCTTCCATCGATATAAACTAGTGCCAACTACAAAAAATCTATTCTTTTTTTTCACAGTATATTTTAAAAGGAGTTAAATACGAAATCTGACACAAATATAAATTTTAAAAAGAACTTAATATACATTATATTCAAACGTTAAATCTTTCTTGTGTTCTCTTGATGCTCCTGACCTTTGCAAAGCATAATCTAATCAAAGTTAAAAGTTCTCAAAAAGCTTTGTATAAACACTTTAATGCAATCCATTTGCTTCGGTAAGAATGATCTTATCTCGATATATATCCTTCATCTAATATTGCAAACAGAATTAAATTTTTCTGAATTTCTACACCACTGAATCTTCATTAAATGTTGATAATGAAATACATCGATTTCAAGAACGGGGGGAAATGTCGGCTAAGATTATGCAATATAACTTAAAGGACATTTAAGAGATATTCGATTTTAAGGTGGTTAAAAATTTAAGAACGAATTTTCGCGGTGAATGCTAATGGCATATATATGTTTGTTTCATAGCATTGCGTTTCTTAAAATTAACAAATCAAATAAGTCATCCAACCATGTGAATTCATTTTTTTGTTTTTCTTAATATTGTAAATAGTAGATATTTTCATCGACGTACTCTTAACAAACGAATGATTAAAGACCTCCTGAATACAATAAATATATACGTCTTTTATAAAGGAGCATTTTACATATACGTAAAGCATCGGCCGGTTTTAGAAACAAAAAAATGCTTCGTCCTCAGTATTGACAGATATTTCCCTAAAGTCACTATAAGGAAATAGCTGTCAAATTGTTCAGGTGATTTAAGAAGACTGGATTGCCTAATACATACTAACATACATACACACACACTAGCACACATTTAAACACGCAGACTAATATACACACTGTCATGAAAAGAATGTATTAATAGGAAAGGCACCAAAATATGTTATTTAAATGTGTAAATGCAGTAAACTGTTGCATATCACATAAGTGATTGTTGTGTTGCAGTGGCCCACCAAATTTATCACACAAGTGCGATCTCAATTACCATAGCTAAAAAAACAATGTATTGATCATTAATCACACAATTTATATTTTAATTTATATTTATATTATTGTTTGAAGTATTTATAGACAAGACCCGGAGACGCGAATGTGAAACCTTCATTGTGTCCTAAACATTGCAAGAAGTTACACTCGAAAATTTACAAAATAATTGGTTGGTACATACCTCTTTATAGAGATGCAAGTCATGGCTTTATATGTCTCAAACCTTTCCGAACAAAACTTTCAACCGTGGCGTCACTCGTCTGAGTTCTTAGTTCAACTTGTTTTGGATGTTGTATAGCCTGAATAAACATTACCTAAAAGGTATCACATATAAACACGCACACATAGACACACACACATTAACATACACACAAACATACAAACATTACATCATAAACGTTCGATTTGACATCAGCTATGCTTAAAATGAGTTAGTTCTTCCTCTGAAAACGCTTCCTTTGAGCTCTTCTTCAGAAAACGCTTCCTTTGAGCTCTTCCTCTGAAAACGTTTCCTTTGAGCTCTTCCTCTGACAACGCTATCTTTGAGCTCTTCTTCTGTAAACGCTTCTTTTGAGCTCATCCTCTGAAAACACTTCCTTTGCGCTCCTCCTCTGAAAATGCTTTCTTTGAGCTCTTCCTCTGAAAACACTTCCTTTGCGCTCTTCCTCTGAAAACGCTTCCTTTGAGCTTTTCCTTTGAAATGCGGATTTTTGACCCTATCACAAAATTTTCTTATACAATATACTATGTAAGATAAGTAAAAATTATCACTCTTACATGTAAAGGTATTTAAAATTCAATTTCAGAACAAACGTTCCTGTATTATTTTTACAGCAGAGTGGCATTGTTTCCAATGTGTATTCCATCACGTGTTTTGCTGATGGATTTTAAAATTAGAACAATGTTCTAAAATAGAGTTTCAGACAAAGTTAAAAGTTTCCTCTAAGCTTTTGATCAATAGTTAAATAATTTAGATTTGCTTCATTAAAGACTACTCCGTGAATGTATAATACAACTAAGTAACCAAATGACATGCACGCTTTGAAATGAAACTTCCTTCAGGCTTCTATATCCTTGAATTTTACATATTAATAATGCAGAGTATGATGTTGGATAAACAGCTTTTGCATCCAGATAAATTTATGTACATTTTTATATATCAATCCTCATAGAACATTTGACTTCGCTTCAGATACGGGCCGAAAAGCCTTCAGGGTTGGCCTATCAGTAGCGCCAGATAGATATAGAATTAACTGTGAGTTAATCAAATTATAAATGTTTTTAAACAATTATTTAATAAATAAATAATTAAATAAAATCACCAATATCACCAAGTTTGTCGCCAAACCTTATCGAAAATATTTTTAGCCAAAATACATTTAAATTTAACATTTTTAACGAGACAATGTTAAGAGCAGATACATATATACATTAACTAGCAATATACCCGTTCTTTGTACTGAACATACAATATGCAGAAACTTAAATTTACAGTCATGTGTAAATTTCTGTAGTACTCTGAATGACATTGATATTCAAATTATTCTATGAAAATATTTAAATTTTTACTCCTAAACTTAAGCTTAAGAATATGTGTTCTCTTTATATAAAAGTATATTCACAAGCAGATCTGGCGAATAAAACAGCATGATACCGTTTGTAAATAAAATTATAAAAAAATATGAAATTGAATCTATATATGTAAAAATGAGAGCGTTAAAAGTGTATGGTTTATCCGTACCACTTATATTTTCGTAAATTATAAGATGTACCCGTGTATTAGAAGATATATCCGTACTATAATATATGAGTCGAAACATATGAAAGATATTTGCCAAAATACAACATATGACGTAAGAAATTGAAAAAAACAGTTATCCCCGGAATCTTTAAACACGAAGGCTGTGATTGATTTAATGCAGCTAAAAACCCAATTCCGACAAAATTTATTTTATACACATTTATTTATTATTTAAATTGAGAAATTGTAAATAAAAGTCGTCAGCTGTATAAAAACATCAGTTTTTATTCCGTTGCTAATTGATATGATATAATTTTCCTCAAATAAATTAGCGGAAACATTTCGTCTGGATAATGCTAACTCTCCAGAAGGTGTAACTGTGAGTTTTTTTATTAATATCTCGACAATCCTTGGGCCTTGGAATCCGAAACATAGTCTGAATTTAAAGTGTGACGATTTAACAGCTATCCACAAAATTTCATGAAACCCTGTGCAATCGTTATTCCTGATGATGAGAAACACACACACACACAAATGAATTGACAGATTTTCAATTTTATTTATATACATTTCCCTTTAACAATTACTATAAATGACCGAATCAGATTAGATTACAAAATATATAACTACTAATATGATACCCAGTAACTTTTGATATTCAATAGCTTATGATATACAGTAGAATGATGCCATTTAGTATTCTCCATCAAGGATATCTTCAGAGTACATATAAAAGTTTATCGACAATAAAACAAATGAAAGTACAAAGCACTTCAAACTTTGTCCTTGTAAAATAACACTTCACTATCACACACCTAACAAATTCTATATTCTCTAATTACATTTCATATATTTTTCTCAACATTTGCCGATATTCAAATTGAGCCATGAATAGAATTCCTAGCACGATTTAACGAATTTTTATGATATTTACGTGAAAAATATTTGGGGAAATAATAATTGCTAACGGGGTTTAAGCGGTAATATATTTTAGAATTTCAACATTAAAGAAACTACTCAACAACGTTCAGAATGCATGATAGCATCCTCCTTTAAATATATTTATCTGACTCCATTAAAATATACAGATCAAGTAATAAAAGGTAGTAAGAAATAATTTTAATATTTACTGTTTCACCTACACACTTCGTTTGAGATATTGTTGCGCATGCGCGTGACATAGCAAATATATTTCGAACAAGCGTTTTTTTTAATTTGAAGATGGGAGATTAAAACTAATTTTCATCACAGTCGTGATGACACGTTCGCAAATAGGTGAACTCATTCTTCTTCAGTTATGGAGAGAATTTAAAGAAAAAATTATATTTTATTTGCAGAATATAATTAATAATGTCAAAAACGTGCAATACGGGTAAAGAATTTGACTGTTAACGTTAAAGTGGACAACTTTAATGGTTTTGTTTATACACAGCATATCTTACGACGTCGTGGTGTTAAATATCTTATTGCTTTCCTATTCAAGGAGCCTTTCGTTTTTATAATTGAACCAACATTTTCAATTGCTGTCGTCTTAGCAGCACGGCGAGATTTTCCAACTCTCATAATTTTTGGCAATCTTAATTTATTTTTTTTTGTTTGGGGGAATGACGCCTTTCCCGAGTTTCATTAACTTTGTTTATGGTATTTTGGGTTCTGTACCGATCGGATCTACTTTTTGATGCATATTTTTCTACTCTTGTTCTGGAGCATGAATTCATTGGATTCATGAACTCATGGATCGTAAACCTCTCTGTTCAAAACTGTCAACATTTTTGTCACTCCTCTGAGTCCTTTGTCCAGCTTGTTTTGGTCGTTGTGTTGTCTGAATTAAAAATTACCTTAATCTGTATGTGCATACACATGTTCATAATTTTTTGCGTTAAACTTTAGGTTTAATCTAGATTAACAGATTAATAAAGCTCCGGTAATTGATTTCATATCAATTGAGACATATTTTAAGAGGTGATGAAGTTTTAATAATGATATATGCAATAGTATGTACAGATATAGGCACCAGTTGTTGTTGTGATAGATTAGGGCTGTTATGAGTTGTGTTTAACCTTCGCAGGTAAAATTGCTCACATAAATCTTGTAATTGTTTTCAGATTCTGAAAAGTATTATGAATGAAAAGCCTCGGAATTATTTGTTTTTCAATACCATAGATGTGTTAAATTATGTCTGATACTTGATTATTCGCGTGTGTATCCATGGCGTGTCCACTTGAAGGTTGAGAAGTTGTGAAGAAAGTATAATTGCTTTTACTATTTCAGTTAATATTGCCTATATTTGTGAGCATATTCTGTTATAGAAGATTTTCAGTTTTCCCTTCAAATAATCTCTTGATGTATCCGAAATTAGTATAAAGTTTCACAACATAGTTTCAGACAAAAATTAAAATTTCTCAAGATTCTTAGATCGATAATTCATTCGCTTCATTAAGAAAGATCTCGATATTTCCGCTGAATCCATAATATAACTCATAGTGACCAAACGACATGCAAGTTTCGAAATTAAATTTCCCCCAGGCTTCTACATCATTGAATCTTAATTAAATGTTGATAATGGAATGTATCGATTTGAAGAACATCCTTGGAAATCCATCTAAGCATATGCAATAAGTTACTTTTGAATTACGTGAGGAAAGGTTGCATGTTACTTTATATCCTTAGATGATAAAATAATTTTAAAAAAACTAATAAAAATATCCAGTAATATTATTAGCCCAATATCGAACCTTATAAATAACTAACCCTATAAATATGTTCCCAGTGTGAGTATATATTTTATTTAATCTCCAGGAAGTCCCTTTATCCGAATCCGTTTTACCGACCTCCACTTTAGCCTAATGAGTATGCAAGTCTAACTTCAGGATTTATCAATAGTAAAATTGAACTTAAATATTTTTAAAACATAATATTATAAGGTTTTTGAAGTGTTAGTCCTCAATGGACTTTCTTATATTAACATATATTACATTTTATGTTCATTTCTATCATAGACAATTGTGATACAGTGGTCGTAAAAACATTTACTAACTGTTAAAATAGCAAGTCGACAAAATGGCACAAGACTTAGACAAGAAAGGTTCAAAATGGGTCATATGAGCTGGCATTAATTTATGGTCAAAGAAATAAATGATGACATCACGTCATATGAGGTTTTCGGACTATATTGGAGATATCCAATGGAAGCCTGGGCGACCCCTCACAGGCTTATGAGCCAATGGGCAGACAGATGCCTGAGAGCCAATGAGCAACCAGGAGGGTAACTCAAATATAACCTCATGCAACGGATAAACATTCATTCCAATTTTTTATTTGCTTCTTTACATTATAGAAATAGAGTTGGAGAAAATTCCAATGCCTTACAGTCAGTGCATTATAGCGATATAGTTGTGAAAATATTTAATGACTTCGACATTACTTTATGCAGAAGTGATTTTGTGAGTGATGTAAAAGTACAACTACGGTTCCCAAAATAGACGTAGTAACCTTACTAATTACGCCAAATGATGTGCACAAAAGGATTAAAGTAACTTGTTATATATATTATCTGAAGAGATAGCATAAAACCGATTCTGAGTCAAATGAAAAACGTCCCTCTGTCATATAAATGATCAGAATAAAAAATGGCAGTTTTTATGTACTTTGGTTGGCACCTTGTTATGTAAAAATGTTAATTACGCCTAAAAAATTACATACGTTGGAAACAAGTCAAAAATATAATACATTTGGCTTTTCGGTGTTTATATACAGAGTGTCTTGGAAAGTTCTGCAACTACTTTTATTACCCCATTTACCTAATTGTAACTTGTGTAATTCTGGACAGACTACGGATAGAGAACATTTAGACACGTGTACTGCACTTAATGGTTTTAGGTGTATTGTTCAAAAATATTTGGAAGCTAGAAGACTAATGGTTTAATTATGCAATGTCTGGCATTTGTAAATGAATAAATAAATTTACTTCTTTAAGTGTTACTTGTAGATATACAGGGTTTCCCAAAAACATTGACCTCGGCTTTTATTCCTTAAATATTAATCTTAGACATATAAATTAGAAATTTGCGTAAAAATGTACAGAATTTTATGAAATCGATAAAAGTTTTCAGGGGATTAAATTTGAAGAAATACAAAATTTAATTTTTTATACGGCCCCCATTCAAAAACATTTCCAATGAGTAAAATATGCCCCATACACTAATAAGGTGATGTACATAATTTCAGCATTTTATCATAAAAAATCCCAGAGATATGTTTAAACAAAACTGGTAAGGGATTAATCACAAATTAAAATGTAAATGTTTACAGCAAAATCGCAAATGACACAAAGCAGAAAAACATCATAGGCAAATAATAGCTGCCTCTTATCTTTAATGGATCTTTGGCAAGGATGGGAAACATTTTGAACAAGCTTTGTAATCTTTGTGTAAAGTTATTATTTCTACACAGTGTAGATACTTTTGTAGCAATAAATAGCAAAATCATTATTTATTTATGTAATCATTATTTTCCTTCGTAATTTGTGTATGACCTCTGAAACTCGATCTGCCAACATGATTTTTCCCCTCTGAGAACCCATGTCGATGCATTGAAATGTGGTTTAAGTCAAAATTTTTGTATTAAAAATGCTGAATGAATAAAATGCTGATGAATAAATTGCTGAAATTTTGTACATCACCTTATTAGTGTATGGGACATATTCTACTCATTGGAAATGTTTTTGTACGGGGGCCGTTTAAAAATTTTTATTTTGTTCTTCTTAAAATCTAATTCCCTTGAAAATTTTAATTGATTTCATAAAATTATGTATCTTTTTTACCCAACATTGTAATTTATTATATATGTCTAAGACCAATATTTAAGGAATAAAAGCCGAGGACAATGTTTTTGGAACACCCTGTATTCTTTAAATTGAAAAAATAATAAGGTTATAATTTATCATTTAACAATTTTAAATCGAAAAGACGATTTGCCAAAAAATACGAAATCCGACATTTTATATGTTCTCTGAAACTATAATTTTCCATTTACTAAACATATATCCATGCACTAACGTGTAAAATTGAAAAAGTTCAATTCCTATAAGAGCAAATTTAACAACATATGAAACATTACATTTTATGATCGAAATCACCTTCCTAAGTATGTGAATACATAATTTGGATACGGCGTTAAGGAGCCATTTAAAATAAAATATAATATTTCAGGATAATCAAAGAGTCTCAAAAAGTTTTTTAACACCTAATAATGTGTTCAGATCGGGGAAATTAGGTATTCATAATATGCGGTATCTGCTGATAAAGTTACACGACTCTCAATTTAATTTGTGCACAACTCCGAAAATTTGATCTGCATTATCTCGTTAAAGTCTGTTCTTAAAAGAATAGAACTTTATTCAAACTTTACATCCTAATGTTTGAAAATATTTTCAGTAATTGGAAAATTTCGGACTGAGGGACCGTAAAAAAGTTAAATTTTGTATTTTACAGACATATACATGTCTCGATTTAAAACTGTTACAAGATAATTTTTACCCTATTTAAAACGTTTTTGTAATTGGAAATACTTATCGACGACTAGCGGTTCAGGAAATAAAGGTCGTCCCAGAACTTTCCTGGATACCTTTTTTCACGAATAAAATTATCCTTGAAACTATCATTTTACTATATTATCTACTATGCTATCATGGTTGATGGAAGTATTTTTATTCTCCATCGGAAAATGGCTGGGGAAATCTTATCACAGCATATATTTATTTTAGCTAGATATCATGCTAAGATATTCCATCTTTATTAATAGTTCATTCAATCGTAAAATCCCATTGCAATATGTTGTATGTCGACTTGTTCTTAATTTGACGTGTGCACACTTCGAATACACACACAAACACACATACATAAACATAGACACATAAACATAGAGACGGTCAGTTTCCCTTGCCCCCCCGGGGCGGACCACCCAAAGATGGTGGTTACGGATGTTGGCTCTATAGCCTTGATCCTCCAAACTGGGGGGGGGGAATAATCTGTTGAAACGGCTGCTGAGGACTCGAGGAGGCTAACGCTAACTCGATGAGGCAGTACGACCTCGGACTCTTCCAGGTGGTCGTGATCTCACGGACTGTGGCTATTCATGCCCTGAGCCTAGATCCGACCGGGACTGGGGTCGGGCTTGGCGGTGGTTCTTCGGCCCTGCCCGGTGAATGGTTCCGCTGAGTTCGCAACCGCGGCTGCGGCTTTGCTGGATGAGAGATTACGTTAGCTGCACGCGACTCTCACCTATACAGCGCAAGCCCCAAGGGCCACAGCGGTGTGATGTTCGTATAATCCCGACCGGTCAGTTTCCCTAAAGTGATCAAAATGTGTTTAGAAAGTGCAGAGTCCATTTCGATAAGATCTTGCAGTTTAGTCTCAGTATCACAACGTTAGAGCATCGTTTGGCCAGTTCGAAGATCCAGGGTTCGATTTCCGGGTGGGGCAGCAAAATTATACATAATAGCGCATGAACTAATCAACCCTGTAGGTTAGTGCAAAGAGGTCGGAAGTCTGAAAGCGACCCTTGGAACACTAGTACGGATTCAGTGGAATCTGGAAGCTTGAGCGCTGATTTCAAATTGAGAGGTAAACGACCACGTAAGATACTAACCTGTGTAAAAATAGTAGTAGAAGCAGCTGTGGTAAAAATAGTATAAGGTGGTATGTCAGATTGTCAGTTGCCCGCAAATCTGACACAGAGGGTGGAGAAGTTCCCTTCTACGATAGAAGCTAGCAATTTCTTCACAGTAGCTCAATGTTAAATAGTAGTCTGGCCAGTTCGGAGATCCAGAGTTCGATTCCCAGTTTTGACAGCAAGGCTCTTTACAATGTTAAAACATCAACTGTGGTAAAGGCCTGGAAATTATGCTTCATTAAAATCAAGGAAGATGATAATGAAGGTAATCTTGAATTTATATGACTAGTAAAAAAACCGTTCAGTTTCAAAATATATTGAGACAGAAGACATTCAATATTAAAGATACGTATCAGGAGATTTCCGATGCAATGATTACAAATTTATGACTGATAGAAAGTAGGACAGTAAATATAAGGATGATGTGTGACCCGGAGACATATAATTAATTTCATCTGAAAAGGATCAAAAATGTGCGATTTAAGACCACATTGCGATACAATAAACGACAGATGACAGTATGTTTAAGTCTGTAGAGTACGCACTAAACAAATGAACACATAATTATTTATTATTTTTATTACACATATTATTTTTCATTTCGCCGATAGGAGCTTGCAATTTCGTCATAGTAGCTCAACCATAAGGCTTTGGCTGACCAGTTCGAAGATCAACGGTCGATTCCCTGTTTGCGCTGCAAACAGGGAATCGACTCTCTCTTACAGAAACTTTTCCATTGCAATCAAATCAATTTAAAATTTCCTGGAAAACAGTATCTTATTATGCACGTGCGAAGCAAAGTCTTTTGTGTATTTCTAACAAAGCGAAACTAACAATTGTCCGCATTTTTCAATCCCTTTTGATCTAAAACTGCAATAGGTAAGAATATAAAACGTTGAATATATACTGTTATGAAATGCATAACTCTATTTATTAATTAATTTTCATCTAAATCTATTTTAGGAAAAGCGATCTCAAAATTCCATGTTATTCTATCACATTCGGTAAATTCTAATTCGTTTCGATTCTGAAGTGTGTTCTTAAATGTTATTCCAAATTGATATAGCGCCAATTGTGTTATTTCGTCTTATTGTGTGTTTTTTCGACTTGTTCTATTTTTTATGTCATCACGAACACGCGAGCAACTACATTAAGACGCTTATTTCTGAAGATTGTAATTAGTTCAGATGGCGATATAATTTCAAAGCAGGAGGACACTTTCTTGTTGTAGAATGTTATTCTTAAAAGGATATATATCTAATATTAAATTAATAATGAAATAAATTGTTTAAGTCGCGTTTTTAATGAGAGTTCGAAAAGTCACTGAGTTTTTCATATATTGATTATCCTGAGATGTCAGACCGACGCACATCACTTTCGGTTCCGTCGATGCCCTCAACGAATCTTGCTCTATGTGTTAAAACCCTGTGTTCATCTTTCAAGTATCATCGTAAATTATTTTGATGTCCAAAACTCTTTTCTGTATATTATTTGAAGCATGATAATTCTTCATCTAATAAAGAAGAAAGTTAATTTAAATTATCTGAGTTTTATCATTCGTCTGTTCTGCCAGCACGCCACTCATCTCTCGCCATCCCAACATGGATCTACCGTATTCGACGACTCCCAGTGGGGAACCGTCTGCAGCAATAGCACTCCATCACACACCCTTCAAAACCACTATGTCTTCACAGCCATATAGCGTGCCAAGCCAGGAACATTATAACAATACTTGAAATTTCACGATTATTTGCAAAATCCTTAATTTCAATTATTGAAACCAACAGGGCGAAGCGTACATTTTAAAACTGCTTACGTTCACTACGTTTCCTACAATTAACAAGTAAACGACAACTTTTAAACAGCTAATCAAAGCGTGTGCACTTGCGTGCATTATGATTTGAACGTGCATCTGTATATTAAATACGTTTTCGTGATTTAAATGCGTTAATTTGATTTCATTATTTTCCTGCATTCTAATTTTTGCTTAATTTGTATACAAATTATGAAAAGTTATATACTTTTTTGTATTAGAAATTTTAAAATATTGAAATAAATTTTTTATTCTTTTAATTTCATAATTATTTGTTACATTAAATTTTAACTTGAAGATATACTTCATATGTGCATACTTCATATGCGCGAGTCAATTTTTTGCTGAATTTTTTCTAGTTTATGTAACAATATGAATATTTAATTATTCCATGATTCAAAATTTGTCTATATATCATTTAGAAAGTCAGTACTTTTATTCATCTTTTCTTATATTTATAATCCTGATTTATGTCATTCTTATATATTTTCAGGTATTCCATCACCTATAGTTACTTGGTGGCGTGAATCAGTCCTGGTTGATGAAGAGTTTTCACAAACAAGTCAAGGCTACGTGAGAAACGAATTAACGCTACCAAAGCTACATAGGAATGATTTATTAATGACATACACGTGCCAAGCAGTTAATACAAACTTGACAGTTCCGGTACAGTCATCTGTTACAATTGATATAAATCGTGAGTATAGTTTGTTATTCTATAGAGATTAAAAAATGAAAAATTATTGGTAATGAAACAGTACCACATAATAAACAAAATAAGGTGTTTAAATATAAATCAATGATTCCTTTCTACATAAAAGAAATCTAACTATATCTGTCGTATAGACATTTTGTAAAACACAGCTAATAATTTCGCCATATTGTTATCGGTTGGCTTCTTTAACGAATGATATTTCGCTATATTGTTATCCTGTTGCTTCCTTAACGAATGATATTTCGCTATATTGTTATTGTGCGGTTTTTTTAACGAATGGTATAAGGCAAGATTACAGATATAGGGTCCAGTTAGGAAATTAGTTCTTTACAGTATAGACACACTGACATTTATTTCATCATTTGGTTTAGAAAGTAATGTTGAAGCTAATTAATTTCTATTTCTTGTAATATTTTTGCAAGCAATTGCATACAAAAGTTCTACTTAAAGTGATATATACTGTGTTAACAGTAGATAGCACATTACTTGTGTCAATTAATTTAGAACTGTAATTACAATCTCACGCATGCCGTTGAAATGTTAAAACCTGTAATACATTTTAGTTACTATTGCAATTTTGATTTAAAAATATATAAGTTAATGACAATGAGTCAACCCACTGTTTGTAAGTTAAAATCTTGCAAAACTTCCTTGAATAAATCAGGTATATATCAGTAAGATAACGGCAATTTTTTCGAGGGCGTTATAAGCTACCTTCTTCAGGCCAAATGAGATACTCCAGATTTATAGAAAGCATTTCTTGAATTACGATCGAAAATACCATTTCTGTGAAAATATGCATGATTACAAGGTACATTCATAGTAATAATATATCAAAAATTATTATATATCCTGTATTCTTTCTCCGATCATGTTGTTCAGACTATCGATACAAAAAATATATCCTGAGACTTCAAAATTCTTCCAATGGGATATGATTTAAAACTCCGTATACCTAACTTTCTAGTTAAAATTCCCTTCCTTCTCTGAAATACACGAACTGCTTATTATACCGGATTTTCAAAATTGTGTAAAAATGAAATAAATTATTTTCTCTTCCTAATATAAATGTGATTGGCAAAATGTATATTACAAATTTTTCGAACCCTTAAAAGAATGTATTTTAAACACTTTTAATTGCTTCTCAACCGTTGAATGTAAACCCAGAAAGGCATCTAAATATCCACAAAATGTTCAAAATATTCCCAATTCTTTCATATCGTATATATTCACCAGTAATATTTCGATGAAAATTTCTATAAAATATATTGCAAGTACAATCTCATATTTTTTTTATTTTCTAGTGAAGCCCTTAGACGTTCGAATAACAAGCATTCAAAGGCCATTTTCCGCTGGACGTAAAATTCAATTGTCTTGTGAAAGTTCTGGTGCCCGCCCAAGGGCACAACTGACGTGGTGGATTGATAATAAAAGGATTCAGGCGGGAAAAGAGACATTTTCTGATAATCTGACGTCCAGCTCTCTCACGTTCCTGCCTAAGGCGGAAGACAACGGAAAGATTCTGTCATGTAGGGCATTGAATCCATCTTTATCTAACAGTGCGATCGAAGATGGGTGGACTTTAACGGTCTATTGTAAGTATACGTGTATGTTTAGAGATTATTTAAAAGCTAATTTAATGTAAATGCGCCCTTACATGGTGTAGAATATCATATTTTCAGAATTATTGTTAAATAAATAATCCGAACTTGTGCCGAATTACTTTATATATTTATAATTTGATTTATTTTTATTAACACGAAACATCTTAGAGCGCGAGGCAGAGTAAATATTTAAAGACATATGACTTAGATGAAACATTAAATGTGAGTGACATTAAATAACATTAAACACATTAGTGACAATAAATTGTTACGATAAAGTAACGGAAAATAACAGTTATAATTCAAATGCCATGGTTGATTGGCCTTGGCGATAAAGTTCGACGAATTTGGAATAATATTGTTAACTTTGCGAGTTTTAGAAACTTCTCGAATTTTGTAGATTGGCTAAGAACTTCCTGAGAGGCGTGTTTTTTTTTTCAGAATTTTCCACAGAGGATGTGGAATGTAATTTCACCGTCGTTCAATTAGATTGCTGATATGATACGAGTAAATGTATTTGCGGATCTTAATACAGAACTCAATGTGCAATTTTATAATAATTATGTATACACGTTAAGCTGTATTATAAGTTAATACTGGTAAAAGCGTGCAAAACATTTAAATTTTAGATCTGCGCTATCTGTGGTTCAACATCTGAGCTATAACATCATTATGCAATTATCGCCTCCACCTTAAATAACTGTAATCCACATTAAATAACTGGTAATAACAAATACATTATTCTGAAATAGTTTTCATTATATTTTTTCGTCAGTCAACAATAATTAGACTATGTGGAGTAAATAACATCGTTAAATTAAAAAAAATATCCCCATTTTAATTAACTTGTGTTGTAGTCGCCAAAAACTAAGCAAAACACGAGGTTTAGCTATAATTGCATAATTAAGACCACATGTTGTTTCCATGTTCTTAAAAGGTTCCCCAAAAAAGTAGTAAAATTTGCTTCGCAGTTACTAATTGGACTGTGTTCTTTTAATTGGTCAAGAAAATTATCTACCGTGCGTTAAAACTCCATCAATTTCCTTGTTAAATACGTGATTAGGTTTTGCACTGTAGAAATATTTTGCTGTCGCTGAAATTGTTTTCAATCATTCGCGTATAGTAAACTTAAACCCAACTTTGATGATTTTAAAACCAACAATTATATATTAAGTAGCATTGTTATTGACTTTGTTTTTTATGTTCTTCAAACAAAACAATTCCCGTCTGCAAAATAATTAAAGTGTTTTAAAAAGTGCAGATAATTCTTTTCATCAATTCTAAATTAGCACTATTACCAATGCTGATTTCTATACACGATTTCTTGCCGAAATGTGCAGGCCTTTTATTTTGAGTATTAAGTAAACATGTTTATTTGATTTTTTATTTACATCCCTTTCAAATCTGCAGAAATTCTGCATTTATAACAAAAGATAAGCGATGATGTAGATTGAGCAGCCGCTGACAGAGGAAGTTTTGAAACGTGGCGTTATGAGTCAAAACCACAAGCACTACAAAGATCAGTCCAGTACTAACATTTGATGTAACATATGACACAATATGAATCATAACACAATATGAATCAATTGTTGGTACAAATGCTAAACTCTATGTGTAACATAAACGTATTAATTCCAGCGATTCATAATTTGCTTGGTGTTAAATATAGTAATGTGGTTAAATATAATGTTGTTAAATAAATTATTGAATGGCTGTATCAACAAAGTAATTGATGAAGTTTGAAAAAATGTAAATGTAAGGCAGGTATAACAGTAACTGGGATGTTGATGCAATAGCGGAATTCAAAACCCCCTCCCCACGAGAACCTGTTCAGGGACCCTCCATAACGTTCAAGTTGCTAAATAATTATATTTGCTCTCAAAAGTTTTTGAACCATCCCATCCTCCTGTTAACAATTTCCATGAATATGACCTTCTTCTTATCAAGCTTCCGAGTCTCGCAATTTTTATATTTTAATGTTTAACAAAATTTTAAATTATGGTGCCCAGAATTTTCTTTATGTAATGTAACAAGTAGAAAAAGTAATATAATGTTATTTTCCTTATATAGGATCATTTATTCATGGATATAATGTGTATTGATATGTGCATTAATTTCCTCAAAATTTGAAATTTTATTTCAATTTTTATTGAATTTTTATTTGAAAACTTCGAATTATAGGCACTGATACTAGATTTCATAGAAGTTGTATGAATATATAGTGTTACAATATATTCTCTGGAACCCTTGGATGTGCCCTCAGAATACAAGAATGAGTCCAAATTTCTGGATAACTAATACGTTTATTCACAAGCACAGCGTAAGCAGGAACAATATACAGTAAATCAATACTTAAATGCTTCACTAATATCACAAAATAACTGATAGTATTCTCAAAAAGTTGACGAAAGTTACAGTTGAATGTAACTCGTATATCTTCAATTGCTCTCCGACTGAGTGATGATTCCTTTAATAGACTCTCCATAAAAACTTCTAGAAATATATTATATCTCGTACACTATTGATTATTTCGGGGTGTTTCTCAAACTTCCGAAAAGTCGCCAAATATCGCCAAATTAGCGTTAAATCTTCAAATCTGGCAACCTTTTTTTCGCCCTTCGGCATTCTGTAAACCCTAATCTCACATCATGGGGAAGGAGGCCTATACGTTGATAGTTGAAATTGTAAAAGTTAGAAGGAAAAGGAACTTCAAAACATTTTACAAGTTCTCAATAATAGCTTCTTACTACTCCACTATCTGAAAAACAAAAAACGTCTAGTATGACTATCAAATATACAGTGAATTAGAGCACAATTCAGAGCCATTTTATTATTTGGGGTGTGCCATAGATCATATATTTCTGGAGTGCATATAAATGGCGATTTAATCCGCGTCTGGTACATTTACATATTAACATAGTTAAAATTAAAACGGTCATTGGAGCTTATGAAATATTTTGACACGAGTTTCAAGAGGTAGCAAAAGTCTCCTATGATATGACTATCAAATTTGTGCATGCTCTTTTGCAACAACTTTCTGATTGGAAATGAACAACATTTATGTCTAACCCTAATTTTGGGTAATTAATCTCTATACACGAGTGAAAAACACGATATATGTAATGTAAAATACATTACGAAAAGTTATGAGAGACATAATTTTATTGAAAGCTTTATTTTTTCATATTAATTGAAGGATATTTCTCTTGGCCCCAGTCCTCCAATTGGCCCCAATCCTTGGCCCCAATTCTCTTGGCCTACAGCTCTGTCCTGCAATGTGCGGCTTCGCGGTATGGTTGTTCCGCACACCAGGGAACGTACTTTGAACTGGCTTTGCAATGAGTTTAACAAAAATGTGTTTAACTACGTATATATCTATTTTCTGAATGAAGTAACATCATTGAGTTCCTATCTGCTCGCCTTTTGAAATGCCATTCCAAATGTCATTACTAGTTTTTATTCATTTTACAAATTTAAATATGTTTTAATGCTATGATAATCATATTTTTACAGTTGTTCCTGAACTTAAATTATCATTAGGAGCAAACATTCAACCAGATGCCATCAAAGAAGGAACTGATGTATTTTTTGAATGCAATGTTCGAGCTAATCCTTGGGTTAACGAAGTGAAATGGAGGTTTGAAGGTTACCCTTTGTATGGAAATACCTCAGCAGGTATAATTCTTTCTAACTACTCTCTGGTGCTGCAAAAAGTTCGAAAAGAACACAGGGGGTGCTATCAGTGTGTTGCAGTGAATTCTGAAGGGGAAGGACGCAGTGAAGAAGTGATGCTAAAAGTTAAATGTAAGTGAAATAGTGTATCCCTGCTAAATATGTTTATTTAAAATAGTCTATTTAAATCAATTTTGAGTTTTTGTTTGTATAATGCAATGTGTCATTTGCTATAATTATTTTAAATCCAATTTTCTATTACTTGACATAAAAGTGTGATAATATCCTATAACCTTATCCAGGAAAATTATTTTCATTCAGCAGAATCACGTCTAAATTTTGACAATTCAAAATGTATACCATTATCACAGTATGTATTAACATTTATTATATTTTATTTTGAATGTATAAATAGCAAATAATTTTCAAAACGTTTTAAAATGGCATACAACTATATAGTGGTTAAACTCCAGTACGGATTTTATGGGAAATATATATATATATATATATATATATATATATATATATATATATATATATATATATATATATATATATATATATATATATATATCGTGGTTTAATCAACACAGAAACATAAAAAATCTATGTATATATCAATAGATAAGGCTAAATATAAAAAACAATAATTTATTCTAGACGTGTAACGAGCGCGATTACCTCTGAATGGGGATCATAAAATTTTAAGTAAAATATAATACTTTTACACTAATCTCTATATTTTCCTCTCGAAAGTATATCCTTGTTCGAGAACTAATTTTGCAGCAATTAATTGTAATTTTGGAAAAGTTTTATTCTTTGACCTTTGCAAAACATTTGGCAAAATGTAACCAACTTTCCGATTTTGATAAGTTTTGAGAATGTAAAGAATCTAAGCGATTGTTCCATAATTTCATCAGATAACTAGGTTTGCAATTTTCTCTAGAATTTACATAAGGATGATAGAATCTATATACTTCGATTAAGAGGCTATACCATGCGAATGTTATTAAATATTTATCAGTGCATTGAGAATAAGTCTTTGTTTTGAAAATTCGATGTTGATAGATAGCTAAAAAAGTTACCAACTTTATCGTATGCATATTTGCGTTTATTGCTGATTTAATTTAAAAATATACCGATCTTTGAATTCGACTTTTGTGCCCTGATACTAAAAATGCCAATCTAAGAAATATAAAGGAACATTAAATTTAGATCCAAAATGACCTTTAAATTATTTGAAGACAGAAGACTAGATAATTTATTAGATAAATTAGACAGAAAAGATAAATTAGATAAATTAGACAGAACAATTATGATAACTTATTTAAAAACAACACTTATTAGATAGTGACATGAAATAAATGAACGTAATTGCTGTAATATATGAAAAACAGAATTAATTTGTCAAAAAGTAGTATTTAAAAAAATTTATCTTTACCATATATCTTTATCTTTACCATATCCTTTTACCATATCATTTTACCATATATCTTTATCTTTACCATATCATTTTACCATATATACTATTTATGGACGACTATTACCTAATATATAACTATCATCCAAAGTTGCACGAGATCGCAAATGTGTTTTACGTAATGTTAGATTTTCTATTTAACTTTTGTATATGTATTTGATTATCCAAACATTCGTATATCAAAACGTATATTGAAAATTATCTACTGTTCCGTATAAGATATTTAACTTATTAATTATACATATCTCATTCCTTTAGATGCCCCTGTTTGTCGACAGTCAAACGTAGCCGTTCACGGCGTTGCCAGATACGAAGCAGTTAACGTCAGCTGCGAAGTTGAAGCTGATCCACCGCACGTTAATTTCCGGTGGTCTTTGAATAACACAGTGGAAAATATCGATAT
Source organism: Amaurobius ferox (assembly GCA_951213105.1). Classification (NCBI taxonomy): domain Eukaryota; kingdom Metazoa; phylum Arthropoda; class Arachnida; order Araneae; family Amaurobiidae; genus Amaurobius; species Amaurobius ferox. The sequence continues at coordinate 92,709,530 of OX578136.1, forward strand.
TCCATCCCATTCATCTGATGGTACACTAAGTTCAGTTGTTTACACTCCTCGAACTATGTTGGGATATGGAGCATTGTTGTGTTTGGCACATAATGATATTGGATACCAGAAAGATCCATGTGTTATAAGGATAATTCCTGCAGGTATGTTTAGTTAATCAATTAACATGCATTTCTACAATATGTATTTCAGGGAAATGCCAATATCAGTACCTTGGAAATGCTTAGCATTTACAAATCTGCATACACAACTTAAAAGCAACCCACTATGCTTGTGTGCGTCAGATTAGGAATTTAAAATGATAATTTTGGGTATATAATGTACGCGTTTGTTGTCAATGGAAGTTATGGATCTTGGGATGAAAGATAATTCAGGACAGGAAATTTCGTGCTGTATTTTAAACAGGACTGAGACCTCTTTTCTCTGTTTATTAAAAATGTTGTAACATATATTTTGTTTTCTATGAAATGTGAATTGTTTTTCTTTGAAATATACAAATAATTAAATAGTGTCTTAATCATACATTTTGACAAGAAATTTTTATCTGAAATATTAATAATTAACAAGTTTTGATATTGAAAGAAAAATGTTGTGCATTAGAAAAAAATAGCGTTGCAGAATCACATTTTATATATTTTCCAACTCAGAATTTATTTACAAAACACAGACATATACTTCAATATATTATGTACATGATTTATAAAATACTGCTTCGGTATGATAAATTTATACTACACTGGCCATGGCTGATTGTTGTCAGCAATACACAATTTAAAACAGCTTGCTAAAGATGGTGTATATATATATATATATACCATCTGTTCTTAGCAATTGCCCATTCAAAACTCGATAATTGCTAAAGACGGATCATAAATTGCAATGCAGCAAAACATTAAGCGGAGGTGGAGGCCCAGCAAGATAAAATATTTTTGCCACACTGTTCGGACATTAGAATAAAGATCATTTATTGTTCTGGAAAATACAGAAGGTTTTGAAACATCTGAAAGGGAAAAGTGTTCATTTAATGCTGTGTACGGAAAAGTGGAAAAATGCATATGAACGACAGCAGGCATCTGTGAGAAAGGTGTCTATACGGATGTGTCCACGGTGAATTACGATGCAATATGCAATATTCAACACATCGTGCCATGCTTTGCACAACATTATCCAGTAGCTGTTGATGTAAGTTATCCCACTCCTCTGTCAGTGCAGGGATGAGAGTGTTCACGTTTGTATTGGAGGATAGTTTCGACCAGCAAGTCGCCTCCCCAAAGAACCCCAAACATTTCCAATGGGGTTTAGATCTGGAGAACGTTCTGTCCATACGAGCTATTGAATACCCTCGCTGACTAGACAATCCTGAACAGCAAGTGTTCGATGACATGGTGCGTTGTCATCCATTAAAGAAAATTTATCACCGACAACACCATGGAAAAAACGAACATGAGACCGTAGAAATTCATCAATGTATCTTTGGGAGGTCATAGTCCCACTTGCAACCACATGTAGGGGCGTGAGACCATTGTCCATGCTGCATTCCTATACCATCATACTGCATGTCGGATGTCGGTCCCTTTCCTGGATATTTTCTGGACGATAATCAGTACCAATCTCACGCCAGATCAGTTAGCGTCTGCAATCCGATGACAGACTGAACACACTCTCATCTGAGAATAGTACGCACGCCGTGTTCTGTTCTGTCCAATTGCGATGCTGACGACACGATTGCAAACAGGCAGTATGGTGCAGTCTGGACAATGGGACACACACAACATGTGTACTGGCGTATAATCCCCCTTCTCTCAAACGCCTGGCTACAGTTTTTCGGGATATCCGCTGTCCTGTAGTAGCAAGAAACTGATTTGTCACCAGCTGAGCTGTGATGCGACGGTCCATTTTTGCCGATATTACAACGTACCTGTCTCCTGCAGGCGTCGTACTTCAAACACGACATCTCCAGTGACGCTTGCTACACATTCCAGTTGTTTTAAATGCTTGTCACAGCAGTGAAACAACGGTGAGGGTGATGTCGAACACCCTGGAAATAGCTGCTATTTTTCTTCTTTCTTCGATCTTTTCAATAATTCGGCCATGAGTAAAATCATCTAAGTGATATCGAGGAGACATACCGAAAATTTCAAACCCGTCAACTGAATATTTCCCGTAAAACTTTCACTTGCAACAACTCTCCACATGCCTCAAATTCTTTAAATCTCTTAACTGCACTACCATGTGACGAACAGGCGTGGAAATGAAATATTTGCATACGCACACCACTTGCTGTATTTCGCACTTATTCAAATTTTCCACATTTCACTTCCCTTCATTTTCTGCTTGTTATGGAGATGGTGTCATCCGTCCTTAGCAATTGTTGTCCAGCAGTATATATATATATATATATATATATATATATATATATATATATATATATATATATATATATATATATATATATATATATATATATATATATATATATATATATATATATATATATACATACATATATATATACATATATATATATATATATATATATATATATATATATATATATATATATATATATATATATATATATATATATATATATATACATACATATATATATACATACATATATATATATATATATATATATATATATATATATATATATATATATATATATATATATATATATATATATATATATAATAATATATATATAAATAATATATATATATATATATATATATATATATATATATATATATATATATATATATATATATATATATATATATATATATATATATGTATATATATATATATATATATATATATATATATATATATCATCTTGATTAAAAAACTTAAGATTATAATTTTTGTAATTAAAATTTCATAAACGCAGCATTAGGTTTAAATTAATCTGAAATTACTATAAGATGATCTTGGTTATACGCATTTATACTACTAGCTAGTTATCCAGCCTTGTAAAAATTGTCCCTGAATTACATTATATAGTGCAGAAAATATATTTTAAACTTTATTTATTTTATTATTATTATTATTACTTTTTCATTTTTAATAAATGAAAAAATAGGCTTGTGACATAAAAACTAATAGTTTCGCACCTTTATGCAGTATAATGGCGGTTTACATATTAAATACGACATCAAAATTAGATGATTTTTTCATCTTTCAAATTTCAATTCAGGGCCTTTGTATTGAGAAACGAACTTTGTTTATCTTTAAATGATAATAGATGACTCATTTTAAATACTTCAAATTTATAATAATGTGACAACGACTTGATCTAATGAAAGAATAAACAATATGTATTTGCCAACAATTAACTATTTTATAACATTTAAAGTTTTTTTCATAAAACCGTGCATGCAATTAGTTGAAATGCAGTTGAATTGTTAGTTGAAATGCAGTTGAATTGTTAGTTGAAATGCCGTTGAATTGTTAGTTGAAATGCAGTTGAATTGTTAGTTGAAATGCTGTTAAATATTTTCATACAGCAAAAACGTTTATTAAAACATTATAAAAATGCAACCCATTATGAAATTAAAGCAAATAACTACATGTATTATTTCACATATTTTTAAGTATTCAAAGAATTAAAAAAAGTACAACCAGTTAAACTGTAAATAATAAACTTATGTGTTTCTACTAATGACTATTATGCATAATGGTTTCTGCACACAGGGCCTCCTGAATCTGTTAAAAGTTGTACAGTGTCCAACCAGTCAATATCTTTCCTTCTTGTGGAGTGTGAACCCGGCTATGACGGAGGCATGCGGCAAACATACCATTTAGAAGTTTACAATTCCGCTGTAGACCATCTACAGGCAAATGTATCTTCAAAGGACTCCCCGGTGTTTCAAGTTGGAAATTTGCCATCAGCTACATCCTTTATATTAGTTCTTTATGCTTCTAACTCAAAAGGAAGAAGTAACTCTGTAGCGTTAATGGCAAATACCCTGATGCCTGCTGAAAGAAGAACTGATAAAGAAACTACAAATGGTAAGATTAAGAAAAGAACTTACAGTTTTGTTCATGATTTATTGCATGTAGAAAGAGTAAAGGAGGAAATATATTGCACTTCTGAATATCGGTTTTTAAGTTGCTTATAAACTATTTTTAAATGCAGTATTAAGAATGAGTTTCTGTGCATATGCATTTAAATACAAAAGACACAGGAAAACAGATGTTGTGAAAAGAATGCTAAGTTATTATTTAGAAAAGGAAGGAATTTAGAAGCACAAAATTTGAGTATGTTTCTAATAGTTATTTTTATCACATTTCTTATCAAAAGGTCAAACATAGGTACATTTAAATAACGAAAAGATATATATAATTGATATAAAAGATATATAAGATATATATTATAAAGATATATATATATATATATAAGATATATATATTAAAAATATAAAATATATATATTATCTATTAATTTCCCTGCAATATATGGTAATGTATTGGGAAAGTATTGGAATCATACTGAAAATCGCAACTCGGGTTTTCGACTGATCTATACGTTTCGAGACCTCTAGAATACGAAAACACTAATTTTAGCGTGACGTCTGTGTGTCTGTCTATCTGTGCAATGTATGTATCTACTCTAACTAAAAAACTAATGGACCGAATTTCATAAGATTTGGTAAGTCACTTGGGTGAGACCCTGGTGCTGAATAGTTTTTGGTAGGATTCGGGAAAGAAAACCTGCCTTTTTGGTGAAATGGCCGACAAAAATTACTTGTATCTACTTTAGCTGAAAAACTAACTTACCGAATTTCACAAAATTCGGTAAATTAATCGCTTATGGGTTACCCTGGTGCTGATTATATTTTGGTACGATTTAGGAAAAAATAACCTGCCTCTTTTTGCAAAATGACCCGCAAAAATCGTCAAAATCTAAAATAAAAACTACGTATGCTCAAAAGTATCCATTAAATGATTGTTTTTTACGGGACTTTTAACGAAGAAAGGAATAAGATCAACCCCATTACACTAGGACTAGCGGTTCCCGAGATATTTTAGTTTTTTCATAGTTTCTCTACGCCTCTATGAAATTAAGTCCAGTTGCCAAATGAGAACGAAAATTGAATTAAAAGTGAATTTAATTTAATTAAAATAAATAGAACGTGAATATATATCCTCAGGGAAAAACATGTGCTGCGCACATCAGATTTTTTTTTATTGGTACCCGATTTTCCGATTATCCAATATCCATATACAAATATTGTTTCACGGTTGCGGGTTGTATACATGAGCTTATATTTGACACATTTTAAAAAATTTAAATTTCCACTGATGAAGGACTTTGTAGCGTCCGAAAGACATCTGGACATTTTGTAAATTAATGTGCGTCATTGATTGTGCGGCAACAAAGACATCTGATCAGATGCTTGGAACCTATACCCGAATTATAAGAACGGAGCCGAAGCTGGCTTTTGCTCTATGATTATAATGTCGGTCTTGTAAGCACGAGGTCCCGAGTTCAGTCCTAGCTTGGGACAGGCGACGCCCAATCGCCACAATGGTGTTAATATAAAATACGTTTTTACCAAACTTGGTTAAATTTACTAAATAAGTTAAGTATTTACTAAATTGGCATGTTTCCATTCTTATTGATGCATGTATATAATTTTTCGTTATAACCTATTATTTTAATGAAATATAAGCATGTATCTTACTATTTCTAGTTCCTCCTGAAGATAATACCAATGTGAGTCCAATACTTGCTATTCTAATTGGAGTGGTTGCTGTACTGGTAATAGTAGCTATAGCTATTATTATTGTAATGAAAAGACAAAGCAGGGATCCGGAGAAAGGTATGGTTTGCATTAATTATTTGTATGTCAGTAACATTTTTGTGGGAAAATTATTTAATTAATTATAGTATTATGTACATTTAAATAATTCGTCATTATATTTAAACTATATAATGTATTCGAATAAATATATTGGTATTAATCCGTATTATAAATATATTTAACTACTGTAAATGATGCTTTATTTGATTCATCATATAATTTTTATCATAGAAAATAAAAATTATAAATTGCAGATTCATTTAAATATCTTCAAAATTGTAGAGAATAAGTAAGCTTGAGAAACGCTGGACCAAGTGTATCGAAAAGAAGGACTATGTAGGCAACTTGATCAACCTCTGCATTTTTGTACATAAATAGAAAAAAATAATGTGAGGATAATTTTTGACTTTCCATCATATATACTAGAAAAATTAATAAATAATACCGAGCAATCACAAAACAGTAAAACTGTAAGTTAAGCAAAGTAGTTAAAACAAACATTAAATTTTTATAGTCTTTAAATAATGAAAGTAGTGCCACCATGCCGAAAAAAAGAGTAACAGCATCAAAAAAACTTAAGTAACGTATAACAGCACAAATAATACAATAATGCAGAATACAACTATTTCGATTATGCACTGCACACCCTTCGTCAGTAGAAGAGAAACAACAAACCCGAAGTCCAAAAGGAGAATGGGCGCGAAATAAGCAGGAAGATTATATATCCAAGACCTGGATTAAGAAAGGGCCAATCAGAAAGAAGCATGAAGAACAATCTAGTCAACATGACAGGAATATCCCCTACAAGACGTGTCAAGTCAGAACAAGAACAAATTGGACTCAACAAGACGAAAAAATTTTCAATTTATACATAAGGAACCCTAAAGGAATAGAACGAAGATAAGCCGTGGACAAAAATGGAGCACTGTACAAATTAATACCTTAATTAATGAAATTTTATGGATATGGCAGGCTTCAATAATTCAAGATTGATGTGCATTTTTGTGTGATCCTGAAGAAATCTGAAGAAATCTCAAGACTTTGATCAAATTGATAGCGATGTTGAGCAATTGAAGATTTTCAAGTAAAAGTACTCTACCTAAATTGGAAGGTAATTCAGATTAGGTTCTTCAGGTATGAGCATCAGAGCCAAATTAGCCCTTATATACATATATAAATATTTCAAAATTATTTATACAGTCAATAGTTCAGGAAAACAACGAATATTTTTATTTTCCTTTACGAAAGTCTTTGATATCATTTTAATCTACATTTTGCTTAATCCCAAGCGTCAATCCCAAACGAAGAAACTTTAAAATAGACAGCTATTTCTTATACTCTATCCCAAACAGTTCGATTCCCCCTTTGCAGGCATTAGCGTCCATGGACGCCAATGTCTGCAAAGGGGGAACGGACTGTTTGGGAGAGCCTATGTCAAATACCTGTCTTTTCGAGAGTTTCTTTGCTTGGGATTGACTCTATCCCATCCATAATCAAAAGGTTAAAATACTTTGTTTGACCCAAATGCTGCAAAACATTTCAAAATTTAGACGGCATGGGGTCTCTACGCATCTTCATATACCGCCTTACCGAATTGTGCTAATAATGTGCCCGATAACGGACATTCTATTGATACTTTAAATTAGCGTCTCTTAGAACTATATGATCTTAACAATCAGCTACCTCGAAATTGATTTATAACCTTTGAAACGATTCTCCCTTTTGATATTCTTCCTAATTTCATTCAATGTAGTTTATTAATATTCCAATGCTTTGCACTTTGCAGCTGAGGAATATATGGAAGAAGCATCATTCAGCCTGCAACATCCATTAAAACTTTTCCAATTAGAAGTGCTGGCAATTTCGAGTTTTCTTTCATATGTGAATTATTTTGTGATAATCATAAATTCGTTATTTACAATTTCGTTATTTACAATTGGTTTGATTCTATTTTTACCATTTAAATCATATTTTATCCTTTAATCATACTTAATCAATAATTCTGCATTTTTAGGTCCTCCGATTCAGGATCACGTGATCAAGTAAGTACACTTCCTTGAAAGTGGTTATCGTTATTGAAATACTTTTCAAAATTTTAAGATGATCAAAATATGTTATTTTCGCAATTTAGGTGCGATATACCATTGAAAAAGGACACCGATGATATTCCAGATTCAACAGTAGAGAGCCCGGATGTTATACCCAATACGACGGACTCTCAAGGTAGTGTAATAAAAATATATGTATTTAGTTTTTAAATAAAACTAGCAGCATACCCGTTCTTCGTACGGAGTATATAATACAAATAAACTTATAATTCGCAATCATGTGCAAATTCTGTGAAAATATAAAATTTATTGCTCCTAAAGAGAAGCTTAAGAATATATGTTCTCATTATACAAAATTATCTTCAAGGGCAGATTTAAAGAATAAAACATCCTGGCCCCTTTTGTAAGCAAATTTACAAAAAAAAAGGAATTGAATCAATATATGCAACACCGTACTACTTATATTGTCGCAGATTAGAAAATATGCCCGTGTGTTAGTAGAAGATTACCCGTATTACAATATGAGTCTCAAAAATCTTTGCCAAAATAAAAGAGATGACGTAATAAGTTGAAAATATCAATAATCCCCGTACTCTTTATACAGAAGGTCGTAATTGATTCCAATATATATCAATATATATCAAAACATATACCAATATACCTGTACTACTTATATTCTCGTAGATTAGAAGATATATCCATGTATTTGTAGAAGATTACTCGCACAACGTACAATATATGTGTTTAAACAATTTTTATCATAATAAAACAATTTCATGATAACTTGAAAATATCAATAATCCCATAATCAATAATCCCCGAAAATATCAATAATAATAACGTTTAAACCTGAAGACCATAATTGATATTATTCAGTCAAAAATTCTATAAGAAAAATCAAATCGTTCTTTTCTAAAATACATTTTTATATCAATTTATTTAATATTCAAATCGAAAAAATAATAATTAACATTAATAGACAGATTTAATTTAATAGCGTTTCTGAGCAACATGATATAAAATAGAATCTTCCTCATAAACTGCGAAATAAAATAACAATTTTGTTTTCTTTATGCTTTTCCTTGTTCAGTAAAAGCTTGTGAAAAATAAACCGTGGAGATAGATTTCCCATTTAAATCATGTTTCAAACAATTCATGTTTTCAAAATGTAAGTAGTTAGCGCAAAAAATCTCCCATCAAACTCAGAGATAAAGTTTAAATTTACTTTCAAACGATTTTCAAGCTTTTCGTTTGGATAAACCACGGAGTTGGAGAGTAGAACTCCTACGATAAAGTTTCGTTTTTCATTAATATCTTGACAATCCCTGGTCTTAAATACTCAAAACTTGGGATAAATTTATGGGAGGCTATTTCATGGATATCCACAAAATTTCATCAAATTCAGTTCAGCCGTTCTCCTGTGATGATGAGACAAACGAAAATTTCGTCATTTACTAATATCTCGCGAACCATTAATTGTAGAAACTCCAAAAATGGACTAAATTTTAAGTGGAACATTTTCCAGGCTACCCACAAAATTTTATCAAATTCGGTTCAGCCGTTCTCCCTTGATAACGAGACAAACAGACACACAGACAGATTTTCAATTTTGTTTATATAAATTTAAAAATATGCATTTCCAGAAACTTAATAGTTTACATTCAATAAAATGTCAAAATACATTACAAATGCAGTTTGTCTTACGTTGTAAACTTTTGTTTGAAACTTTTGTATTACAACTATTCTTCGTAATGTAAAACGTGGAAGGAAAAATATTGAATACCTTGTATTACATTTTTAAACTCAGTATATTCGTTTTTGTTCTCAGATATAAACTTATTCAAATATAAAAGTTCTGTCTTTGAAAAATGAAAGTAATCAAATGGCTCAGAGATTGATTAGTGTACCAAATCATATACCCTATTTATAACTCACTTTTGATTCGCCAAGTACTTTTTTTGCTTCAAGATCATTAGAGTTATAAAGTGTATTCCCAAAAGATATGCTATTTCAAATTGAGCACATTATACTCTCAAGATAAGATAATTAGGATCATTGGTATGGAAACAGAGATAGAGAGCGCAAAATTTTAAAAAGAAGGTGGCTGTTTATGAAAAAAAAAATGTCTGTTAAAGAAACTCCTGCGTTTTGCAAAATGTAATCACTTAGGAATGTGATATAAATAGCCAAAAATTATATAAAAATAAAAAGAAATAAATAGTTTCCTTTAATTTTACTAGCATTGTAATATATGTTGTTTATAATATTTTAAGTGTACTCTAGCTGCAGTTTTTTTTCAATATTAATGCATTTATAAATGTTTTATAGCATGCATATTCAGCAGCATTTTTAGAGCGGAATTTTAAAGTCAGATTATTGTGAAACATTTTAGATTGTCAGCCTTTCTGATAAGTTAAAGTTGGGCCCGTATTAACTCGAAGGGACGCGCCTCTTTCTCTGACGTAGATGCTCACGCGGGATATACAGAACTCTACAAATATTTAATTAATTAATAAATTGAAAAAATAATGGATTAATAAGTGTAATGATATTTAATGAAAAGCATTAGTTGATAACATATTAACGTAATGCTTCGAATCTTTATAATGTAAGTATACATGTATAATATACATAAGGAGTCGGCATGGTAAATATTTGAAATTATTGTGAAGATGTGCAAAAATATGCAAAAATACAGTAATAAAAAATGAAAAAATACAGCTTATGGGAAAAATGCACCCAAATTCCTCTATATTAAAAATTATTTGGTGATTTTTTTTTACTGCATTATGAACAAGCGGCAAATCGTGCAGTTTCGAACCTGTTAACGTACGTGCTAATATGAGCCCGCAGATGTGCAAGACAATATTAAAATTATACTTATGCGTTATTTAATTAATTATTAATTAATTAAAGTTTGTTAACAAACATTTCATTGGTCTAACTAATTTCCACAACGTCCCGATTCCGTTAAGAGGAAAAAAATAGATCACAACATTAGTTAGTAAATTTAGAGCAATCTGGCCTTATTGTTGATTTTTACAAACAAACATATATTTTCTCAACTATTGTTATCATAAAAAATTATGAATAAAATGTAATTATTATTGCACAGCAATTACATATCTGATCGTTGTAAATAAGTTCATGTTTTCTTATTACACATAAGTGTAAATAAGTAACCCTTAGTTGCACAGTTACATTTCGTGGGCCGGACGAAAGAGCTCGCAAGACGAGTTTCATCGATCGGTGTGCATCAGAGAATAATAGTCGAAGCCCCAACCGGTATGCTCCACCCGCGTAGTTAGCGTTACGAATAAATGAGAGTGGACAGGGGAGATGGTATACGGAAGTCGGCTAGCTTCAGTGAGTACGGGACACGAGGACGGTCTTGCTCCCTAGACTGTCTGATAGAGTTCGTGAATAGAGCTCCGGAGGTTGCTGAGCACCAATTAAGAAAGTAAGGACCTCAAACGGGCATATTATGAACGTGTAGCTAGTGGCAAGAAAGAGCTCGCAAAGCGAGTTTCGTGGGTTGGCGAGAGTCTGCAATCAGAGGGAATTGGGGAACGTCCCCTATTTCCACAAACACATCTGTTATGGAACACAAGACTTAAAATCCGACGAAAACACTGAATTGTGTACTTCGACTGTTTGAGCAACTTCTTCCACAACCGTAAGGCGTTAGGAATGGAGGTTTTACCTGTTTACCCAATAAAACCCTTCTCTTACACAGAATGATTCTCTTATTTTATTCTCAACTTTGATTGTCTCCTTTTCATCTTTCAGTTTATATATCAGACTCAGGAGAAATGACAGAAAAGAATGAAACAACGTATGAATTTTTCAAATCTAAAGATTATCCGTATGATTACATAACAGCTGTTCGATCCCAGAAGATGACTAAGGTATGTTTTAATTACATTTATATAACAGTTATAGAAAATATTTTATCAAATACACCTGTTGCATTAAGGTTAAAATTCTTGAAACACTATGATGCTATTTTAGTGTAGCATATATCTATAATAATAAAGGAAAATGATTGTTTCTCTGACTTTGCTACCTGTATCAGAAGATCTAAGAGTCGAAAAGCCATGAAATTCGGTACAGTGGTACCGTGGCTTCCAAACACTTCATCGATATTTTTATTAACTTCAAATTATTTTTTTAGATAATTAACGTTGAAACGTCTTTTACGTGATTTTCGCACAAATCTGTTCCTTAACTCTAAAAAATGTTATTGGAAAATTTCCATTTTAACGCCATAGAGAAAATTACGTTTCAAACAAATTTTACACGAAATCCGTACTACCGATAGACGAAAAATTATTGAAAAAATATACTTTTTGTTTTTTTTTTGAAGTCGTGCTCAATTTCATAGTTGCGATATAAGAAAAACTTACTGACAATTTCGATCTACATAATTTTACAGATATTTATGTGAATATTAGAAGCACCTAAAAATGGTAATATGTCTGCTGTCATCAGTTTAATAACTATAAATTTTTATGTAAAACCCCATAGCTTATCGAGACAATTCCAGCAACGTTCTAAAATAAGTTAACCTCCTTCCTTGGGACCAGGGTTAAAAATGTTCTTTTTGAAAAATAATCTGTTTTGTAATTATTTAGGTAAAAAGGCAGGGAGAGTGATGCTACGTTATCCCACGATAATTATTTCTTCAGCGCAACTTTATAATTCGTTCTGGACGAGTTGATTACATGTATTATTATTCAAAGTCCCCCTAATGCGATTTTTTTATTAATTCTATGGATTGATATAACATTTGATTGTGTTTTAATGTTTTATAATTTGCAATATTGCTTACAATTCTAGAAGTTTTATTTATTGCTAGAAAATTTATCCGCCGTTTCTCGGGATTTAAGATGCAAATATCTGATTACAACTGCACTGGAACTCACAGAGAATTCTCAAAAACCAAATACAACTTTACCAAATACACCCACTTAAATCTGAAATAAAATTATTAAATGCTGGGTGGGAGCACACATGGATACGCCACAACCGCTCATCTAAAATCCTGAACATCGTCGGGTATATTTTCTAGCAATTCTTAAAATATTTTCTTCTACGTAGCAAATGAAAAGAACGCAATGAATAAGAACAGGCAATGTCGCAAGGTTAGAAATCTAGCTATCTAGCTTTGTTTCTGAGGAACGGAAGTTAAACTGAACAGAAAGGAAACTTTTGTTATAAATAAAAAATATGTTTATACATTTGTGTTTAATAATACTATATTATGAGTTTATAGAATATACTTGAGATTTTGAATATATATATGTTTGCAAACGTAATTAAAAAAAAACTTGGTACTATAGAAACACAATTTTAACAATTTCGATAACAAAAAAAGAGGAGTACTATTTGAACCATGACATATTTTACAATTATGTGAATAAAGAAATTATATTTATTAATTCTTTAATATGATTCATACAACCATGACATCAAGCAATTATGTAATTGTGCAGCTATAAAACTGAGAGTATATTTCTAAAAAATGGACATGTTATACTAATCTACAGATTTTTATATATTATTGGAATAGTCGTATCGAATTTTATTTCGAATACCTGAATTTTTCCAGATAATTAAATCCGTCTGTTTCACGCACAAAAAGACTTCATTTGTAAAACAGATAATTCGGTTCAAAAATGACAAAATCGTGATAAACTCATAAAGATCTGATAGTCGAAACCATCGACTCTGAGCGTTTCTTTGCACTTATAAAGAATAATTTGCTTCTCAGTTAAACATAAATATTATTGCAAGAAATTAACAATTCTGAAAGAAATTAAGTATTGGAACAAAAAATATATATTTTCCTTTAATTTTGATGCAGAAAATTTAAGATTACAATTATTCATTAAATACGAAATATTTCAGAAAATGCAAATTTACTTTTATATATTTAGTATTATTTCATGACTTTCAAATCATATGTATCACAAACAATTGGGTTGTTGAGTGCGTTGTACAACTGAATCTGTAAAAGAAAATATAACTTTTGCAAAGTAATCAACAATATTTTATAATTTACACGTTTTTTTATAATTTACTCGTTTTTTAACCAGAATTTCATAAACTTACCATCAGACCTTACCATCGTATATGAATCGCCATAGCATTAAAACCATATTTTTAATAAGCAATGGTAGAAAATGCTCTACTTTTCACTACAATTAAATTAATAATATTTTCAAACTCCCAGACATGTGCAAACGTAACCATTAAGCATTTTCACTCATAAATGCACATTTTCACTCTTAATGAATCTTAAATGCACTCTTTTTCATCGAAATTACTTGAATGAATACAGCCGTTTAATTATATTGCATATGAACTCTGAATTCCATAAATTAGAAGCAGACTGTATGATTTTGTTAACATTATTGATTTCAGTAGACGAGCTTTCCTGAATAGCGGCATATATCATATTTTATTTCCTAGATTATAATTAGCAGCTAATGGTAAAGATCAATAACTAAGGCAAAATAGATTTATTGACGCTGATTGACGCACTGGGACCGTAACTGAAAGCTTTATGGACGCTTCCCACCAGAGTGTTTTGCAACGATGCCATGCTTCTTGTTTAAATATAGAATTTATTATATCCAACGGGTTAAAAATTACATAACTTTGTTTCTTTCAGAGGGATGAAGAAATCACATACGCAGAGTTAGCGCACAAAGAACCCTCTTGCCCTGTAGTAAATCGACTTCAGCCAGCAACCGAATACGCCGAACTAGACTTTCAGCGGAGACTTGGGGCAGCTCCCTACCCGTGGCCTTCTTCAACACACGAGGAAGCCTTAAGATCTTCCCTCGACGCTAGCGAATTCCCATTAATATCGGGAGCATCGAGGAGGAGCAAAGTAAATACCTTTATATCTTAGATTCTATGTAAAATGCTGCATAATTCGTAGACTACATACTTATCTTGTTATCTGAATTTATTTTATATTTTTTATTTAGAAGTTAAAATTGCAGTAAAAATGTAAAAGTAAACTTATAAAAGTGAAATTTACAAAGTTCAGGATGCATAAAAATATAGAAAGGGACGGTATCTCATAACATGATATTCAATAAGCAAAAAAGTAGACCGAAGACTGAAAGTTATTTGGATTTATAGATACTGGTGTGAAAATTGGAGTATTGGAGAAATGATTTTCGGCTATACAGACGTCAACAGTGACTAATGTGGCCCTCCATGGTCCGCAGGGCGATATAGTACTAGGGAAAATGGTGGTTTTGTTTTATACTATGAACACTAGATAGATCATGTTTCTGTACAGAGAGATTGCTGGTTTTAATGCCTTTATACGAACTTTCTTAATTTTCTGCAGATAGTCAAATGTAAAATGATCCTAAACTATGTTCTCCAGTTTTTCATTATGAGTTAATTGTTTTGGTCACATAACTGAGATCAAATTTTTATTAATTATTTAGAGATAAATTGTTAAATCTCCGAACAAAAATTACAAACAACTTATCTCTTCACACAATCTAAAGAACTTGAGTCATGAGATAACAATTATTATTCTTATAAATTTTGTAGTTTTGTTTCTAGTAATTCTATGTTTTTTGAAGAACTCGTACTTCAATAAAGTATTTACGTATTTAAAATGAACTAAACTGTGGCTCTCCTTAAAGTATAATATTCATTCCTATCACTTATGTACTAATAACATCAATGTTTATTTAAGTCGAACGGTGTGAATACTGTGAATTTTTTGTCATCAGTATTTTTTCAAATAAAAACATAGATGATGAAAATTTTCCAGAATTTTCATTAAAATATTGTGAATTCTTTATTAACAGATATCCATAAGAAACGGGTGACTGGAAAACTCTGACACTTTTACTGGTCTGGGTCACATAAATCCTTAAAGTCCATACAGAATCCTTCTTCAGTGGATTGTGTGATAATTATATACAATATACGTTAAATCTTTTCGTATTTTTTTTTGTCTTTTAATTAATTGTTTTTCGTGATCACATGAACAGCAATTTTATATATCAAAAATTATCTTTTCTGCATATAATAATTCATTTTTTATATTTTTATATTTCTCGTTGTAAAAGTGAAAGGCATAGTTTTCATCTAAAATTGTATTCTCATTTAAACAAATATAAAAATACTAAACACTAATTAGGACGTTATTTTTCAGGAGAGTTTACACATTCCAGAAACGACGACAGAGACTACGCCCTTGTGAAAGTCAACGGCAGTGTAAATAAAACATTACAAAATCAACTGCAAAGTGAAAAAAGAATATTGCCATTTTTAATAAATATTCTACTATGGGGGATTGTATGCATTGCTAAGTGGATCACTCACAGATGTTTTGGAAAAGTTGCCGTCCTAAGAAGAATGATTCTTTAGCACTACTGTAAATGACTTAACCAGTAGGCTAAAATATGATGCTTGTGTGAAACGCGCGTTTGTTTTGTGGTGAATATTTAATGATGTGATGAATGTTAACTGTGTTCTAAACATTCCTTACAGAGTGCCGACATGTGTGTGATCACTTTTTTCTCAACTGTTCAAGAATTCAAACTAGTTCTTACGGGAACATGTTATCTTGAGTATGGAACATTCTTTATAAAATAATCAATCCCATAAAAATAATTTATACTGCCTAAAGAATAAGAGTCACTTTCTCAAGTTGACTGTTGGAAATAAATCAAATTACACAAATAACAGTTACAGTGGATAACATACCTTGAGTAGCTAAGACTACAGTTTCTATGTGAAACAATTTCTATTAAGGTTCTTTTTATAGATATTTTATGGAAAACTATTGAAAGAGGATTATATTTCTGGATACTAAGAATTTCCTCAACTGAAAAAGGGAACTTACCAATCCTTAAATGCTCAACATCGGTTGAATACCGGTGAGATCCTTGCAAAACGAATTCAACACGAAATACTCATTTAGTGCTACTTTTCACGCTCAAAAAAATCCTGCTGTGAGTCTTTCTTCTGTATTTAATTTGAATGTGGATCCTCGCCTTAAGCATCTTTCCACGGTTACTTAACAATGGTTCTGTTGCATTTTCACCTTGTTCGATGCATAAAAAGGAGGAGGATGTTCGGTGCTATTTTGAAAAGTTTTCACCAAATATGGTTACATTCATAAGTTACATTCAAAAATTGTATTTTTCATTTTATTTTAATTTAATTTTATTTTAATATGCCACTATGCATGCAATTTTTGTTTCATACTTACAACTTTTGTAAAATGTTTCTAAATGCACAAGTAATTGTTTAATAACTTTTAAGTTGATATTTTACTAATATTATATCTTCTTATTCGCTTGTATGTATTTAGGAACATATACAATATTCAAAACAACATTATTGCAATATATCATTTTTAATGTAGTTGATTTCCATTAAGAAACAAATCGTGTTTTATTTTTTATGACTCAACGCTATTGAAACATTTTAAATAAATGTATTGGAAATGATAATGTTTAAAAAAACACTAAAATTTAATTTTAAAAAATACATTAAAAAATGAATCTAAATTTTCCCCCAAAACAAATAAGAAAAAAAAGTAAAAATATTTAGTTAGAATTTATACATTAACTTTTCAAGTATAACGTCTAGGTATTTTACGAAATATATGTTTTTAATGTGCTTAAGTTCCCCTTCTTTTATTTTAACGATATAATAGGGCAATGAAGATAGTGTTGTGTCTCAACAGACTTTGAAAATATTATAAAGAGAATAAGACAAATCTCTACTTTGTTAGAAATAATCAACACTAATATATATTGCAGTGTTAAGGTACTCGCCCCGAATGTTATTATTAGTGATATTTAGCTATAGTCACCTTCGATATAAGTGGAATAATTTCCCTTAAAACTGTACTAAATATTTGTCTAAATTATTCATATCAATGTAGAAATATAATAAATACTTTTTGGTTCTTTTACATTTCTTAAAAATGGGGCCTGCTATATATATAATATTTCATTTACTTCATAGTGGCAATTATCAAATAAACCGATTAATAAGAAATGAAAAATGGCCTGTTCTTTATCTTAATAAATCAAAGCTTTCCACATTGAAACAATAATAACTTCGATTCATACTGTGTTGCAGCAATAAAAAAAATTGAACAATCCATAAAATTATTTATTTATTATATGAGTATTATATATCATATGAGTGGTGTTTATAGTGGGTTGTGTATAAAATATAGTACGAAAACATCATATTTCTTTTAATGGCGAAAATTTGAAGTAATTCATACAGTAATTTTTTCTTATTAATTATGTTCTTTCAAAATCAGTAAATGGGATAATTATAGTAATTAATCATCTTAACAAATACATTATAAAATTTAAGAGTTATAACTTGTGACGAACTAATGTTTTTCTAAACGTTTAGTTGAGTATATTTATTTATTAAATTTCAGAGATAACAATTTCAATTTTATTTTCATTCAACATGAACACATAATCGAAGTTTTATTCTATGCCAGCAATTTATGATATTACCTCAAACAACCATGCAATGTTACTCTAGTCAAATTTCGAACAAATACTTCATCTCAGTGTGTGTAACAGAAAAGACATGTCTGTATGTATGGTAAATACTGCGTAATATACATTTTATTTGTATGTAACCCTTAACCAGTCTCATTATATTTTTGAATTAATTAACTGGACTCCATGTATTCATTTGAGATAAACAAAGTTATAAGAGAAAAGCAACTTTGCCATCGATGAAGCGTGATAAATTCCAAACGCTGTAAATCCAGAACACTATTATCATAACTTCCTATAGTTCAAAGTGTGTTAGATTAGAAGATAACTAATCCCTCTCAGTTTATCGTGATACCACAAACAATTAAATTTAAGGTTACCATGTATTAAAATCATAGTTTAACTGTTATTACTAAGCATTTTCTTCAGATGTATATATTGTTATATATTCAAATACAACTTCAAAACAACTTCAAAGAAGTAATTTTATTATATATTATTAGTCTAAAAATTGCTAATATGGTTTCGGGGTGAAATTGTTATTGTAAAAATTACTAACATGGTGGTTTCGGGGTGAAATTGTTATCCTAAAAATTACTAACATGGTGGTTTCAGGGTGAAATTGTTATCCTAAAAATTACTAACATGGTGGTTTCGGGGTGAAATATTGATCCTGAACTACCTGTAACACACCGATGATACGTTATCTTTTACGTGTTTTTGAGTACATAACCTCGTAACTTAAATTTAAAGTGCAATATATTTTTTATTATTCTAAATTACTATTCCAATCACATCAGCGAAATCAGGATTGTGTTCATATATCAGAAAACAACAGTTATGAACCTCTTTCACACTTTCTATAGGAATTTACCGGCCACTCAAATTGCTGCTCGTGCTCTAGGGTGAGTTTAGTGGTCTGGATTGTTGCCACTTTCTATAGGCTCTCAAGCATGGGATAGCTGATGCCTTCAATGGTAGTGTTGCAATTGCTACAGGCTTGCAGTGACAGTGTTATTGCATCACAGCCATTAGTGCATTGACATATATTTCAGGTATTGGTTATTCCATGAAGAGTGCATACAAATTGCGAAATCCTTCCATGGATGATGTTGTCTACAATGGCAGCGTATTTAGCTTTAAAAATGTCCCCTTTGGGCGCTTTCTGTGAGTATAAAATTACTATTGTATTTAATCAACAGCTGTTAGTGCAAATACCTCTAGCGTCTTGCCATTAAGTAGGTATAGCATAAGACTAAATTTGATCTTTTAAATATCCCTTTAGAAGATGCGCAGTTTGCTTAGTTTTGGAAATTTTCGGAATATAAACCTGCAATGTCAAATTGACCAATTGGCCTTTTGGAAGTTTTTTAAATAAATATTTTCGCAGTAATACTTTTCGAATTTATTATTAAGTATTACTCGGAAGATTTGTTGAGTTGCAACTGATATTCGCAGAACGCTTTAAATGGATTTATTATAATTGTGTTAATTCTGTAAGGTGTGGGATCTGGAAAATATACATATATATAATCACCGTATTTCAAAGTTTTAAGACATTATTGTAACTTTGAATAACTGACAACACTTTGTAATGCAAATCAAAATTATAAACCGAGCTAAATAATTAATCAGGTGATATAGTTGCAATAGGCCATGTTTTGAAAAAGAACGGCAAAGTAAATTTCTAAATCTTAAAATCTCTTCGTTAGCGATCTAAATTATCATCACCCGACTAGTTAAGGGTTAAAATATGCCATTTCATGTATTTTATGTTACACAAGTAATGATTTTGCACATCTCAGGATTTTTGCACTAAAATAATTTTCTGTATATTTATGTGCATATTATGTTTCAATGTGTCTTTTAGATATTAGAACAATGATTGTTCTTTATTCCTCTGTATGCAATGCACCGTCGCAATATTAAAAGAACAAAAGAACACTAACGCAACAGAAATCAGTATTCTACTTGTGAATAATATGAGTGCCTTTAAAAGTGACTTTTAAGAACGAAGAATATGAAAAATTCTGATCAAATGGACTGTTTACATTATATGATGTTAAATATAATACGTCCACATGTACAACATAACTTATGTTAAAATGTGACATTTTTCAACTGTAACTTTTTGTATATAAAAGAGTTTTAACAATTTAAAATCAGTTTTTTTTTCTACGTTTTCGAGTCATAAACAAAAAATATCGTGTGATCTAGATTTCTGAAATTATTTTATAACACTTTATTTTAAAATTTCTATTCCCTTATAACATGTGTTTGGAACTTCCTGTTTTTATAAATATTTTGAATTCCAAAGTGTTAAACATTTAAGCATAACTCCTAGTCCGTAGAAGGTAGAGGTTAAAACCAAACAACTGAGCAGAAATATTCATATACATTATCCTCGTTGCATTTAATAGTGGTCTAATATTAGACCAGTATCTTGTCATTACATTGGAAATATTTCTAATGCAATCCTAATATTGGAGAAACTTGCAGTTATATGTGCATTCAATATTGCTTAATATATTCTTTATAATATTACGCCAATATTGGTGTTACATTGGAAATCTTTCCAATAAAAATCAATATTGGCATAATATTGTCTCAATATTTTAAGCCAATATTGGACCATTTCCGTCAAAATGTCCACTGTACATTTTGGTTCAATATCGGTTAACTTGGATTACTACTATGGTACTCCTAAACCAATCTTAATGTACATTTTAATTTTGTCAGTTTACGGTTTATACGCAAATAAGATTAATATGTCACAATTCCAGAAATACAGCTGATCATAGCGGGCATGCATTATTCCAGTTTTTTGTAATCTCCGTGAAAGGTGATACTGTTGTAACGCGGAAACCAATTATGGCACAAATACTCAAATTTGATATCTTTTTGACAAATAGAAGAATCAGAATTATGGAATTAGCACAGTTACAGAAAGATAATTGAATTTAACACGTTGTGCAATCTTCAGCCAGAGCAGGTTATAGAACAAAATAAACGTTGGACAACATCTAATGAATGGTGGATTAATAGTTAACCCATCGGCAAGACCCGAATCTGGACCTCACTGCATGACGTTACAAGAGAATGCCTGTAAAGATTCTCTCTGGAGATCCGCAACCGTCACAGGAGCAACTGTTTCCATGCAAACTGCTGTCGAGGGAAAAATCGTATATATACCATATTCTCAAAGTATTAACTTTCGTCCACCAGTGGGTATAGGCGTGCGAGTTCACAGTGGAGTCAGTAATATCTACACTGTATTCTAAATCAGTGGAGCCATGTGCACTTCACTGATGATTTACAGATTTAATTTAAAGTGATTCTTGTTGCACCACTATTTAGAGAGAACATGAAATACGTTACTATTTCTTTAAAATCACAGAATGGAATCGATTTGAAGGGGGTGAAGTCTTAGTATGAGCAAACATAATGCTAAAGATACACACGTAGCCCTACATTTTCGACAGAGTAACGGTTATCGGTGATCTTAACAGATACGACAGACTGGAACATCATGTTCACATTGTTTTAGTTGCCGTGAGTCCACAGTTCGTATTCATGGACGATAACGCTTACATCATCGCTCTTAGCTGGCCGATGCTTCTCTTCAAAAGAAATATATTCAGCGCATGCATCGCCTATCGATGTCCCCAAGTAAGTATCTCTCTGAGCATGCATGGGTTTCACTAGAGAAACGAATTATATCATATCACTTGACCACCAAGTACCACTCCGAAATTGAGAACCGCTACCATAGACGTGGTAATTCTTAACCACACAGATCATGGACAACCGCATAAACAACTTGAAAAATTGATGTAGGCAATGCGAATCTACCAGAAGTAACCATATCTATAATTATTGTTCACGTGCAATCATTATTTCAGTTTTATTTTGCGCTAAACAGGAATCACGTTTTGATATTTTCTTGAAAAATGAATTCCTACATAAAATTATTTTTTTCCTTGTATTCCATAGTGTTTTTATAGCATTCCTTTATGATATTCGCAAACCAAATATCGTTCTATTCCGACTTTTAGATCATGAAAAATTCAATTTTCGAGCACTAGTGTAGATAATACTGTATTTATTTTCAAATATAAATTTGAAATTCACTGCTTGACTTATCAAATTTGTATTTTAAAACTGTAAGTTTCAACTGAAAGAATGTGTAGTTGTAAATTTATAGGGTAGGATTAACTGAGATTCATTTTGATTTTTAAGTGGAAATAATTTCGTGTATTACTTGTGTAAATCAACCACGACATTTTTGATTCTCTAGAGTGCCTGATTATCAATGTATGCTATTGTGGAAAATTATATTTACCTAAACCCATTAGCCTGTAGTGTTTTTTTTATATATATAACTAAGTGTTTTTGTTGTATATAACTAAATTTACATCTAAAAGAACTAGTCTGAAGTCGAAATTCGTAATTTCGAAGAATTTCTGCCCGTTTAAACTTGTTTACTTTCAATTTAGAACGATCCAATCATGTTAAAATCATGAGTTTGGTCCATAAATCGAGTGTTTATGTTGAAGAAGGCATTCCCTGTACGTGAATAGTTACAAAATATATATCAAATATTAATAATGGAAAGTAAGTTGATTCAATATCTAATTAGATTTCACATTTCGAGAAGATGGTGGCAATAACCATATACCTGTATTGGTGACACTCAACATTTCTTATATTGACCCACTTGTATCTTTATTAAATGATGCATCTTACACAAAACTGGTAAAACATAAAGTTTAAAGCTTATAAAATTCCGAGCATACAAGATAAAGTGCATACAAGTGCATAATTTTTTAAAAGAGAAATAGCTTTAGATAGCAAAAATATCTTTGTTTTCAGTTAATATTTTGCACAGGCCCGTTTCTCGTTCCTAAACCTGATATCCTTCTTAAAACTCGACCTTTTTCGGGTCTGGTGTTAGTCCTGATAGAAAATAACTCTATTTCAAAAAGATTTTGCCATCAGCTGCTGCATCTAGTGTTTTTAGTAAAGATAGAAAGACAGAGATAATAATTTTGTTTTGTTGTCTTTTCTATTATTTCTACCACTATATTTTTATATTATTATGCCAGTTATTTAATAACTGAAAAACAAGGAAGAATATAAAAAATAGAAAAAGCCAGAAGCTGAGCACTTATTTCTTAATAATACAATTAAATTTAATGTTACAAAGAACAATACATGTAACGACAAAGAACTTGAGAACAATGAATGTAACCAAAGAAGCTCGGTTAGAAGAAAAGTTCGAGTTCTAGGATGATTTAATTAATTTCCTGGTATTCCCATTTTTCTTGTGTGCATGTCTGTCTCTCCGTTTAGTTTATTAGTTATATTTTTCTTATCTTTTCTTGTTATCTATCGATTCATTGAATCGATTCCCTCTAATGCAATACCATATATACTACTAAGAGAAATATGATACATTTCCAATATATATATAAATATGTATATATATATATATATATATATATATATATATATATATATATATATATATATATATATATATATATATATTTATTTATTTTTTATTTATTTATATCCAACTATTTATCTATATCTCTCTCTATATATATATTTCTTTATACATATATATATATATATATATATATATATATATATATATATATAGTTTATATATATCAGTGGCGAAACCTGATCTAAGATGTAGGTTATGTGGGAAGTGCATCTTACTCCCCCACACACCACACATTTTCTATCGTAAAACAGCGCAACTTCCAATGGCGATAATTGTAATAATTCAAATGTTACTATTATTGTGTTATATATTATAACTTCGGCAGGTACTCGTGAGTAAATCATATCTTTAGAAAAATAAACAAAATTCGAGAAGCATTCTTTAGAAGTTTAAAAATTTCGCACAGATTCCGTCCAAAGTTGAATCGAATTCAAGAATAAATGAACAACAACCAAATCATAACATTTTTAATGGAAAATTAAAATTCTGAACATTTTCATTAATGTTAAATGTATTTTACATCAAGTGTAAAATCCCATATATCGAATAACATGGGTTTTTGTAGATTGTTGTACTTTAATTAAAAAAATTTAAATAATAAAATAAGGTTTATCATAAGAATATGTCTTTAAAGGAATGATAAATTATAAATTCATTAACATTTGACAAGTATGGGTAAAACTCTGATCTCTCCGCTTTTCATAAAACATTTTACAATAATTGCGTATATTTGCGCAGCTATAAAATCATTGTCTTAATTATAACTTATATCACAATTTATTCGAATGCACAAATAGTGCATATGAATTATATTTCAGTACTTAACTATAGAATTATGCATTTTAAAATATTAAAAGGTTAGTTCCATTCAAAAACTCTTTTAAAAATACATTTGAAATTACTAGCTATAAGGATGTCCAAAAAAGATTGTGACGGGCTTTTATGCTTTACCTGTTGGAGATAAGTGTGCAAAATAATTAGCAAAAATGTTGATATTAAGGTAGGAAATAAAACTACGTTAATGAAATAATCCTCCCATTAATTTTCAAAAAGTTACACTTTTTAAATTTTTATACGAACACCTTAGACAAATTTGGTTCATCAGAAAAATTTTATTTTTAATGAAACAAGATCATTAAAAAAACCGCATATCTGTATCTTTAAAATCAACTGAATTATGATAAAGGAAAACATCTGACTTATGCCACTTTTCCGTACCATGTGAAAGCTGTTTCATCAGTGAAAATAGGGATCACAAACAAATTGACGATGAAAATTGTTTAGATCAAAAATGCGTTAATATGTGTCCAAATTCGTTATCACAAATGCATCTAAATGAAGCATTACACAGACACATATCACATAAAGCAGTGGTACTCGCTACGCGGTTGGGTAACTTATGTATGATCATTCAGTTTTATATTTTTTGTGATTTGTCACAAATTTACATTTATAATTTGATATGTGGTCTCAATTTACAATGTTTAATTTTCAATTACATATAACTCGCTCAATTTTAAAGATACAGATATGCGGGGTTTTTTATTGATCTTGTTGCATACAGAATACATTTTTTCTGATTGATCAAATTTGTCTAAGGGGGTCGTATAAAAATTAATAAGAAAGGTCAATCATGCATAAAGCATTTATTATGAAACACTTTCCAACTTCAATGCAATTTTATTTAAACATCTCTAAAATACGATACATTTCTCCATAATATTTTTAAAATTATCACAATACTACATTATTTTATTGTATTTGAAAACTTGAAACTTCAATGATAAAAATGAACTTCATTCAAATGACAGCATTGAAACATAAATTGCCCGATTTAAACATCTCTAAATTGTGATACATTCGTCGGTAATATTTTTAAAATCATCATAATACTATAATAATTTATTATATTTGAAAACTTCATCGAAAACAAATGAAATTTATTCAAATGACGTCATCGAAATATAACACGCCTGGATTTCTCTATAAAAGTGGCATTTCATTCATAAACATTTTTCCATTCATTTCATTTATCACAATAATATAATAATTTATGTTATTTAAAAATTTAAGACCATGGAGGTACAAGTAATTAAACTCTTTGCTTAAAACGTCATCAAAAAATCGTTTGCTTCTCTATAAAATCAATGATTGTTTCTTTCACATCAGCTATATTGCAGACTCCATGAGCTAAATAATTTTGCGTTAAAGAAATGCAGCAATTCTTATACAACTCATTCAACATATTTTGCTGTTTACATTTTCCATAAGTGAAAACTAGGCTTCGTTGTAGAAATAATCAAAGTTGGATGATCATTTAAACGCAAATATATGGCAATTGCTCTGTTTCAATATGTAGATGCACAGAATTTAAGCAAATATGAAGCGGTTTTAATACAGATACAACATTAAATATTAATTAAAAAGAACTTTAAAAATCACGATTTTGACACAAGATGGATGCCATATTTTGTTTTGAAGTGGGTCACGTGATCGCTTCATAATAAAGGTGTGATTATTATTTTAATTTGTATTTAAAAATCTACTGAATATATTTTGCTGAATTTTTCTTATATATTTTATGGGATTATTTAAATATTTTCTGAAACTTTCGAAACAATTTGTGAATTTTAAATCCGCTTAAAAAATGTTTGAAAAATTAGGTCTCATAGGTTTTAATGTATTTCATTTTTTTAACCCGGGTTTAATCCAAAACTAATTGAGTGATATTATTCATTTATATTTCCGTAGGTTCTACAGACAGTCTGAACAACATACTAAAATTTCATTTTGATAAAGTCATTTTTAAAGCAGTTAGCGTGCTAACGGACAGACAGACAGACAGACAGAATGAACAAAGTCGTAAGCACTTTTCAACTTTGTTGTAAAGTGTTAATAAACACTTTTCAACTTTGTTGTAAAGGATTAAAAAAGTATGACTTTTTGAAAATTAATGAGAAGATTTTCATTAACGTAATCTTATGTCCTACCTTACTTTCAACACTTTTGCACTTTACTTTGCCCACTTATCTCCAACAGGTAAATAATTAAAGCGGGTTTCATTCTTTTTGGGACACCCTGCATAGCATATAGCATGGTAGACATATATTTCAAGTAAAAAATATTGCTGCATTGAATACAAGAAATAATCTAAAACCTATATAGAAAATATTTCTTTCTATGAATAGAGATTAGCTTTTTTCTCTATTCCATAGTAATTCACTTGCTGGAATGTGAAGTTTTTGGGGGGATAATTCTTATTCTTCGGTTTGTAGCAAGTTGTGGTAAGATAATATACCAAAAAATGTTATTCAATGCTAATTTTGATTTGGATATGAAAAGATGGAGGGTATAGAATTTTAAACAGAATTGTGTATAAAGTAAAATCCCAAGTTAAAAATATACATTATACTTTTATTATTGTTACATGTATTTTAATATTTATTTCTTGGGAATTTTTAAATATATATTTCGGAGTGAATAATAATTAGTTTCACTGCAGTTCATGATATAAGAACAGAAAAATGAATAGAAAATATCAAGTTCAAATTACTAACTTTAGAAACTATAGAACTCAAATCCATATTATTTAGAGATATGTACATGTTTGTTTGTGTATATGTTGGTCTGTGTAATGTACAGTGTGATTATGATTAAAGTTGCGATTTTAAAACGCTGTAAAGTAAGAACTACTGGTCAGAATGATCTGATATTTGACCTGAATATACATGAAGCAATGGAATTTTGTTTGGCGAAAAAAAAATTACTTCAAAAATGTACTGATAAAAGGCAATGTATGAATCCAACATTGAATTTGCTTGACGAAGAACGAAAAAATTAGCCGCTAGGTCTCGCGTGGAAGCACACCTCTAATCTGGAGGTATGCTAATTAAAACTGGGCATGCGCGACGCACATTACATTTGTGATAAAAACGAGGAGCACATGCAGTTCTCATTGAGTGTTTTGTCAGGACTCTGTCACTGAAGGATCGTGCTTTGTTGCCTCGTAAAACTTTTCTACCAGAACGGTTACTGTGCGGTAACTGCTCTCAGGAGGTTCGACGAACTTAACTGACTTAAAATCACACGTGACGCACCACATCTACAGCATCACCTTTGATACACTCCGATCTGTTGTGGAACATGCTGTTCTGCGCTTCCAACTCGTAGCCGAGTACGATGGACAGCATGTAGAACATTTCTTGAGTATATCGTAGGTATTTGTTTCATGTTTTCATGATGTTTCAATCAATTATTAAATTAAGTGATGTTGATTATTAAATTGTCGTTTTCTTTAGTTGACTATCTGTTTCTGTCAGCTAACAACACCCAGTGTTTGAAAAATACAGCGCCGTCTATCGGTCCATTTTTGAAGAATTTCATTTTCTTCGTCAAATAAAATGCCATTACTTCACGTATACTCATGTCAAATTTGAAGTTATTCTGACAGGTCGTTCCTGTTTTATAGCGTTTTAAAATCGCAACTTTAATTATAATAACCCTATTTCGAAGAAAACTATTGTCATATTTTCGTAATATTTAGTAGTCCTGAAACTCAAGTCTCCCTTGTTATGGTTAGATTTTGGTCCAAATATAATGAAAATAACTGCCTTTTTTTACGACACCGTAAACCACCTTTAAAAAAAACACTTACACACGTACAAAAAGGAGTTTGTCTTAAAGCAGACACATGGAAGTAATTCTACGAATTAAGATTTTCACAATCAGACAATATTTTAAGGCTTCTTTTTACCAACAGTGAAAAGCAAGCTGAATGTATAGATGAATATTGGAAATGCTCATACCCTGTGGACTACCAAAATAAACAGTTACATAGCTCTTAGCTTAATGTGAGGGGTAAGTGGTATATTTAAATAAGCAAAACCTATATAAAGATATTGTAAACAGCTAGATAGGGGAAATAACTGTTAGATACATACATTTTAGTGTGATTTTTAAGATGATGATTCGGCGCATGGCCACAATTATCTTAAAAGATAATTAAATGGACTAGCATGTATTTTCAGAAAATGGTATATCCACTCAAAGGATAGAGTTAGGTCCTGATTTAGTGCACTATGTATGAGGAATATATCGCCCACTGATGACTGAAGCTTCTAAGTTTCAACAAAGTGATACATTATTGATTTTATACAACCTATTACAATCTGCAAAAAGCTCTGAAATTGCAATTCACAGGCAATGTCACTTACATTCTGGAGGAAGGAAGTAGAATTGTTTATTTGGTTACGTTGCCTGTCTATTTGGTTATGTCATCTGTAGCAAAAAATCTAAGCGACCCACAGCCATGAAATTTGGAAGTGAGGTACATCGACGCCCATTAGAAAATTCCTCATGGGATTTTTTTTTTAATTGAACTTATTTTAAAATGTACATATACAGAAAATAACAAAATCTAAGGTACCCGTCTCAGCAAATCTACAGCGATTCCGCTGGTAGTATACTGGTTTAACTTTCACGAGTGAAACTTGGCAACTTTGCCGATTGCTTAAAATGTTCCTGGTGGTGCCATCTATAATGTTATTTGAAAGCAAATACATCGAAGTTCGGACTTTTATAATGTCATGGAGTTAAACTTAAAATATGCTGATACATATTTTCAGTTTTAAGAATATAATGATATTTTGAATGTCCCTTCAGACCAAATTTAAGTTTAAGTTAGTTTATTTTACATACCTCATAAAATAATTTTGTGCTCGTCATTGAACACAATTGTTTTTCTGATAATGCGTCTTTTATTAATGTTTTTTTAAGTCGCTTAAAAAAAATAAATGTTAATTCCATTTAATCCCTGCTTAAAATCCCCGGCTATTTCCAGGTACATTTTCTCTCAAATATAAATTGAATAGAATCCCATAAAATACTCTGGTAATGCAAAATGTTACTACATTTGTGGCAATATTTTTAACGACATCTAAATTTACCGATTCTGAAAATACTAAATAAATTAATTCTAAAACAATATTCGTTTTGTGTTTTTCTCCCTCAATAATCCACCTAAAAATGTTTGTTGCTTTTCTGTAGCTATAAATTGCTGAACGTCAGAACATTAATTTAAGACATTAATTTGAAACGTTAATTAGTATAAAGCACTCTATCGGAATAAAACTTTTATCTGCGGATTAAAATTGGCGATTTACCATGTATCTCAAGCTTGTCCATATAATCACTCTACGATATTTGCGCTATTTTCATTTCAGCACACCAAGTGGCTCTGAATTTAATAGCTTTGAAGCTTACCTGTATGTTATTTTACACATTGCATACTTTTTCTGGGTAAATAGCACAGTCTCTCAACTTAGTCTACGAGGTGTCACTATTGAGCTTTATTACCCTTAAGCATTGAGGGGTCCCCAGCAGGGCCTGATTACCGAAAAGACACGGTAAGCACATGCTTCCCTTCATAAGATTCAATGGTGTCCCTAAATTGCATCCCAGATTTACATTTTCTTTTAAATGTACATTTGCGTACAATAGTTAGATTTACACTTTTTGTAATGCAAGTTATTTATCAAATTGTTAAATTAAATAGCATCTTGCTCGTACAGGCAAACAAAGACATATTTTTCTCTGATCCCAAATTTGTACTGCCCATGCTTTTTTACATTAAAATATTAAACTGTTAACCAAAAAAAGGTACCATGACAGTTAATATTTAAGTTAGAACTAATTGTAAATGTAAACATGCACCATCCGTGAATAAATATTAAAATATACTATGGTTTAGGAATTTAAGTACATGTAAACAGTTTAAAAAAACAGTTTGTTGATGAGAACAGTTAATTGACCAGGGAAATGCGGTAATATAATTTTTCGAGTACGGATGAGTGCATGGAGAATTTATTGAACCATGCTTAAAAAATAAAATGGGACCCCCAAATGTGGTTCTGATTCCCTTAAATTGGCTTGTTAATCAGGCACAGGTCTTCAGTGATTATCTTAAATGTCCGTCTTCTATCCATTTCTGATTTAAGGATACATTATTATAAATACCGTACGGATATTCCTAAAGTGATCCTTTACAGATTATAATCTAAAATATTACACTAACAGTGAAGTGACTGATTATAAACAAAGTACTTATTAATTTATTGACACAAATTTACCCATCATCTACTCTTCTTTGGTTCCATGATTGTTGTTTCGTTTACTGTCCTACGTTGAAAATATATGGCATAAATAATTAGCTAAAAATATAGTAAAGACTTTGCAAATATGCATTTTACATTTTCATCTTCTTTATCCAAGAGGAAATGATTCAGTTCTTATAGGAATTCTATGTGTCATTTATCCATAAGCTGTGAAACTTCATATGTAAAAACAAAAATAAAATGAGTGTATCAATATTATATTGATATACTGTACATAAACCTACATAAAAAATAAGAATAAATAGAATTTCTAACGAAACATCTTATATTATTTTATTTTTAAATGTACTTACAGAAAAAACGATAATTTACTTCAATCATATATTTGGATGCTGGGTTTTAAGAGGATATAATTTTCTATATCGTCATATAAATATGAATAACTTCTATCATTTCTGATTAGGAATATTTTGAAAATATTTCCACAGCAATATTTTTTTATACATGTATAAATATTTTTAAACATTTTTCTGTTTCTAAAAACTTTGAAACAATTTTTTGTAAAGATCACCTCCAAAGCGTTAAGATATCAAAATTTTGTTTTTGCCTTTTTTTATTAAAAATGAAGAATTATGATTCATATAACAACAAATTATGAAAAATTTTCCATTTGTATGGATTTTAGAGACAAAATGGTGAAGTAATGTTGAACTTGATTTTAATTAAAACGGCATTTTTACATATTGCGCGTAATCTAGTTTAAAAGTAATGGAACTAAAATTTTACAGAGTAGTATACTAGATTTAGATGTGAAGAGCGAACACAAATTTTTTAAAAAGTAAATATTTCTTCTAAAATTTTGGTAGTTATTTCAGTTCTTTAAAGTATAAATTTTGAAACATTAATTTATTTTTAAAATATGCTGACACGGTTGTCGAACGGTCAAGACTAGGTTTTCCAAGCGATCGTTCGGCCGCCGCACAGTGGTGTCGTGGCGGAAAAAACCCCGAAACCCGAAAATAATAGTTTTCGATACCAACTACTATTTTTTGATAGGCAATGAACCGAAGTATCTTTCCATGTAAATAAATGTATTTTATTCAGTATAACTAGAAGAAAAAACTGATCTTAAACAAGACTTCCACATTCTAATAGAAATCTGGTTTCTTCTAACTAAAATTTCAGTATATTTTCCAAAATTTTTGTGGATATTTATAATTATATGTCTCACGTATTTTTAATATATGTAATATCAACTTATTTCTGATATAAATACATTTCGTAAAAACATAACCAAAATCATACTATAAAGCGTAAAATATAGATATATAAAATTCTTTGTTTTCCTTCATTTCTTTAAGCCTATAGAAAAAGCTACACGTTCCTACACGCTCTGAATGAGTTATTTCGAAAGCAGATACTGTTATGCAACTGTTCTGCGAAAATCAGCTGCAACTTTTTGCAACCTTCGCTGTTTCGGCGTATTTCATACTTTTTCTGAAGGTCCTGCACAGCCCTGCATAAGTATGGTTCGTACTTCCAATTGATCCAGCGACCTTGATTTTCATGATAAATATTTTATTACCACTTTTAAAACATCAAAGACATATTTTACAGCTTTTAAACTTTTCCCATAACAAGACATATTGAATTCTAGAAAGAATTGAATTCTATACAATTGAATTCTATACTTCTAGAAGGTTTTTGGGGAACCTCACTATAACGGCCGAAATAACGAAAGTGGACGAAACATTAATAAAAAGATTGGCTGTTATCTTAGAAACGATTTGCAATAATTTTCAGATTGATGGGGACAAATTTGGAATATATGCTAGAGAAACAGCTAATTTAGAGATTTCGTTGTACCCCTGGTATAACATGCCAGCAACTGTCCATAAAATTCTTATGCACGGAAAGGAAATAATAGAGTGTGCTACTTTGCCTATTGGTTCACTCTCAGAAGAAGCACATGAGAGTAGAAATAAATATTACAAGTATTCTCGAATTTATCACAGCAGGAAATGAATGCTCTCGTTTGGCAACACATGAAGATGTGTTTCATATGATTTTAACATTATCAGATCCATACATCAGTCACATAAAGCCAGAACCGAAAACTGAATCACTGCCACTTAGTGAAGAATCAAAATAATTATTAAAATAGTATGTATATTCATTTATGCATAAATTCTAAAAATAGTACTTCAGGTACTTTAGTTATAATAATATTTAAGTTAGATACTTGAAAGGTATAGTTCAAAATGCAAACTTATGTATTATTAAATGTCATCAAACATGTTTCGAAAAAGTGCACGATAACAATATACATAGATTTATAATTAAAGCATTTGTTTTCTTTCTAATTTTTTTCATTAAATATATATACAAATAATTTTAATCAAGTGTGATCTCGGGGAAAATTGGGGAATATATCCCCACCCCCAAATTTAGAAAATAACGTTTGGTAACACAATTATTTAGAAATACATTTTAAGGTATACGCATACTCTTGAAAACTTGAAAATCTGTCAAAATTGAAATTTCTATTTTACTGGCTTATATTATTGCCCAAATTCTTGTCTTTCTGTAGATATCCTCATTTTTTTTAAATTCCATTAACTTTTTTAAATACAGCTATTTTTATGAGCTAAGGTATTAGTGATTTAATGGTCCACCTGGACTTTAAAGTCGATTTCTGAAGAAAATGATTTTGACGCACATTGTGCAACACGAAACATAACTTTGGTTCATTTATATCAATTTACGAAATTTAAAGTAATTATTAAAGCTAAAAAATGTGGCAAACACTAGGATCTAATACCTACATTAAAATTTGTATCGTCTATCATATATTGTTTCAACAATCGTGCCAAAATACAGGCATATTTCCGTACATTTTCAATTTTTTTTTTTTTATATTTTTAACTAACAGCTAATGAATGTGCTAATTAAAGAATGACAGTAAGCCAAAACAAAATTCAACCAGAAAGTATGTCGTGGGGTGTTAGTGCATTTATAAAAAAAACTTTTGTAATTTTATCTTCAAAATTTAAAAAAAAGGTGAAGGGTATGTGTAGTATACCTTCATATCTCCCCCCGAAAAAAATCTGGGACTGTTACTGATTTTAATATTACCATGCATGTAAAATCTTACTTTTAACTTATCTACATGCGCAAAAAGGATGCGAAAATATTAAGAAATGCATAAGTTGTGAGGTTTTTTCCGCAAATTCCTCATTTGGCACCACTGTGCGCCGCGTTGTGGGTTCGAGTCCCATGTAAGTCATGTATGTTGTGTTGTTGGGCACAGTGTGTTCCGCCCCCCCCCCTTTGATGCGCCTGGGGTAACGTCCCAGGACAGCTAAATGGTTCACTTTTCTGACCGATATACAGGCAAATGATGGAAGTCAAGTGCCTGGCCATTTGATAATATATATATATATATATATATATATATATTAGGTGTAATTGAGAACATACCTCATGATTATGTACGCAAAATCATTTATGTATATGTGCTAGAGTTTAGCATGTAGGATGCGGGTTACACTTGGATCTATTTATTTTCTTTTTAAAATTTCCATCCAAATTTATGCAAAAAAATACATATATACATTACATTTCAGAATAATTTTAAACACTTATGTATAAAAATCAAAGAATTCTATCCTAACCTAAATATTTCATTTAGTTTGTATGGTTATAAATTTATGTACAGAGTTTTGAACATAACATAAGAAATGGATGCATTTTGGCAGTCCGGAGAGATCTCCCCCTGAACAATTTTGATAATTTATTATTAGAAACACAGAATAAACTACAGAACTAAAATAGCCATATTTAAATTAGTTCGAGTAATAATAATTTATGAAAGAAACGAAAATCTGATAACGTGTAAAAAGTTAAACCCAGCAGAAATACACAATAGTAAAACCAAATAGTAGAACCCAAAATAAACTACAATTAAAACATTAAAATAAAAATATTAATAATAAAGACGTAATATTTAGTCATTTATTGAGGAATTTACTATTTAGAATTTCAACGTGCATTATTTGGCCATGCCAATTGCTTAAAAAGTCTTAGCTTGTTTGGTAAACGGGGTCATCAAGACACATTAATAATCTTCAAAGAACTATCTAATGGATTGGAAACAAAAGTAAGAGGGCATAACTATGGGATTTAATGAGATGATTAAGTAACTATAATCGTTTCACTAAGTGTTCTAATCTTTAGAAACAATAATACACTGAAAGTAATATGCATAAATGAATAAAATGTATTATAATCTAATCTACTGTATCTCTCATATTCTTCATTTTCAAAAACGTAAGAATAATTTAATCCAATTCATTCATCTTTAAATATACACAAACAAGCATATATACCAGCCGTTACTCTTGATTTAAAATATAGGTGCAAATTCTAATACTATGTTCAATCATATTCGTTTCCCAAAAACGTAATGCAAAATATCTTATAAACTTTTCCTAAAAAAATGTAAAAGTATAGTAATATAATTCCTCATTATGCAAAATGTTCTTCTCTGCAAAATCTAAAGCGTTAAATATTATGTTTCTGTGTGTATACCAATTTCCAAATATATTAAGTTTGTATGCCATATCTTAAAACAAACAAGCTGAAATAGTAGCGAATTATATTTTGGCGTTATTTTATCTCATTGTCACACTAGGAAAATATTGAATAAAAATTGCCAGAATGAAAAAATATGATTATAAATATATTATGTAATCTTAATCATTCCATGGCCATAAATTACATTACTCATCTCAGAATGTAACGGTGTTTATTTATTAAATTTGCATTTCTATCAATTTCTGTATCATTTAAATCTAATAAATTAAATTAAAATAATCTATCGCATAACCAAATTTGAGTTTTAAAACAAGGAATAATACTTGACAAAATATATATATCCATTACTTTGAATTTGTATACCCAACGGTAAAACTTTCAATTCTATGGATATAGATAGAAATTTTGATGTTACAAATTCCAATGTTTATTTTTAGAAAGTATTAATGCACTGCAGTTAAAGTTTCAATTATTTATATGTTCTTAGAATATATCTTCATAAATTAAACCTTAAAACTATAACAGCTAGTATCTAACTATAGCAAAAAAATATGAAATTTTGTATATTTATATAAGAATGTTAGCGGAACATGCTGCAATTTTTGCACCCGTTTTTGATCTAAACTTTACTTAAAGATAAATGTAATGTCAAAGTCAAAGGATAGTATTTGAGTTGTGAGTTAAAATCCTGGACATACTAGCAATATCAGAATCAGCATTTTCTATAGACATGCATATAGTTGAATTTTTGCAAGACGGGGCATTTTAATTAAATTAGGATTTAGTTTATAAGTTATTCTATTTTATGTATTTCTGAAGTAAACATTTTTATTCAGAATGTCAGGCATGGGGTAAAACCTATCTATAGCAAATGGATAATGGAGATTGCAACCTAGGGATTAGTGTTGTTTCTCTCATCTAATTCACTTGGCAGAAAAGTAAGACTCCTCAAGGGACGTTCCTTCTATAGGCTTTACAGTGTTTTGCAGGAAGGGAAAATAATATGCTAAAACGCTTCGTGAATGTTTTTTATTATAGCTATGCATAAACTTCGCTTAAAACTCTGAACAAAATTGTTTCTAAAACATAACTCTACAGAACACAGAGAAAACGACTATTTGTGTTTCTTATTAATTTGCTAATATAAATTCTTATTATTTTGTTTTTGTTTTATCAGTTGGTAAGCATCTAAAAATGTAAAAATGATCTTACATATGTTTGATACATGCATTTTAACATATTTTGAATACTTCAATATTAAAATATTTTTATTTGTATTATTAGTATTCGATATATCTTTACTTGTGGACATATTGAAATTTATATATTTTCAACCTTTAACAGTTTCTTATGCGATTTAATAAAAAAATATACCCCAAAATAAAACTAATTCAATTATTTTACTTCACTTCTCTCACTTATATACCTCAAAAGAGACATTTTATGGCATTATCATAAACTCGTTATCAGTTATTGAGACACCATAATTCCTTCTAACACTTAATATAACTCACAAAAATTTTATTATTACTAATTTATGTTGCATGCTTTACATAATAAATACACTAAAAGAGAAACTCATAAGTCTAACGCCGTTGAACATTTCTTAGAATTACATATATTTCTCATTTTTTATATTTAAACTAAATACTTATATTTCTCATCAGAAAAAGTTAGATAGAAATATAGCAAGACAATGTTCAAATATAGATATATTTGTCAAAAGAAAATTCCTTGAAATCAGTGAATATGCTATAATCTTGTCTTAGTGAACACTGTATTATTGCCCTTCATATTTTAGATTATTATATAATTTATTATTTCTAACACTACCTTTTCCGCATGTTTTATTACAGGATACCTTCATGTTTGTCAAAACTCTGTACGCTGAATCTGCTACCGAAAAGCATATAATCCTGAGAATATACTTGTTTTTGTTTCTATTCTTACGTAGCTTAAGCATTGCATATAACACTCTATATTAAGTTGCTTGAGCACCATTTTGAAGCACTTAGTGGAGAATTGACCGAACTGAACTCCAACTGGATATACGACGTTGTATGCATTGAGCTACTTTTGATATTATAGATTTTTCTTTATTTAATAAACCGAAAATGTCATCCAAGTCAAATGTGTTCCTGACATTTATGACCAATACATTAATTTTAGAAATACGTAAATTTAAGAAACTGTGCCCGTTATCTAACTTCAAAAGTGAAAAGACTTTGGGATAACAATATTCTCTTGTAACGGTTTACGTTTACTCAAAAGTATTTTACTCAAAAGTCTTAAATAATTTTATTGCATATATAATTGTGTATTATTTTATTAATCTTTAGCTTTAAGCGCTGAATAAAACACCTGCATACTATCGATTATCATCCACTTTTAGAGACAAGTATTAAAACATCACATGAAGCATATCTGCCGCAACACAACTCTATGACTTCAGCATCGTTGTCAAATACGTCACAAAGTCAAAATCAATACTTTTCTTTGATCCTAGAAAAGAATTTCATTTTTGGTTCTTAAATATTCCTTACACTTCATCTTTCAGAAAAACCATCTTTCCATATTTTCGGGGTATTCTTCATTTCATGAAGAAAAAATCAGATCTGGTATACCTTAAAAGAATGATGAAAATGTATTTTTACTTATCAGTTTGATTTGTTTTTCATGATTGAAATAAGGTTTTGAGTAAAACAATATATTTCTAGAATTTTTTTAAAGTTTACATAGAATTCACATGCTAGAACGAATATTTTAAATAATGTAAAACTTTATAAAAATTAATTTTCATACTTGGGCCACATTATTGTACCACGATATAAATTAAAAATATATAACTTTTATTACATCAATTATTTTAGACAGCAGTTCAAAATAAATATGGATAAAATAGTGGCTAATAAAATAGCATAAGCCTAAAAAGAGTATAAACGATTTACATTATTGAAAAGACACATTTTTGAGGACATAAGATACAAAATTTTCAATAAATACATAGCATCCTAAAATGTACATGTTTTTTTAATATTTTGAATACATGCTACACACATTTTAAAACATACCAGGTATTCCTATAAATGAAAATAATGTGAAGGATACAGCAATTTAATTTTATAAAGGTATATTTCATGGAATTGAAAAAAAAATCACTCTACAATATAAAATTTTCCTACACAATACGTTGGAATTTGTAGATTAATTGCAGAAATAATACAATAATTTCTGTCCGATTTCTGTTATGCAAGTTTTATATAAATGTTGTTAAAACGCTAACAGATCTACACCAAATTTAAAAAATAAATGCAGAAAAAATAATTTGTGTGTAAGATGATTTCTTGTCGGATATAGTAGACTTATCAAGGAAGGAATTGCAAGTCAAAAATAAAAATCTCAGTCACTGTGTTTCTTGGTATGAGTACCTATACAAAGTAGTTGGCTGGTTTATAGCTATCATCATTTTTGCCTCCGACTGAATTTTTATTTTACGTTTTATTGGTTACATTGATATTAAGATTCCGTTCCAAAATTCTACAAAAGATGCACACATTTGATTGTTGAAAGCTGTGGGAACATTTAGGGTTAAATCATGTTATGGTGGAATAGTTGGTAGTTAGAGGTTTTGTGCTAGGATGGCGAATGTTTTAACTTTCAATCAAGCAATGTATTTTTTTTTTGCTTTTTAAAAGAATTGTTTTGCTTTTGGCAAATCTGGCGCACCACACGTCACAAAGTTCTTGCTCTAGTTCTTTAAGTTGGTGAGCTCTTCTCAGGGAGCAACTGGTAATGTACTGGCTCTGTGATTCTATGTCTCCACAAGAACAACGAGGGATTTCCTTAAATCTGTGCAGATAATACGCGAATCATTCATGACTAGAGAAATATTGAGTCGTGATCAAATTTATTGACCTAATAGATCTGTGTGTTGACTTGAGGAAGTTATTTGACACATTTTACATCAATAAACTGAGTAATGCACACGCAATTTTATCCTTTCACGTTCAACAATAAACTGAACCAGTAAAACACCTTTCTGACAATTAAACCACATATCTGACCGATAAAATATCTATGCCCAAAATGAAGAAATAGCTTATGTTTTAAGGGAGCTCTCGTAGAACAAAATATATCAGAGAAAGGAGCGTAATGCGTACTATTTTTCAGACAACGTTCAGCAATAAACGAACCTGTATAACTTTCATTTATAACATTTATCCAAATTGAAAATAAATCGGTCCTATATTATTAATTATCCATGATCTTGATCAATCCTGATCAACTTCTTTGATTATCATACGATACCTTAACAAAATATAATTACTATACCACTCCTATCGGAATATAATTACCATACTACACCTATCAGAATATAATTACTATACTACTCCTATCGGAATATAATTTCTATACTACTCCTATCGGAATACAATTACTATACTGCTCCTTTTGGAATATAATTACTATACAACCCCTTATAGAAGCCTTAATCATTGAACCATTCTGGGAACCCTAAATAAATATAATTTATCTCACGAATAGTGAAACAAACTTATGTATATAAAACTAAGATTATTAAATTAATAAACTAATTATTCCCACAAAGCGTATTATCAAATAAATCATATTTACATTGATGCGACTTTTGATTTATAACAGGGTGTTAAGAAAGATTAAAAACGTGCATAACTGATCATCCTACATCACTAGTGAACCATGCTCAATAAATTGAAGTTTCGTCAATTTAGAAACACTGTTAGTTTGGTTATATTTTCAGCAAATTATCGATTATTCTGGCTTTCCTATAACTTTTAATATTTTCGTAAATTGCACATAAAACCGTATAAGGGAAATACACATCTAAATTTTATATGCATGTCTGTTTTACATGATGATGTGAACACTATCAGTTTGGTCATATTCTCAGCAATTTGGCGATTATCTATAGGATTGCCAACTGTGTATTTACTTTCGAAGATTCTGATTTTCCTATGACTTATAATATTTTTATAAATTGCACAAAAACACCTTTAAAAGATTGCAAATCTAAATTGTATATGCATGTTTGTTTTACATGACGATGTGAAGCGATAACGTAACTTTTGTGGAAATTAAGACAAGAAAGATAAGAATAGTAACCGTATATCAAATACCGAAAATAATTGTGCAGCTAGACAGTCTGACTGCAAAATAAATGTATGTAGCCATTTTATCGGGAACTAGGTCGTTTCCGGAGAAAGTTACAAATGATGAGTAGATTTCACAGAACTCGGAATCGTTCAAGATATTTAACAGAGAATTGATAATGTAATAAGTTACATTTATTTTAACGAAATGAATAATTCTACAATTACCATATAAAATAAGAATATGAGTATTTTTAGAAAAAATTCTTCCGATACAGAATCAGTTTATTGACGGCCTTGAACGATAATTGTTTTATATAAAAATGTCATTTAGATGTATTTCAATATTTTTATTTGAAATACAAATTACGTAA
Organism: Amaurobius ferox; assembly: GCA_951213105.1. Lineage (NCBI taxonomy): Eukaryota > Metazoa > Arthropoda > Arachnida > Araneae > Amaurobiidae > Amaurobius > Amaurobius ferox. Next base: position 92,750,637 of record OX578136.1, read on the forward strand.
GCCTACAAAATTATAATGACATGCTCGCTGTTATATACATTATTACGGTTATTATATTGATGCAACACATTATTCTGTATTTTTAATCGCATCATTCTTATCATCTTATCAATGCTATGCGTAAAAAATAATCAATGCTATCAATAATTTTTTCTATTATTCAGCCACTTAGCTAACCCACTGCATGTACAATTTTAGCAAAACTTGCTTCAGAATTTACATAAAAATAATATAGCTGGAAAAAGTTATATGGTAGAATACTGTTTTAAAACAGTTTATTAATTTGTTATAAGAATAATAAACACTAAGAAATACTTCTAGGTTAAGTATTTCTACAAATATTTCACATTGATGATTATGATAAATTCGAACAAATAGCATTTTGGTCAGAACTTATATGGATATTCGGGTTGGGACGACTCAAATTCTACGTTTAAAAATTTTCAGAGCTTTGGCTTAATTCAAACACTGGAACTTATCAGGAAAAGCGACATACCGTCCCTGTAGCCCATCACAAGATAGTGGTGTATGGATCTTAGATCTTTAAAGCTTTGGTTCTCCTTTACCTGGGGGTAAATCCATCTGTGGATATGCCGGGTGCTAAAGTTCTTTTAGTAATTGAAGTCAAGCTAGCTTTTAGTAATTGAAGTAATTGTCGCTTCAAGCTGGCGGAGAGGAGTAGGCCTTTTTGACTTGTTTCCAGACCCTTAAGGGTCAAGACGGATGGCTTCACCCTGACCAGTGAATGGTTCCGCAGACTCTTGCTCTCCCGTCAGTGGTCTCGCTGGATGGCGGATAACACACCTGCTTTCCTCCCTTCTAGCAGCGTAAACCATTCAATGTTGCATAGGGGGAGGGGGTGAATCTGCAATTATCGACCCCATAGGGTTCCAGTCTAAGGTAATGTAATATGATCGATGTGGTAAAGTAAAATTCACATAAATACAACACTAGCACTTACCAATAATGTCCCCCAGTTGACTCTGTGACCTTATGAGTGGGATCTAAACACGTCAAAGTACTTTGGGCAGATACTAATAGAAACAGTCGCTTTTGTGGTCACTAACACTTTTATTTATACACATAAATCATTAAAACACATGGGTAATATAATACATAAACAATATACATTTAAACGTTTCAAACTTGACCTCGGTTTGTACGCGTTATTATGGTAATCGTTAATTTAGGTAATCCTTAAACTAAATCCTAAGTTGGTACAATAAGGAAAATTTCCCAAAGCTTGAGCTTACATTGACTTTTAAATTTTCATTAAAATGTAAATATATATTATATCACAATTGACCATAACAAAAAACACAATGCCTCCAACACAGGTGAAATGGCTTGTAATCCCAAAATAAATCAATCTAGAGCTCATAGTGATGAGGATTTGTGTAGGCGAGAAAGACAGCGCTCACAAGGACACACTGATTTATGGGATATCGCTGAAATCTGAAATTCATCATGGATTGGGGATCACTGTCCGATTTACTCTCCACCGCCCGATTGCCGGTTGGCCCAGCGATTTTTGGAGATCCGGGAACTACGTGTAATCCGATGCCGGTTGGGTCGCATCTCGAATTTCAGAGTGCTTGCCTCACACATACTGCACCGATGACGGTTGACCCACTCAGCTGACGGGTGTTCTATTCTGCAAAGAGTCAAAGGATTGGTACCTAGCAAACACTCCGCCTATGTTTACTCGTCCGTGAGGTGAGATAGACACTGGACTGTCGATTACCGCTTCTGCAGTCCACACAGTTGTCACGGTTCAGAAGTACTTTAAAGGGTCCAAAGGGTAGCCCATATTGCGCCGTCTATTTACAGAGCTGGGGGGTACTGCGTAGCAAATGGGGAGGAGTCCTCACTGCTCCGATGACCACCACTGCTCGATGATGATGTAAAACTCAGTCACATTCCGACTTAGCTAGGTTTTGGTTAGAGCGGCCATAAAACTTCAATTGCTTACAAGCTGCGCCTGGTTACAAGCTACACGTCAGTATATGGGCTCGTAGTACAGTACAAAATGAGCAGTATCCCTTCTACAGATATAGGAATGCCCCTAAGGAGTAGCAACGGATACCGGTTCCTAAAATGTGTCAAAATGCATTTCGGATCTTCCTTCGATCAAGTGCACATACACTTGGAGACCTTCTCAGCCGAGATCAAAAGGGAGTTTAATTTTGCATTTTGAAATTGGGTCCCTTCGCATTTGGAGAGGAATGTAAGAAATGGTGAGGAAAGTTTCCTTTGTCGTTCCATCGTTATATTACTTCTGGGTGAAGAATGGGTGGTTCTAAATTCTAACCAAATTATTGGACTGCGAAGTGACGCTCCTTCTATATGCGTTCTAATAAAGTTAGATGACCTGCGGGTCTCGTCAGAGCACCGGCGTGAGTTAACATCTGACAGGGGCTATAAATTTCACGAGATTTGTAGTTTCCATATGAAATTTGCTACGGCATCTCTTTTTATGAACATTTACAGCAACGTTCATGAACCGCTCAAACCTCGGCGCTGAACTGTTCCATCGTGTCTGTGAGAAGGCATAGTGCTAGAACTTAACTCCCTTACACATTGCCTATATTGAGTAATTACAACTCCCCTCCTTTCTTTCCTGGAGCGAGCCCAGTCCATGAACAGTATTAGCATTATGTGCAAATATATGTTATGCATCATAACAGTCGATAATTCCGATATACGTTTTCTACGACACACGTATTTGGCACCCATGAATTCGAAGAGTTGAGCACGTCGTTCTTGCTTACATGCAACATCTTATTATAGAGAAGAAATATAATCACTCTATACTAACACTACACATGACTACCTACACCAACACATCAAAACAACCTTACATCTTACATTAACGCATTAAAAATAGAAGAAGGATTCTAGACCAGTATCCCACTGGATCAGTGCCAATTTTTCATCTCGCCAGATGGTTATCCGTGGTATAAACTCGCTGTATGGCATGAATTACTTTAGAATGGCTGTCGAGTATTTAACCCTACAGGTTTGACTGCCAAAATCCAAAATAGTGCATTGCCAAAATCTAAAATATCATGATTGTTTCGAAAACACTACGGATTTTTGTATTGGTTTTTATTTCACGATGCATTATATTTCACGAAATTTGCATTAGCTATGTTATTTTTTCAATGAAAATATTTTAGTAAGAAAACTAGAGCACTTTTAAAACAATACACTCGGTCACATTTTTTGTAAAATTGATTAAATGTCCAAACATCTTATTCAGCTGTATTTAAACTCGAAAAAATATTTGCGTAGGATTTTTATTCGAAGAAGTAATTTTAAAGAGCTTTATGAAGAGATTTTAATCATTCCTCGGCAAAAAGTAATTTTTCTCATGTAAAAAGTGTCTAGAAAAGTATTTTCAAACTTCAGTTTGGAAAGATATAAAAATGTATGAAAGAACGTGCGAATGAAATATGCAATATTTTGCCTCACATTTTAAAGTTAAATTATTTCTGTCTTGCGTTTTCAAAAAATAAGTATGCTTGCAAAAGAAAATATTTTCAAAAGATTTGATTCTATATTTATCCAAATACATTCGGATATATGAGTATGCAGAGAAATACAGTAAAATATTCAATTTTCAATTGTGTTTTCTGTTAATCACATACATGATTCAACTGAAATAGTTTAACTGTTATCATATTTGTATACATATTGAGTAACCGAACAAAGTTTGACATTAATCTCCACATACAATGAATACCGTTTCCGGATCAGTTATTTTGGTTATATATAAATAAATCTCATTTTTCAAACTATGTTCAAAGAAACGTAAGAATATGTTGCATGATAAAATCCGAAGAATAAAAATTGGATTAGAAATAAATGTGAAACTTTTAAAAATTTAGGCTTATTTCGCTTAAATCAACGTGGCTGTGTGAAATTTGACATTAAATATTTCATTTGGCTCCTATATTGTGAAAAACTAGAGCTGATAATAATATATTAATTACTGATCAATAAATATGTTTGTTATTAGTACGCGTTTAATAATATATTTGTATATTTTATTTTAATTAAGATATGAACAATTTACAGAAATTATTAATAGAGAAATATTAATAATTTGTAGATATGAAAACTATCTTCTATTATATAAAAATGTGGACTTCTTCCACTTTTGTAAGGAAATATCTGCTTACGTATTGTTCTTCACAAGTTTGTAAGTAAAACATTGTGTATACAAATGCTTTTTTATTTTTCTAAATTGAAATCCGTATTGAAATAAACAGCAGGTTTTCCTTCGTCATCTTTCATTCACACATGTTTTATAACAAATTTGGATTTAGCACGCAGTAAGAAATGTTATTTAGAATAATTTTTACAGGAAATTTACCAAAATAATTACATTATAAAAATTTAAAAGATCACTGAGGACCTAAACATAAAATTGAATTGGTTTATTAAATCACTTCTATAACATAGCGAACAAGGGAATATCCCTGTGGGTCTCTAATGGGCGAGAAACATCTGCTGCAAATTCTATCTTGGTAATTATCTGGGAGACATGCTGTCTAATTTTCAACGCATCACATGTATCACCCTGGCGTCGTCTGAATAGATAATTGTATGTAATCATTGTAGTTAGCATGTACAACAATAGTAGATAGTTATAAATTAACTAAATATATTTCTTCGGGATTTCATAGTATATAAGCTGTATGCATTCAAGAATATTGAGATATGAATGAATAGCATCTCTTTAATATCTGGAAATTGCAGTTCTTGTAGTTGTAAGTTGTCAATGGTTGAATTTAATATAGCGGAATAAATTGTATATTTAACTTTAATTTCAGATTTGGAAGAAAATTATGCAAAAGTTTCGAAAAAAGGAAAATGTATGATATGAAAATATATATTTGATGTTTTATCGTATTCAATATGCATACTTCAATAAGACAATACATAATTCTTCTCTACTGTGTTTTACATTTTGAAAAAGTTTTGATTTTTATTTCTAATCATATACAAGGTGGTGCAAAAGTCGCAATAAGATTGAATATATTCATATCTTCTTCAAATTTAATTATTTCTTTGTTTTTCTATCCTGATTTTTTGCAGTACAATTATTTATACAGTACAAGATTTATGGTGGAAGGTTTCAACGTTATTCAGCGAACTAAGTTTTATAGAGATCTTAAGAGTATTTTTGGTGTACTGTTAATTTTCACAAATTCAAGATTCAGTTGTTGCCCTTGCTCACAGTGTCTGATTATTTCCTTTGGAAGTATCATAAGGAAAATTAGTATGACAACAAACCAAGGACCATTGAGCCAATGACCACTAAAATTAAATTTTAGAGGCAAAATAAGGGAGTTAACTACAGATACTTTAACTAAAGCTCACTGACTGACGCTGTAACCTTTCATAATAAATCTCCCAGGTATGCTCCTTCGAATCTGAAAAATGTAAAAAAGGAAAGCAATTAAACTTAAAGAAATTTTGAATATTTTGTGAGATATGGGTAGATGCAGTTAGACCTAAGTACATCATTGAAAATGCTTGATTAGTTTTCATGGATTCTTAATACACTTAGATCCATTAAAATCTGAGAAAGCGATGTTTATCCCTATCACATTACTTTCCCTTTGCATTTGTTTAAGGGAGAGTAAAAATATGTACTCAACTGTCCTGTAGATAAAATAAATCGAACTCTCTTATAGCAAGCAGTTTTTTGGGGCCAATAAAGACTCGGGAATAAAAGCTTCGGTCGCTTTATATATACCTACGATTGAGTTATTTTAGTGTTCTAAAGTTCCCTCTACGCATTTGAAAGTTTTTTTGCAGGGAGGGGTTAGTTTGTATGTTTGCATCATGCTCTTCATCGTAATAGGTATTCAAAAATATTTTTATGAAAATAAAGATCAGACTATAAACAGTTTGGCCACAAATAAGACAAAGATGTAAACGTTTAACCAAAACTGAACTATAGAATGACCCTTTTGGACACAAGTGGGCCAAACAGTGAAGCATGTGGCCCCAAGTGAGTCTGACAGAGAACCGTTTGACAGCAAGTAAGGCAGAAAATCAATTGTTAGTCTACTCATTAGAAGTGCTTTATGTGTAAAATCGTTGAGTTTGCGACTCTAGAAAATATATTGTTACTTGTAATGGAAGATTTTGCATTTACTTAATGAAAACTACGAGAATTTATTTTTCTCAATTTGTCCTATTTAGTAAAGAAATATTAAAGTTGCATTACATCTTGTTTCGTTTTGTAATTGTTTTTCCTATATAGAATAAGAAATCTACTTTAATATATAGTATAATCGTTAAATATTAAACAATTATTTATAGATGAGATCATAAAGGTTGACATAAGGAATGTTCTATCTCTGAAACAAACCATGTACTATATCAGAAAATATCTACATATTACTAATGTATTTACATTACAAATTCAAATAACGAAAACCTACAAATATGTGTAATTTTTTGGAGCAAGTTTTTGACAAATATATATTTACAATTGCTGAAAATCCCTCCAGAGATATCAGAATATTAGTAATAGAACAAATAATTTTGTAATATAAATACACATATAAACAAACACAAAATTTTACAAATTATTTCCAAAGTGTATCATCCAATTATTCCTCCAACATATAGATAACAAGGAAATATCATCGTGTACATCTGCTCTCGGAGGAACATATGCTGCAGATGGTATATTGATAATATTATCTCAGCAACGTGTTGTCTAATGCTTCGTACCTCTAATGTATCACACCATCATCCGTCTGGGTATAGAATTACCTAAATTCAATAATGTTTAGAGCCTGCATAGAGTAGTAGATAATTGAGAAATAACCAAATCAATTTCTTTAACGATTTGTATTGCAAACATTTTTTGTATCTTCGGAAAATGAAACAACTACTGAAATATATATATATATACAAATTGACTTATATGTTAAAATGAAAGCATATTATATATTTTATTGTTTATATTTTATTTTACCATGTTAGCAATCAAGTTTGTAAATTACTATCCAAACTGTCAGGAATACATAAAATTTTTGAACATATATTTATGTAAAAATTCGAATATCTATAAACAAAGAGAAAACAGAAAATTGTGAAAGAATATCAGATGAATATATTTGTACTTAATTTACTTGATTTGAAAGATAATATTAATGTGCCTGTCAACTACATATTACAAATATATCCAAAAATATGGAATTTATTTTTATTTATACACCTTGGGGAAAATGTGTATGTAATGTACCTTTACTATAAGATTCATACTACAATTTGCGAAAAAAATACTAGTTTTTGTAGTGTTTTTCATATTTGATCATATTTTTAAATTTTGAAAGATAAATTCGAGCTATTAACCTCATTACCCTGTAAATTATATGGTCAATTAATATCCTTGAATTTAGTTTAGAGAAATATTACTGAATGTTTTATTTATAAAGAACTTTATATTGAAAAACAACTCCTTATACACCTACAGAACACTTAAAGTCAAAGCACTCATACAAATCTCATAGTTTATGAAAAAAAGAAATATATATACTGTGCGATAGACTGGCGTTTTATTCAAAAGTATTTTCGAAAATACTAGAAATATTCGGACAAATATTGAACACTAAGCGTTTTCAGATAGGTTCATTAATTTTTGATATTAAAATAATTTCACTAAAATACTTCAATAATGAGTGCTATATTATATACGTTCGACTTCTACACACTTTCCAGTTTCTCTCCAGTGAAATACTAACTTGAATACTGAAAGGTGTAACATTAATTGAAGTCCAGTAACTACGTAACTTCTAAGATTTAATCAATTTCAATATGTACATACTATATATATATATATATATATATATATATATATATATATATATATATATATATATATATATATGCATACATACACATACATACATGCATACGTACTACGTGTCAGACAGATATGCAAATGGATAGAAATACAGAGTGATTGCGCAATGCCACCAGAGGGCGTTGAATTTCGTTCTTCCTGGCGTAAAAAAAGATGTACGCAGAGGCTTTTATCCTGTACTTAATCTGTTGCAGAGGGAATATTTTTCATTAGGGATGCCGTTACACCGGCATCGAAGGCAATATGATAAGCTGTCAGAGTTCGAGAGAGGAAGAATCATCTGGATGATGGAAGCTGGGTGGCCAACTCGGCCAGTAGCCCGCCATCTAGGCCGCACTGACTTTAATGTGAGGAGGTGTTGGAATCAGTGGATGAGAGAGAGAGGTCACATACAAGGCGGTCAGGCTCAGGACGCGATCGGCAGACCAATAGCCGAGGCGACGGTCACATCACACACGCACAGCGCCAACTGGAGCATTGCTCGCCATCCGTACACAGGCAGCACCTTTAATACGGAACCCTGTATCTATCGTTTCATCGGGAGCCGCATGGCTAAAGGACATCTGGTATCGCGGCGCCCATTACGGGTGCTGATAAATGACACTTACACGCCGTCGCCTCCGTTTGGAGTGATGGCGCGCTTGCCGCGATTGGACCGCAACCGAATGGAAACAGTCCGCCTTCAGCGACGAATAGAGATTCAATTTGGGCAATGATGACAACCGTGTACGTGTGTGGAGGCCCTGTAGTGAACGCCTCTATCCTGCCTTTGCTTTACAGCGGCACACCGTTCCCACAGCTGAAGTGATGGTATGGGAGCCGTCGCATACGACACCCGGTAACCTCTAATATTGATCCACAGAACCATGACTGCCCAGAGGTTCGATCGTGGCATCCTTCAGCCACATGTGTTAGCACTAATGACAGGACTCCCATGAGGAATTTTTCAACAGGACAATGTTCAGCCACACACGCAAAGGTTTCACAGGAATGTCTCCGCCACATTACAACACTTCCTTGGCCTGTTCGATCCCCAGATTTGTTACCGATCGAGCATGTTTGGGATCACTTGGGACGGCAAGTTGGACAGCCTACGAGTTTGGTCGAACTAGAGGTGCGCTTACAACAACTGTGGAATGAGATGGCTCAGGACAACATACGGGACCTGTATGCTTTAATACCCTACCGTATCGCATTTTGTATTCTTGCTAGAGGTGCCCCAACAAGGTACTAGAACCTCCATTCATTTGTAGTTTTTCCTATAATAAATTATCCTTTTGCTTTGATTTTGTATCACTTACATATATCGCCGTTGCACTCAACATATATAAAATTTCGTTCGATTCTGACAACTCTTTCTTAGTACGCACATTTGAAGGGCAGTGACTGTATATATATATATATATATATATATATATATATATATATATGTGTGTGTGTAATGTATATATGTGTTTGTTTCGATGATTTTGATTACTGCTTGTTGAACTCATTTTCCCCAATCAGCGTAATAATGGCTGAATTTTGAATGAACTTTGATAGAAAACAGTACTCAAAATTGTAAGAAGATAACTGACACTTTGCATACAGATATTTCAGTCGAAGGTGCAACAAATGGTGTCAAATTAACCAGCTGTTTCTATTCATAATTTTTATGAATATTAATTTAATAATTAATAATATATATTTCAAGTTTGGATATTAAATAATTGTATGTGAATTTTGATTGGGTTTCTAGGAAAAATAATTCATCGCGAATATATATTCAAAAAATTGGAATTCTATTATTATCCCTTAAGTTCAATTTCTTAAACTTTTTCATAACTATTCTTAAAGTATCCACTATCCGCACATTACATGTAGTAAGTGTTCATCTTCAAATCTTCAGTGTTAAACACACTCGTTGCTTGATATAACAATGTATGTATATTTCCGGTATAGACTTAGTGTCCATTTGGAATCTTGAATATTTTATTTTTGATTTCTTTTGTAACCTTATGTGTCGTATATCTTCATACATAATGAAGATATATATCGCTTATAAACCATGTGAGATGGCTATATAAGCCAAGCCAAGACGCTTCATTTCGGGCTACCTTGGGACCGAAGGTCCCTTACGCCCACATCGAAAATAAGAATGTCCACTGTGAGTGATTTGGGATGATGGAAAATAGCAATATGCACTCAGCATTAGATGGGTGCTTTGAAGAGTCCAGTGGCGACTGATGGTAGTTGTCGCCTGCATCTTGGAGTGGCTGTGTACGTACTGAGCTGCAGTGGCTGCAAGAGAAAAAGGGGGGCGGGGCCAAGGGCTGGTGACCAATAGAAATGCACGATGAAGTAAAGCATAAGTTTTTACAATTTAAGTTATAGTGCAGTAAAATATATTTCAAGTTATTCTTAATCAAGTCAAAGTAAGAATTAATTTAGTAAAAAATATATTATAAATGATTTGCAGTAGCAAAGGGATGATTTGAAGTACAGTTAAAAGGTATTTACAGTTAAGTTTAAGTTTTTATTTACAAGTTCCGTCTCTCAAGTTGTGAAAAAGAAGGCCATTATCAAGCACACATTACATTAAATTTACAGTTTAGAATATTAAAATATTAAACATTAAAAAAGTACATTTAAGATTATATACAAAGTCTAACCTGAGTTAGTATATCTAACTCAAAAGGTGACCGGGCTGGCATCAAAGGCGCGGGCAAAGCAAAAACAAGGGGATTGTGAGTACGCCGGGGAGGACGAATCAGAACGCTCCATTTCACTCCGGGTCTGCCGAGGCAGCTCCGGAGTGAAATAGTGCGACTTCAACGTCGGCCAGCGATCGAGGTTAGGAAACGCCTGCCTGGGGCGCAGAATATCTGGGGCGCTTCCACGGAGGCACCGCAGGCCCGGTGAGAAGGTGTCTAGGCATTATTTTCCCAAGATAGGAAGTCGTGGAAGTGTCGTAGCTACTATCGACACCACTCAGGCAGGGTTTGCTAGCATTCTTCCTGAAAAAATTTTGAGAGGTTTTCCGAATGTGCCCAGCAACGTGTGGGACTTTAAGGTCATGATGAATCACCTCGTTCTGGACAAACCAGGGCGCATTTACAATACAGCGCAAGACTTTATTTTGAAACACTTGCAATTTCTCGATGTGCGGTTTTGCAGCCGAGCCCCATACAGGACAAGCATACAAAAACGCAGGTGCAATGATTTGTTTGTAGATGAGCAGTTTATTATAAAGGGACAAGTGAGACTTTCTACCGAGAAGTGGGAGGAGGGCTACAAAAGTTTTGTTAGCAGATGCAATTTTATTAGTAATATGCTCAGCGAAAATTAATTTGGAGTCAATTGTGACGCCCAAATATTTTGCAGACTGTGAAAAGGGGATCGGATCATTGAAAATTTTAAGGGAGAAGTTACTGAGTCTATGTTCTCGGTAGTTCGGTCGAAAAATGACAACTGCACTCTTGGTCGGATTAATTTTGATTCTCCAGGTCACGAGCCAGTGCTCAAGACTATTCTTTATGTAGCTTTGGAGTGTATTAATAGCGAATTTAGGTGATAAGCTTCTAGAAATCAGGGCTGTGTCATCTGCAAAGATGGCCAGCTGTACCTGTGGGATCTTGGGTATATCGTTGATATATAAGTTGAATAAGAGTGGGCTAAGATTTCCGCCCTGTGGGACCCCGGCTCTGATTGGCCGAAGAGAAGAGTAAGAATGTTCAACTCGTACGCGGAAAGAACGTTTAGCAAGATACGAGTTGATGAGAGCCAAAAGTTGTGTCGAAATACCAAGTCGGACCAGCTTGGTGAGCAGACCCGGAATAAAGGCTTTATCAAAAGCTTTACTGATATCAAAAAATACTATGCTGGTATACTGCTTGTTGGTAGAGTTTTTGTGAATAGTTTCCACTACACGCATGAGTTGGGAATGCGTGGAAAAATCAGATCGAAATCCGTGCTGTTCAGGAATTAAAATGTCTTTCGATCTGCAGAAACTAGTCAAACGTCTAAGCAACACTAACTCAAAAATTTTGGAAAGGCTAGATAGAAGGCTGATGGGTCTGTAGCTATCAGCTGAATTTGGATTTTGACCTTTTTTGAAGAGAGGGATGACGTCAGCAGTCTTCCAACTCTGGGGAAAGTAACGAAGTTCCAACATATGATTAAGGAGCACGGTGAGCCAGCACTCATAAAAAACAGGGAGATTGTTCAGCATTCTGTTGCTGATCTTATCAGAGCCAGGTGATTTCTTTGCTTTGAAGCTGTGTATGATGATGTGTACTTCAGCCAAGTGTATGGACTCGAGGTCGTTTGGTGCTTGTACGTTTAGAGCATTCTGATTGGTCTGTTGGAAATCGTGTAAAGTGCTTGTGTAAGTATGGCTGAAGTTAGGGTCTTCGTGTGGAGTGAATTGGAGTTCCAAGCTATCTGCAATAGCATTAGCCTTTTCCTCCACAGTCTGGGCGAGAGAATGTAAGCCATTAATGGGCGGAATTGAAGTTTTCGTGGTTCTCATGTTCTTAGCTGTTCGCCAGAGACTGTGATTCGTGGGTGTAAGTCCCTCAAGGTGAGTACGCCAGCGTTGCTGGGTGTGAGTTCGAATCATAGACTTGACCTCGCTATGAAGGTGGCGGAGCTGCGCTTGCAAAGGGGGATACCTACTGCGCTGCCAATTTCTCCGCACACGGTTACGCTGCCTAATTTTGGCTTTGATATCCCTCGGGAGTGAGTGATAGTTCACACGTGAACGATTTGGTTTCGAGGCAGCAGCGTATGCCTCTAGCAGTAAGTGATTAAAATCTTGGACGCTATTATCAATATCGTCCGTGCTGGTAATTTTGAGAGGGGGGGGGCAGTACTTTTAGTATTAAGAAGGTGACGAAAATCGTCCCAATTTGTATATAGCTCCACCGGGTGGTCTAAAGAGATGTTATCAATATTAAGGGTAAGTATTACAGGAAGGTGATCAGACATCAATTTATTATCGACTCTGATCGTATGACTGAATGGAATATTTCTAAAAAGAGCCAAATCAATTAGCTCAAGGCTCAAGGCAGGGTGGGATTAGTGAAGTGCCCAGGAGAGGATAGAAATCCCCCCTTTAAACTTCAGGCGAAAAGGAAAATCAAGAAAAAGGAGTTCATAAGATGAAAGAAGAAAATAAAGGGAAGCTCGGGTGTAAGACAACCTTATGCCGATACCCGAGGCCAAATCAATTATGGATGGGTTCCTTCCTGTAAAGAAGTGAGTGGGAGTGGGTGGAGCTATGATCCTGAAGTTGGCGCACTGTGCCAATCGTTTTAGATCTCTGCCTTTTCCATTCGAAGCTGTGTCCCAGGAAATATGGCGAGAATTTAGGTCACCAGCGATGATAATATTACTGCTAAGTCCTAAAAGTGCTTCAAGCTCCGAAGAAGGTAGTCTAGTATTATTATCAGGAGGGATATACACTGAAGCAAGTGCAAACGGGACCAAATTTGGAATAGTGACTTGAATAGCTGTGGCCTCAAGCTTCGTGAAGGCCGGGACACTTAACCTATGATGAGGAATGTTGTTTTTAACATAGAGTGCAGTGCCGCCGTTGACACCCCTCACCACCGCCCCAGCTCTCATTCTGTACGAGAAATAACCTGTATAATTACAGATTCCTGGGGAGGTGGGGGGGGGTGAGGTGGGTCTCATTCACCATAAAAATATCGAAGTTTTCATCTACAACATAATCACGCATCTCGTCAAGCTTGGAACGCACTCCTTTGGCGTTCCAGAAGCCGACTTTGGGAGACTGCAAGGTATGGGATGCCTAAAGAGAGAACATGGCGACAGCCAGGAAGAACGGAGGGGGGGGGACTTATCTAGCCAGGGCGTTGTAGCTCTGATAGTCCAAACTAAATCAATTTGCGTGGTCGCTTCACGCAGCGCAGGAAGAGCTCGCTCGAAAGCGGCAAGTAATAAATCCTTGTCATGAGTGCTTCTCATGGCAAGGAGAGTTAAAAGAAAGTCGGTGTAGTTGATAGGATTACTATCAACTGGAGTTTTAGAATTTTGGTTTGCGACTACTGGGACCGACTGAGCCTCAGCAATTTGTCCGGAGTTTTTGGTAGGGGGGGTAGTTAAATCCTGTGAAGTTCCAGAAGCGACGGCAGAGAAGCTAACGTTGGGCTTGATGCCAGCGGGTCGGTAAGGACGGTTAAAGTTCCCAGGGTTTGTTCCTGGGGGGAAGGGGCGAAAGTTATTTTTCGTTCTATTCTGGGGGGCCCTATTGCCCTTGGTCAGGGACGATTTGCCCGGATTTTTCGGGCAACCGCGCCAATTGGCTGCATGCTGTCCTCTGCAGTTGCAACAGTACAGAAAATCAGCCTTGCAGTCACTGGCGGCATGTGGGCCGGCGCACTTGACGCACCGCTTCGGCAAGTTACAGGCCCAGCGTACGGCTCCAGTCTCACTTCCGTGCCCAAGAGCATGTTGATTTCAAAGAGATCTTCCGGGTTAGTCCCGGGTGCTAACTGGAGGTAGTAGAGAGGGATGGCCTGTCTGCTCCCTCTCTTAGTAAGTCTATAATTATTAAGAATCGTGAAGCCCATTGCTTCCATAGCTTTTGTAATTAAGTTTATATCCGTCACCACGGGAAGCCCTCTGATGACGACCTTGATAGGCAGGTCTTCTTTAAGAGAATAGGATTTAAATTGAACACCAGTTTTCTTTAGGTAATTGGTGCAATTCCTAAACTCGTCATCGCTTTTGACATGCACCTTAAAAATTGTCGGTCAAGGACCGGAACAATTTTTGGTGCAAACCTTTTCAGGTTAAATAATATCGATGGCCAATCTGGCTGAGAGGCACTGATCAAAAGCGGAGGCGTGGTGGGAGGCGAGGGAGTCGGCAAATTTGCCGAGGGGCCGTTTTTACCGAGACCGGTGTCGATGAAGCATTTCTATTGGTCGGCTCTGAATCTGCTAAAATGGCAGTATTCCTCGAAGACTTAGAAATCTTGTGTACGAATCCTTCGTCATCTACGTAAGTTCTGGGAGAATAATTGATATTAGTGGCTATGCGTTTAGCATTATTAGTTGAGTCAGAGTTATTATTATTATTTCTAGAAGAACTAGCAGCATTTAGATTTAAGTTGCCTATTTGCTTACCGGCCTCGTGGGCGGCTAGATCAAAGTTACTTTTGGATAAGTTATTAGAATTTGTCTGGGTTGATAACCCTGCAGAATGATTAGAATTAGATTGGCTAACATTATTAACATAGTTAGAATTAGCATTACGTGAATCAGTGGCTCTATGAGCCGAATCCTCAACAGTGGGGGGAGGGGGGGAGGGTATAGATAAATTATATTTACCACCGCAGCCCAGCTCGTCAGCCATCTCAATCAGCTCCGCCTCGAGTCTTTCCAGCCTTGACTTGAATTTGGCGAAGTCAACCTTGTCAGTAGTGGACTTCTTGGCTTGCTGCCGGCAGATGAGATCGTTCTCCAGATCGGTGACGACTTGCTTGAGTTTCAGCAGTTCCTCTGTCGTATGCTTTTTGGTCGGTGCTAAGATGATGCAATCACTCTGTGTAGTGTCCATGACAACTTCACATTCAACATTCGTACTCGTAGAACTATCAATGCCAACATGCCCAGGCGTTACCTGGGCTTCACTCTTTGTCGCGGGAGCGCTCATATCGTTCGTCCTACCACCTCGGAGTCTAAGCTCCAAATCATGGCTATATAAAACCAATCTGCAACGGGAATTCAATTTCAAGAAAAATGTAGCAAATATTTATTAATACAGTTTTATATTCGGCGTATACCATAAATTTTTATTTTGCCTCTAAAGTCCTTTATTTCCTTTATCATTCTTCTATTTTGTTCTCGTTGGGGAATCAACCCCACAACATCTTACTCCGCAATTTGATTCTCAATACTGCATTCCATTTATGGTATACCGCATCGTTTTAAAATGAGTTCATGATATTAACAAGAGTTTGGATTTTTATAAATATTTATATGTCATGTGTTTATGCGATGAGAAAGTATTTTAGACTATTCTAAATTATATAATATAATGTTGATAATTATGGCAAAACAGAATTGTTGCCGATAAAATATATTATTTCTATTTTAGAAGATTGCTTGAAAACAAAATAATCTAATGTCGGGACCATATGACTTACCTTATATAATGAAATAATTGACTTCACTTACAGTAACATAATGATGTATAGGTTCCACGGCGCAGTGTTTGTAAAGTTGAATTGCATATTTTGAACTTTTTTGGATGGCAACTTTTAACATTATTTCGAAGTACGAAATAACTTTTATTTCAAACTTTAATTGGGAATTATCAATATTGATATCATCTTCAATAAGTAATATAGACCATATATAAAGATATTTTAGTATTGAATTCATCAATTTGGCGTTCAATTCGTCAAAACAATGCAATATCTCGAGAACGGTTCATTCGAAATTTTATCTTTTAGCATGAACATTTATTTTAATTTAACATTCATTCTAAAATTTATGTCAATCATTTTCGAATGGAAAAAGAACATAAAATATGATATGTAACGCAACATTATTAAAAGTTCTGATTTTCTGAGGAATTTTTCAAAATTTCAATCGAAAATTTGGTGGTCTTTCGTACATCTGATTGCATTTAAAAACAATAGGCTTCCAGCTACTGATTGTAATTTGTGTACCATATTTCGTTTCAATCACTTCATTCCTTAATAAGATATCGTCTTCCCAGGTTCTCTCTCACACACACACACATACATCACCTAAAAAACTTTCGATTCGTGTTCAGGGATGCTTGAAACGTACTCTATCATCAAAAAGTCGAATTCAAATTTCCAACCCTGTTACAATACTTTCCTTAAACTTTACATATACAATTAAAGTAATAATCGAATGTTTGAGCATTCTTGGGGAAGTTCAAAATACTCGTGGAGTGGAGAGAGGTTATAAATTGGTACAAAGTTAATATTTTCAAAAATATAGTACATTACTTGTTTTTCATATGGATATTTTATTGTGTATATCCTATTCATATACATTTAAAACTATTGTTTCAGATTGCAATATATGTACAGGATTTCCAGAGCAGTTGAAGCAATGACTTGTTTAACAACTCTGAAAACTAAATTTAATTTACTTTTTGTCATTTTGTAGGAAGTGTTAATTTAATATTCGTGATTCAAAATATGGTGAGTTTAATG
This sequence comes from Amaurobius ferox, assembly GCA_951213105.1. NCBI lineage: Eukaryota > Metazoa > Arthropoda > Arachnida > Araneae > Amaurobiidae > Amaurobius > Amaurobius ferox. The sequence continues at coordinate 92,767,733 of OX578136.1, forward strand.
TATGTGCGGTATGCATGCTTTTTATAGAAGATCAGACAGACTACGCATTTTGTATACATGATGTCCAGTGGGTAAGTTTATTCAGTCTTGTTAGGATGTCGTTCAGCAATTGTGTATCGTATAGTGATTAATAATATTGATCGTGAGAAGTAAGTGGGTCACGTGTGTTCAAATATATTAGAAGCGCGAATCCTTCCGGTGGACGGACACGGGCCGAAATTAATTAAATAACTAATTAAACCCTCTAATATAGCGGGCTTAATATATTATTATAAATATGTATTCAATATTTTTCATTTTATTAATTATTTTACACAGTTCCTAAAGAAATCAGGTCAAATTATTTACTATGCAGATATTTTGGGGAAAACACCAAACTATGATATGTTTAGCTTTTTTAACTACCTTTATTTTGTTGTTTAAATAAAATATTTTTTCAAAATGCAATAATAGAAATATAGAAAACATGTGATTATTTATCAATGAGAACTTACTTATGCAGTACAAATTAAAATACAGAGTTTAATACAATATTATTCGTTAAAACTGCACTTTTATTAAAATTTTACTTTGAGAGAAAGTTTAAGTTTATAAGTTACAAAGTAAACTTATCCAACGAATATAGCTCCCACAATCCTAGGGATTACCTACACGTGTGCTGCACAATAACTTCACAAGAGAGAACACTAAGCTTTGTAAAGAGATCTACGTATTTATAGCTTTAGAGTGTAATTTAGCAAGGAGTTCTATACTCTACATAGGTTTTCGAAGATCTATTTCGTTGGGAGTGGAAGGAGAACGCTTAGAATTCTAGACAAAATGTTACATAAAATATAGGTTCACAAAAGGTAATATAATTTTATGCATAATTTTTTGCTTTTCAAGAGGTTTTATGAGTAATGAAAATATTCAAGACTCTAATTTTACTGCAGTTCACTAATGTATTATTTTGAGAAACCAGATGTAAGAGATTTTTTTGGAAAAAGGAAATTGAACAAGTTAGAACAATTGAGAATTTAACATTTAAAGTTTATATAATCGCAGTAGAATATCTAAAAGTTAATTTCATTGTTGTCTTGTTCGAAATGTGTAGGATTCTTCCCAAAATAATATCTAATGTACCTCCACTTTCATGCATCAGTAGAACTCTCAAAGAAACTGAAATTTATGTTTTTACTGTAAATCATGTAGTTTATTTAAGAAGGTTTGGTTTTACAGTATTTACATATTTATATTGTCAATGTTATTATTATTAATGTACTAGCAATTATTGCTTAGATAATACAGCTTAATCTTGCAATTTCATTATTCCATCATAGTTTTTTGATGAATGACAAATTATTAAATATCTGGAACAGTCAAATGGAAGAAATTTTAATTGAAGAGATTATTTTATCTAAAGCCGTGAGAGATTTCTAATTTTACTGCTCTTTTCATTTTTAAGGGTATATTTTCTTCTAAAGAAAAAATTTATATTGATGATATCTTAAGATTATAGAAATATTTTATTTCTCTTTAGAGCTAACACATATGCCCATTTCAATATTTATACTTGAAATCGATTTTCTTTTAAATATGATTTCATATTGTCTAGTACAATTATTTGTCTGAATTTCGATCTAAAAAAATATAATTTTAATGTATGCGCTCTATTATATTTTAAACCTTATTTAGAATCACTTTAAAACACGATAATTTCTCAACTACTCCCTTAATTTTCTGAAAATTGCTATTATATGAAAACGATTATTGGAGGAACAATGGAACGTCGTTTTTTAGTTGCTTTGAAAATTTCGCAATTATAACTCCATATTAAAGTAAGAGTATTCATGTTTAAATTGTTTTGTTTGGTTGAACACTTTTCAAGGAAATTATACAAAATACATAAACATTCCAATGAAAAGAGTTGTAAAACATATAAACTTTATAAAACAACAATGATCAAATATACAGTCTAAAGTACTGTGCTGCTTTGCAATGCAATTTTTATATTCTAAAAATATAGACAATTTGTCTTCAATAGTGGTGAAGATTAAACCAATATGTTACCTTTTATTTTCCGAATCATTGCATTTTATTTGACACAATTAACTGTGTTTTAAAAAATTGTTTAAATTAATTGTTGATAAAAACTTTCTATGTTCAGTATACACCGTAGATCATGGGTAGCAGAAATTTGGTCTGCGAATTATTTGTGGTAACAATTTTGTGACGTAACTGACGTTTTAATATGATATCATAAACCGCAGTGCAAAAATAAAGCAACACATTCTCATAGAGTCCGTCTGTAGTTAGGGATATTTCCAAAGCTAGTACAGTACTTCCATTGCAAATAACACCATTAATGGGCCAGTTTCGCACTTATTATTATTTATTGCACTTATTATTTAAAATGTAAAAGCTGATGGCTGCATCGTACGAAATTTTTACAAACCCTTACGGAGACAAACATAGTCAGTACTTCCACCAGTCCGTAGATGAATATACTTACAATGAGAGTAAGTTTCAACCAAGTTCATACTCATAGAATCCACCCTCTAAATTTATGTTATGTGTGTTCAAACTTGCCCGTTGCCGACTTTGCAGCCTGAGCCCAATCAATAAAAATCTGATGTGGACAGCACATGCCTTCCCTTGCAGACTCAAATTCATATTTCCTTTATTTGTTTAATAATTCATTAGATTGGGATTTATTGCACCAAATAACACTAAATTGGAATTTATAATTTATTTTTTGTTTATATTTAGTAATTGGACATTTTTACGATAGCGGAGTAACGCAAATGCAAGAAATGTCAAATATCAAAGTATAATGGAGTGTGTTATATTATTTTCCTCGTCAAAAATTGCGTATAAAATATGAATTTCATTGATACATTTCAGCATGCGTAGTCTTTTTTTTTAGGTATTGATGATTTTTGCTGGCCTTTTCGTAAAAAAGGGCAGGTTGTTCTTTTTCGAATCATACCAAAATCTAATCAGCACCAGAGTATCCTACACATGATTTATCAACCAAATTTTTATTAAATTTGGTCAATTAGTATTTCAACTAGAGTGGATGCATGAGATTTTTGATGGCCATTTCGCAAAAAAGGGCGGGCTATTTTTTTTCGAATTGTACCAAAAACTAATCAGCACCAGGGTCATGTCCAAGAGTTTCACCTACAAAATTTTATGAAATTCGGTCCATTAGTTTTTGAGTTAATGTGGATACATACATTGCACAGACACATCGACAGACACACATACTCACAGATACACATACACACAGACATACAACAAGACGGACACACACACCCACAGACGTCACGCTAAAACTGGTTTTTTCTTATTCTAGAGGTCTTGAAACTTGTAGATCCGTCGAAAACTCGAGTTGTGATTTCAATATGATTCCAATATTTTCCCTATACATTACCATGTATTGCAGACAAAGTAAAAATTAAAACCGTTTACGTGATAGGTTTGAATTTGTGTTATTGTTGGTCTACATAGAGATCCCTTAAATTGTGACAGATTACGAAATTGCTGTAACTTCTGCTATTTGTATTGGGAGCAAGATTCTTAAATTCCGTATTTTAAACGTAGTGATTTATAGGTTATTGCATTTACCGCAAAATATTTTCTTACAGTCAGTTATTAAATTGATGTAAAATATTATCGGAAATATAAATTTCCTTCAATGGCGTGCAATAATGTAATTGCGTTGGATTGCTTATCAATATTTAGCAATGTTTGAAAGTTTATTTATTCAAGAGACTTACTATTTATTAATGCTTCCGTTTCTTAATTTTTTTGATCCACTCCCTAAGTAATTAGAATTTCAAAATTATGGTCCATAAGTCTAAAAATGTATTTGACAATTTAATATTTTATAATTTCGATCCTTGGTATGGTGGTAACACATGAGGCACTGCACGGTAATAACGATTTCGAATTTACTAAAACGCTCGGATATTCAACATCTAATATTCATGATCAAGAGAATATTTTGACAAAATTGCTTCTGTATGTATCTCATAAATGATATATACTAAATTCACAATAAGTAAGAGTAATATTTTTAAAAGGACTAGGGTTTCTCAACTTTTCTGTATTGTTCTGCGGGCAAAAAATTTTTCCATTTCTGCCATAGAATATTTATACATTGAGCATTTCGGTTTCAAAATACATATATGCAGCCATTCTGTCAGGAACAAAGTCAATTTCTGAAAAGTGTTGTAATAAAGAAAAATAATATATATAGCCAGAAAGTTAAGATATTTGGCCGGAAATCATGGTATATAATCATAATAATATTTTCAACAAGACTGAATTATATTAATACATAGATTTATTTTATTACATTCCACCAATATCGAAATTTGTTAGTTCGTAGGTAATGTCACACTTTTGTATGTAAAGTATATATAATAACAATTAAATATATAATAACAATAAACCTTTTCTCTTAACAAAGAGATTTACTCAACTGAATTGAATTTTATTTTTCTAAGAATAGGAGATTATATTCTGAGCTCTAATTAAATTATAATCTGCACATACGAAAGTATTATATATTTGGGAAGTAAATTTTACACATAGAACAGTTATACAGCTTTTTCCAGAGTTTGTTACGGCTATTTTCAGCAAATCCAGTTCTCCAGGGTATAATTCCCTTTAAGTGCATGCGGATTTCAAGCAGAAAATAAAATTACCACTTAGGGAAGCAGTAGTAAAACCGACAACAAACAATTCCCTGTGAACTGGTTTTCTCGTAATTAATTACTTAAATTAAGGTTAATGTTATAGTATTTCTGAAAAGTAGATCTGTAATTTATAAGAATTCTTCTGTTCCGTTAAAATTTATGCATATCTAAAGTAAATAAGTATAAATTTTAAGCACGCTTAAAACGTATGAATAGACCTATTTTCACTTTTATAAGCAGTTTTAAGTTCCTGCGCTTATGTGTGTGACTACATAAGTGAGCATTTCTTATAATTTTTTAAGGAAGGGGTATAAATTATCCCTCCCTGATTTAACATGTTTAAATATATTTTTCATAAACTTTTGTCTTCTAGTTTCAGTATAAATAATGTAATATGTTCAGTATAAATAATGTAATAATGTAATATGGTCCAATTCAGCTGTAGAACAAATAATTGTTGTCCTATTTCGACAGAGTGGTACACAATGGAAGTAATTCTGATATTAATTATCCAGTGAATTCTTGATTTGTCACAAGGACGTAATTTTTGCATTTTCACCCAGTATTTGATTTAAGGCAGTAATTTTAATTTCACATGTGTTACGACTTTCAGGATGCTAGCGTGAATATAATAGATACACGTTTGTGAAGGTTCTCTGATCTGAGGTCAGGTATTAGAAATTTGTAAGAGGAGTTATGACAGAAAGAACTGTCGAGCTCTAATTATTCGAGGTTCTTTGTTATCCGAGATAGGTAATTTTTCACATACTCATCGCTTTTACTAATGAAGTTGCAGAGTCCACTTCCACCATAAGAGCTTACAATTTCATCTCAATAGCTCAACGGTAGAGCGCCGACTGGCCAGTTCGAGATTCAGTGTTCGATTTCAGGTTGGAACAGCAAGGCTATTTGCATTGGCACCCGATGATATCAACTCTGTAGGTTAGCGCAAAGATGTCGGTGGACTGATAGTGACCATAGTACGAGTAGTTCGGATTCAGTGGACTCTGGAATATTGAGGACCGATTTCAAAATTGAGAGGATAACGACCATGCAGGACACAAACCTGGGTAAAATAGTAGGAGAAGGAGGCTTACGCGTGACAAAAATAGCAGGAGGTGGTCAGCCAGAGTTATCAGTTGCCTATCAATCCGACTTTAGAGGATAAAGAAAGCAGAATCCACTTCGATTATAAGAGCTTGCAATTTCGTCCCAGGGTGGTTTCGTCTCGAGGGTGGTGCATCGGCTGGCCTGTTCGAAGGTCCAGAGTTCGATCCCCGTTGGGTCAGCAAGACTCCTTACAATGTTAAAATATCAACTCTGGTAAAGTCCTGGAAATTATGTTTCATTGAAAGCAAGGAATATGATAATGAAGATAATCTTTTTATTATAGGACAAGTAAAATTTTTCCAATTTTAAAATATATTATGACAGAAGATATTCAATATTAAAGATAAGTATTAGAAGATTTCCGATGCAATGATTATACATTTTATGTCTGATTGAAAGTAAGAGAGTGAAGACAAGGATGATGTGTGACCTGGAGAAGTATCATTCATTTCATTTGCAAGGGATCTAAGTGCGATTTAAGACAACATTGAAACGCAATAAACGACAGATGAGAGTAAGTTTGATTCTGTGGATTACGCACTAAACAAATGAACACATACTGACTTATTATTATTAATATACATGTTACTTTTCCTACAATGCATATTTCCTATGAATGTGGGAGATCCTAGAGGAGGTATGGATGAAGAGGCATAAATGAGGAAGCATCCATAGCTTGAATGTGGGATATCCTTGTGGAGGAGGGGGAAGCATTGTCGTGACTTCCGCCGTTTAATTGTACAGTACAGAATATAGTATTTCTTCTGTTAATTGATTTTAATCATATCCGTAGCATGGACTCATACATTCATAGATGGATCCATACTGGAAAAAAGTGTTGGTGCTGGGACGGATATCTATAGTGAACATTTTGCATTTTATAAAGAAGTTGGTAGAGATACGAGTAGTTTCGAATGTGAAGTGGAGCTATCCATGTAACCGTAGAACATACATCAGCTCGGAAACACAGTTTCACCAGGGTCATTATTGTATCCTATTCTAAGACGTTTCTGCAAGTTGCATCTAACAATAGAATTTGTGATTCGAAGCGAATATATGGCTGTAGATTGTTTGTTCTTAAACACTTTGGCTGAATCCGTAGTGCTTGCAATCGGTTCCTGCTTACTATTGTGTGGAATAAAATGAAAGTGCTTACCAATTGGTTAAGGATTCTATTGTCTTTCAAAAACTTATTAATGATCTTTCACTATATCAAATTTATAATTGAGTTGTAGTTTGGAAGAATATAAATTCAACATGTTAAATGGAACTAGGGGGCTGGGAGTACCTTGCTGATCCAAAGTCTTCAATTACCAGTTTTCTCGGGGTTTAACAGATGATTTGTTTTATCTCCTTACTGGGCATGATTGCCTCAATGCCCATTAATTTAGAATTGAACTTTGGAACACATATAATTATACTTTGTGTAATTCCAGACAGACAATGAATAGAGAACATTTGGGTACGAGTACTGCACTTAATGGTTTTGATTGTATTGTTTAACGATATTGGGAACCGATAAAGCTAATGTCTTAATTTTCAAAAGCCATCTATTTGTAAATAAATAAATCACCTTATCCCCAATCGAACTGCTCTTTGTCCACATTAGCTCGGATAATTGGGACTCTATAGCACTACCAATCCAGTATTTTACTGGATACAACCTTGTCTGGGAATCTGTAGATACACGATTTGTATTCCTGTTTGGAAGGAGTTATGCACTCATTATTGGCATATTTTCATTAGATTGCTAAATCATTAGGGACATTTGTAATGTAAAATAAATTATATGTGTCCATAGTAATTTGGTAAGACTCTGTACTATAATACGAAGGTAGCATCGATACAAATTATATTATTTCACTTCAAAAATACAAGGAAATATGTTAGGAATATACAAGGAAATATACATTTTACTGAAAAATTGCAGATATATTTATGGACTAGACCAAATTACCCGGCGCTATCCAGGTTCTAAATAAGCGATCGCAACTTAAAAGAATACCATTCAGTTTAGAAATCACCAAATCAGTTTCAAACCAAATCACCATAAAATGAGATATCCTTTGTTTAGGCACGAAATACACCGCTCCCGAAAAGAAATCACTTTACCACAATCCACGCATTGTTTCCGCAAAAGTAAATATGACAAAAATAAATATGAAGAATAGAAAACGGCTTTAAAATGCCGCTATAGCGGTCAGCCGTGAAAGAAGAGTGGTTACAGGAGAAAATGTTTCAAAGGTTTTAACAATTCGATCGCTTAAAAATGTTTCAATTAATGACCGGATGTGTTCATTTTTTTTCTCTTTTGGAACAATGTGCAGTATTTAATGCAGTTGCTGTTAAATTATAAAAATCGGATAGCCAGTCAATTTTTTATATCGTAATATAAGAAATAGGGAATTGGGGACGTTTTAAGTGCACAAAATGTATATATGTCTTAAAAATTCACAAAACATCCGTCTATTTATCGTATCGATTCTGTTCAAAATGCGTTTGAAAGATAAGTGTGGTGCATAAAAGAGTGAATATCCAGTTAGCTTCTTCTTTAATATTAAATAGTGAATTTGGATTGACTAAATTTATCAATCTTAAATTGTCCGTAAATCCATATAGACGTACATTACATTGTTGTCGCATTAAAACCCACCATATTTTTTTTGTGTGTGTGTGTGGGTTTGTGTGTGTGCGAGTTCCTAAAATATAAGTATATTAAGAACTACAAAATGAACACCATTTTAAGCTTTAAAATCAACATTTTTTATTAAATATATACATTTAAGGTTCACTTACATTAAATAAATAGATATATATTTAAGGAGGAGATTGTGTGCGTGAGACCAGGTATTTTTTTGCCTAAAATCATTATGGCATTTTATAACAGCTGACTGGCACATACCTTTATTATTGTCTTTAGACATTACACCTAATATGGGTCATTCATTATTGTACGACCTCTGAATAATTGAATAATGACTGAATATCGTCACACCATGTCGCTATCTGCATACTTACTACTAAAACCCTCTTGGCACTAAAACACACTCTTAATATCGAGTGCGTCACATATCAACTCTGTCTGCAAAAGCATGTGCAACTTAATGAATGCGTCTTCTCTTTGTGCATAAGGACTCTTAACTGTTGAATTATCTGTCTGTTGTCACATCCTTTCGCTGAGGTCTAGATAAGCCAACCGTATCGCATTGGTTGTCCTCAGGGCGATGAAGGTTACTTCTTCATTGGTTAATTCTATAACCAATGGGCATGGTTTCAGCTTTGGATCCCATTAGATTTTCTAACCTAACCACACCTGTAACTTAAGGGCCTTTATTTATTGCTCTCATGACCTTCTGGACCAGGGTTATTGTAAACTGGTGACTATGAGTCTGGGCTTTTGTCTTGATTGGTAGATATCATAAATCTACATATATTAACACTGCTAACATGTCTCCTGGTCACACAATAAATTTTAGATCTTTCCGATTCTAATAAAATAGAAAGTCCGTGATAATACTTTTGGTCACTAAGGAACTGATTTGTGTAAAAATCGGGATAAAATATAAAATAACTAAACATATTTTGAATTTAAGAAAATAACGCCAAGTGTACCTGTGTACTTCAAAAAAGTTCTTGGATAACAAATTTCATGCACTTACGACGGTTAGATTTCTCGTTACAGATTGCGCGCACACACACAAATCTCTTCCATCTTATGAAGGATAGATCCTGGTCTATAAATGCTCCGGCTTTGGCACAATGTTCAACATATTTTTCCAGTAGGATAAATTATATTAATATTTTTAAATTTTACTATCTAAAAGGCTTCATTTCCAATAATACTTCGATATGGCACCAATTATGAATTGTGGTAGCTTTAATTTGCTGATAAAAATAATATGCATAAATCCGTGGATCGTTAATGCATAGTTGTATACAGTTTTAATGTGTGGGAACGTTGACGTTAATCGCAAGCTGAAATTGGCTGATAGATTTAGATCAATGTTATGTGCTTCACTGGAATTATGATTCATATTCAGTCAACCCTCCCTATAGCATGAGTGTTTTTATTACACTTTTACGGTTGAAATTAATGGGGGTATTTCCTCTACTTTTTCTTTCCGTACATCACCATTTTTCACTTTCAGTTATAGGAGAAATCCCCTGTTAATGCAGAAATATTCAGCATTACGGTTTCCATATAACACGGTACGAATATTCTGTTTCGTACTAATTCTGAGTTTCATAGAACACGGATTTCATACAAAAATGCGTGCGGTTTCCATATTTCATTGTACGAATTAATATGATTTTCATCAATCTGAGTTTCTTATAACGCAGTACGAATTAAGCGGGTAATAGGAGGGTGGATTGTATATTGTTTCTATAATACACACTAAAATTATGCATAAATATAAACAAAAAACTAAGTATATTGCAACTTAAGTAACACTTTTAAATGAGTAAACTTCCAGTTACACTTATTAAATGAAAACTATATCTATATGAATGTGTTATTTCTCTATTTATATAAGAATTGCAAGAAATATTCGTATATTTTATTTTATACTGAAAATAAACTTTTAAAAAGGTTATTTTACACACATACCTGATACCCACTTGCTTAAAAGTGTTCTTTAAGAGGGACTCATATAAGCAGTTAACCAAGTGCACAAGATGGCATGAAGACCATGTCACCTCTTTATCTATTTGTAACGATTTTATCAGCGTAAAATAAAAAAATCTGATGTGGGCAACACATGACTATCCTTATATAATGTAATGAAATTACTACTTTGACAGTGAAAAATAGGTTTTTCTTATAGTAGATACTTATATTCTTTCCAAGATATTGAATTATCGTCAATTAGTCATCATTTTTATTGATTGGGCTTCATTTTTATCCATTTGGCGAGATTTTCGTTAATTTCGTAACATTTAAAAAGTCGACAATTTAGCAACGTTCCGCCAAATTTGTCACCAAAATCTCGCCAAGCGTTATAAACGGAGAAATAAGTTATTTCATTGATTTAGCGTCATTTTCATCCTTTTGATGAGGTTTTCGTTAATTTGGCAACATTTAAAAAAGTCGCCAAGTTCTCGACATTCCTCCAAATTCGTCGCCAAAATCTCGCCAAGCTTTACTAACGGAGAAATAAGTTGTTCTTACAGCAGATGAATGACAATTGGCGTTCAAATACAAAAGTATTACTCGAAGTATCTTTTCTCATGAATGGAACGAGCTAAATCCACGAGAATGATGTCACCAAATTTATCGCATGGTATTACATATGAAAAGTGAACATGTTTCTCAATAGGAATTTATATTTTTTTTTGTTTTATATGAATTTTGATATTTTTTTTTTAAAATGTGCAATATCTCGAGAACGGTTCATACTACCGTACTAAATTTTATGGAAATCGTTTTCTAATGAAAATTTACAAAAGAAATGTCTATTTGTGTAAATTTATTAGTGGTTTTGATTTTTTGACGATATTATTAAAATTTCTTTCGAAAATTTAGGGGGGGTTCTGAACATTCGATTACGTGTAAAAACAATAGGTTTTCAGTGTTTACGGATTGCGATTTTTGTACCAAATTTCGTTCAAATCTGTCCATTCGTTCCTCAGTTATCGTCTCCACAGTCTCATTGACACACACACACACATACTTTCACACACACACAAACACACACACACACACACACACACACACACATCAATTCAAATATGATTGATTCGTGATCAGGGATGCTTGAGACGTACTCTCCCGTCGAAAACTCGAATTCGAATTTTCGACCCCGTCACAATACTTTCCTTATACATTATATATATAAGGAAAGTAATATAAATGACAATACCGTATAATGCCCATACAAATAAATAATACGACAGTCATGCACAGGGTGATTAAAAAAAGATAGGCCAAATTTTACGAGGAAGCAGTACACACCAAACCATGCATTTATCGTCATAGTTTACAGTGTTGGAAATGAGACGTAAATGCGATACAGGACGATGGATTGAGCGAGATGGTCCCATAGCTTGGCCCCCACAATCGCCCAATCTGTCGTGTCTTGACTGCCGTTTGTGGGGATATTTCAAGAGTCTCGTCTTAGGCATTCCCCTTGAAACTGAAGAGAAACGCTGCTGCCGAAGTGCGCGACATCTCTGGTCTGTTCAAGAGAGTTAGCCAATCCCTCCATCGCCGCTGCGAGACGACGTGCATTCAGGTTGTCAATCGCTATTCTGAGCTATTACTGTAATTATTTTATAACTTCTAAGTCATTCTTGCGTTTTCGCCTCACCTCATCAATTTCATTTTTAAGCCCCTACTAGCTCCTTTACGTTTTATTTCCGACACTGTAAACTCTGAAGAAAAAGGCTTGGTTTTACGTATACTACCATATCGTAAAATGTTGCCACCTATTTTAAATCATCCTGTAGATATAGTTATGTTTTAGAGTGCGTAACTGCATATTTACCTGCTTAAAAGTGTCATTCTAGTGACAGTAAACCCAGTTTTTTTGTGTTTTATGCATATTTCTTGTGTGTACCATTCTTAACTGAATGATAAACGTCAATTTCATTACTAGAAAATATTAAAATAGATTCCTATGATACAACAACACCTGCATGTTTGCAGACCAATACAAAATGTTTATCGAGTCATATCTCTTACAAATAGCTACAGCAAGGGATTATAATTGAGTCTCTAATGGGCAAGAAATAACTGCTATATATAGTTTCCTGGTAATTATCTGTGAAGCGTGTACACTAATATTCAACGCATCAAATTATTCCAACAGCACTGTCTGAAAAGATAATTATCTTTGACCAGTGTAGTTAGAGTGAATAGTAATAGTTTCCAAAGATGCGATAACCAAATATATTCCTTCAAAGGGTTTGCTCTACAACAACTATGGATGTGGTTTATCATATGTTAATATCTATGACTCTACTGGAAGTTACATTAATTTTATAAATTATGTAAATCGTAGTTATTTTGAATACATAAATGTTAATTATAGTAATGGCATTAAATGATATGACAAGATTTTGATATAATTGATATTTTGGCAAAAGTACATGTATTTCTAAATAGAACTATTTTGATGTAAACAATTAACAAATCACGATAATTATACTCATTTGCAAACATAATAGTTAATGTTATTTTATACAGAAAAATAGTTTAACTATAAATTAATATCTTTGTATAACATTTTAATGACACAAATGTCCACTGTTGGATTTCACTAATCATACGGGAATGTTTAATATTTAGTTTATAAACTTCGGATACTTTAGTTTAAATGTGATAGATATAATAAATAACTTCAATATAAAAATCTCATGAATAAACTCATGAGCAACTCTCATTAACAAACTGAAATATGAATTCAGATTAAACTTAAACAGAATTGAACTGAAAAATGAATAAAAAACAAAATGAAATAGAAATGTTAAACTTGGCCGAAAAACTACTATTAAAACGACAATGGTATTTGGTACACTATAAAACAACTTTTGTGAGTGCTAAAAATAAAATATTTTTCCTAAATATACATTAATGGTTCAGTTATTTATATTAATTCGAAAGTGTATTCCCCCTTAATTAAAAAAGTAACTCTACTTTATATAGATTTGTGTGGCTCCATTTTACGACAGTCTTGGCCCGTGAGATCATGAACCTAGTAAATTCAGTGGATATACATTCCAGGTGTGGTTGGGTCAGGGATCTTTTTGGGGGCAAGGCTTAAATCTAACAGCATTGGATGATACAGTGGTCAAAGAAGAAGTGTTGCTACATCATCCAGAGAAAAATCAATTGAAATACGGAGGGCGTATCTGGACCTCAGACGAAATGATATAGCAACAAAGAGGGGATTCAAGATATTCTCAAAGAATTGAGAGGCAATGACCATCCTAGAATGTGCAATATTTGTCTGTCTCAATTGGATGTTAGGCATTTCCAAGTGTTGTATTCAGTAGAATTTCAGTTGAAAATCTCTAAGAGTGTGTTTTATAAGGAATTAGAGACCAAAATCTTCAAGAGCGTGTTACAGTGTCCATGGCAAACAGCAATGAATGTCCAAGAGTGCGTTTCAGTGTCCATGATAAACAGAGGTATGTGCAAATCTACATATATATTGCGTCGAATATATGATTTTGGAGTAATATTAATATGCCTGGTCTCATAGATGAATTTTCACTTGCATAAGAGTGTATACAAAATTAATGTTTGTAGATTGCAAAGATGAGAAAGATAAATGCTGTATGTGCATAAAATGAAATAAAAATGTGGCTTGAAAAACAACAATAGTTGTAGGATATATGATGGTTAGAAAAAAATTATATTGTGATAAGCACATTCTTCCAAAAGTGTTCGTTCAGCGAAAGGTGTATCAGATATTTGGTCGAGACTTTGAGTGAAAACTGTAGTGACAATAACTAGGGATTTAAATGCAAAATTCTAACTGTGCGATTTTAAAGGATTTCGTTACTTTTATTCTCAAACGTAGTATTTAGAAAGTACTGTTTACACGAAAATTTTTGATTTGGAGACTTTGATGCCAATATATGTTTTAAGACCTCTTCAACCCGTTTTGAATATTTTTGGAGTTCTATCTGTCTCATGTCTGTATTCGATTTCTTATGTACACATGACGGGAGACAGAAATATTAATGGATGTTCAAGAAACTTTTTATCCTTTGCTGTAAATATCCAGAACTGTATAGAATTTTATTAAATTTGAACGAAACAATCGACATTTTTTCTATATATTATGTATTTTTTAACATAGCAGAATAGAACAAAATTTGACATAATCAAGGATAAAAAGGATTATTTATGACTCAATTAAATTAAGGTTTATTTTTGGCTCAATAGTTTAAATCATTGTTGAGAAAAAGCGTCGATACAAACTTTTTTGTTCGTGACGTCATGACATCATTAGCCCCCCCCCCTTGGAGGAAAAATTATCCCCCCAGGGATACATGCTAAGTATGGTGTCAATCAAACAATTTTTAGAACACGGTACAGTTGTAATATGTTTGCCCCACGATACCGTTTTTTTTAAATTTTTTCTTATAAAATTTTGAAAAAAAAATGAATTCTGGTATAAGAAAGATTAGCTGAGCCCCAAGCTAGTTAATTTTAACTTTGGTATTATATTATAACTAGCCGAATACCCGTTGAAAATCAACAGTCTCGCAATAAGCAACCAACGAGAAATGTAAATTTTTGAATAATTCGCGTTTCACATTTATTCGGCAAATCGAATATTTTGGAGTGCAGAACCCCCTAAAGAAGAAAATATTGGGAAACTTAAATTGCGCATTTCTTCCTTTTGAACTATCTACCCGTACGCCACATTAAAGTCTATCTCATTTCGAAGCATTGCTATTTTATCATTTGTCCTTTCGAAAGTTTTACTTTGAAGCACACCCATAAATGAACATTTTTAAAAAACGCTGTTTGTCTCGGTTGTTTTATAAGATGATTGGCCCATATACCAAATATCAAGCCTCTATCACATTTAAAAGGAAGTGTGCTTCATTTATTTATAAAATCGAACATATTAGTGTGCGGCACCCCTTAAAGTAGCAAATATTGGAAATCTGAAATTTCACACTTTCTTCTTTTCAAACTCTCTACGCGTAGACCAAATTTGAAGCCTCCATCCTATCGCAAAGCATGTCTTTTCTATCACTTCACCTTTCGAACGTTTTTTTGTGTAAAATCCCCTTAATGAACATTTTTGTAAAACCGTATTCACCTTTGGTTTTTTATCAAATGGTTTGTCCATATACTAAATTTCAAGCCTCTATCTCATTGTAAAGGATGCGTTTTTCATTTGTTCGGCAATTCGAATATTTTAGTGAGCGGCAACCCCTACAATAGCAAATGCTGGAAAAGTGAAATTGTACACTTTGTTCCTTTATAACTTTTTGCCCGTACACCAAATTTGAAGTCTCCATCTCATCGCGAAGCATTCTTTTTCTATCACTTCACCTTTCGAATGTCTTGTGAGGAGTGCACCCCCTCTTAAATATACATTTTTGAAAAACTCTATTCTTCTTGTGTTTTCTATCAGATGATTCGCCCATATACCAAACACCAAGCTTCTATCACTTTCTAAAAGACGCGTTTCTACTTTATTCCGAAAATTGAACATTTTGGTGTGCGACACCCCCTAAAGTAGAATATATTGATATACTGAAATTGTGCACTTTCTTCCTTCTAAACTATCTACCTGTACACCAAATTTGATATTTCTATCTCATCTCGAAGCATGTTTTTTTTATCAATTCACCTTTCGAACGTTTTTCTCTGGAGCACCCCATAAATGAAAATTTTTGAACAACTATATACGTCTGAGATGTTCTCGTCAAATGCTTAACCCTTATACCAAATTTTAAGCCTTTATTAAATTTTAAAGGAGCTTTTTCTCATTTATTCAGTAAATCAAACATTTTGTGTATGGCACCCCCTTAAGTAGAAAATATTGAAAATCTGAAATTGCACACGTTATTCCTTTCGAACGATTTATCAATACAGCAAATTTGAAGGCTCTGTCTTATCACAAAGCATGCTTTCCCATCATTTTACTTTTCGAACGTTTTGGTGTGGAGCACTCCCCTCTAGAGAACGTTTCCGAAAAAATCGATTTTTCCCGGGGGTTTTATCAAACGACCGAGCCGTGTACCAAATTGCAAGTCTCTATCTATTGGTGAAGTGCCTAAAAAAGCGTGACAGACGGACAGACAGACAAACGGACACTTGGCAATTAGTATATATAGATTATGAATGTTGTGCTAAAAAATGGCAAAATTCGATGAGAATTTCAATCAAATAATATTTATTTATTTTTAATTATATATTTTTTCCATATGTCATTTCAATCATTCGTTCATTAATCCATTTCAGCCATTCCGCCCTTAATCCCATTACTATGCACTTTTACTGGTAATTGAGTTCTTATTCACAAAGGTCGCGTACACAACAGAGTCCTGTGAAATTCGTTTCAATCCTATTTCTTCAAAGGTAGGGTTCTTTTCTTCTTCGCAATTTCAAGTACTTTCAGTGCGGCGGTATCCAAGGCTTATTTTTAGGCCGTATCCAAGCATTTTACATAGGTCGTATTACGTATACATTCAATTGGCATAGCTGTGCAATGAGAAAAATGAAGCGGTTGAATGATTTTTGTTCAAAACAGACGTTTAGAAATTGAGTAGTTTCATCTGTATTAGTCATCTAGTTTGAACAACCCATGCATTGTATGGTAATTTTTTCTAGTGCGTGGAAAAAAGTATAACATAGACCATTAAACGGATTAATTTTAGTCCTAACATTTTTACAGAAACATAAAAGAAATTCAGGTTTGAAAAAGGTCTCAATTAATAATTAATACCAACGCACTTGCACTGCACATATGAAAACATTTCATATATGTAATGTTATCATTTCATGAATGTACTAAATACGAGTGCTTTTTAACAAACTTCATCTAAACTGTAAATGTCTGTGTATCCACATCAATTATTCTTTAGCCAACGTAAAAACTTTTGGAGTAGAAAATTCCTGGAAAATATATTCATTTGGATGCTAATCAGAGTATCAAGGCCAAACTCTTGAAAAGAACTGTTTTTCTTGTTACCATTTTGTTTTGGCTTTATCTGGGATTATGCTTTGAAGATAAAGTAAAACTCTTTAAACACACACACACACAAAAAAAGGAAATTCTAATAGAGTATATTTAATTTGATATAAAAGTAAACTTAGAGAACAGGAATCAGAGAAATAAATTATTAAATATATATATATATAAAATATAAAGAAAATAAAATAAATCATTTAGCTGTATGCTTTAGTTTATTTAAAGAGTGAAAAATTATATATTTTATAGAATATAATCTATATAGAATACTCTCATTAAACAAATAATGTATAAAGATAAAACGAAATCTTTATACAGTACTTTATACAGCTCTTTATACAGCTAGAACTTTGCTTTCTCAACCAGGAATTACACTATGGATCATCGTACTGGCCAGCCGATTCTCTACCTTTGAGTTACAGATAAGGAATTGCAAAATCTTGTCGTCGTCGTGGACTCTGCATTGTCCACCCTCTAGTGTTAGATAGGTGTACAACTTACAATCTGACAGACCCAGATGTCTTATTTTTACCTCAGATTAACCTACTGCTTATATTTTATCTTTTAGGTTAACTTTCTGCGTGGTGGTCGTCCTCCCGATTTGAAATCGATGCTCAATATACCAGAATCCACCGATTTCGTACTAGTCGTACTATCACATTTAGACTTTCACTGTTAGAGTATTACTTTCAGACTTCCGACATCAATTCCCTTGCTTACAGGGTTGATTTGTTCGGACGCCATTGTAAATAACCTTGCTAACTGGGTGTGGAGCCAGGGATCTTCGTAGTGACCTGTTGACACTCTACCGTTAGGCTACTGAGACGGAATTGGATGCTTTTATCGTCGACGTGTATAGTGCAACTTTTTTGACTTGGATATCGAAAGTTCAATATTTTTATAGTATTAAATACATTTTATTTTCCACATAGACATAAAGTATTGGTTATGGAATTGCTTAAATTATTGCTAGATTTATGTTGTTCTGTATCGATACAACACAAACGGATAGGTAATATTGATATTGGCTATACAGTTCATACTATAATAAATGATTGTTATTCCACTTAAGTTTTCATCCCACATATCAGTTACTTGGAAAATATATTAAGGAATTTTTGACACATGTCACGTTCTATAACACATGAAATCATCTTTTGATCTTCAGACCCACTCTTGCATCGAAGCAAACATTGATTGAACTGGTAATCCTCTGGGTAAGTGAATGTCAGTTGGAGATCTTCTGGCTCTCCATTGGATACAATTTACAGTATGGATTGGTGTTCATTCGATGTAACAAGACAACTCACGTGTGTATATAATATAATGCAGTTCAATTTTTATTTTAGTTTATAAAATAAATGCGTTTGAAAAAATATGGCTCATTAATTAAACAATCACTTATTATTTTCAGGCTCGAAGCAACTATTTCTAAAATAGTATTGAATTGAATTATTTTTTACTTTCCTTATATACATAATGTATAAGTAAAGTATTGTGACGGGGTCGAAAATTCTTATTCGAGTTTTCGACGGGAGAGCACGTTTCAAGCATCCCTGAACACGAATCGAACATTTTTGAGGTGATGTCTGTGTGTGTGTGAGGGTGTGAATGTATGTATGTGGGTGTGTGTGTCAGTTAGTCTGTGGAGACGATATCTCACGAAGGAATGGAGCGATTCGAATGAAATTTGGTACAAAAATTACAATCCGAAAACACTGGAAACTATTGTTTCTATACGCAAGCGAATGTTCAGAACCCCCCTAAATTTCTGAGTGAAATTTTGAAAAAATCGTCAAAAAATCAAAACCTCTAATAAACTTACTCAAATAGACATTTCTTATGTAATTTTTTCCTTAGAAAACGATTGACATAAACTTTAGAACGCTAGCATGAACCGTTCTCTTCCGGATCTAAGTCGTTGCATTCACGAAAAAAGATACTTTGAGTAATACTTTTGTATTTGAACGCTAATAGTCATTTACCTGCTTTAAGAATAACTTATTTTTCCATCCATAACGCTTGGCGAGATTTTGACTACGAATTTAGCGGAATGCTAACTAGGCGACATTTTTAAATGTTGCCAAATTAACGAAAATATCGCCAAATGGATAAAAATGACGCTAAATCAATGACAATGACGAGTAATTGAAGAACATGCTATATCTTGGAAATAATATAAGTATCTACTATAAGTATAACATTTTTTTACTGTAAAAGTAGTCAATTCATTGCACTATATAAGGAAAGTTATGTTCTGCCCACATCAGATTTTTTAGAATATAGTATCCAGTGTGATTCAAAGCTTTTAACCATCTTATGCCCGTATTAAATCTCTATAAAGAAAAATAAAATTATTTTGAGAATATCTACCAGAAAAATATAGTTATTTAAATTTTAGTAAAGTTGTCTTTTAATATCTAAGTACTTGCTTATTTTCCAAAGCTACTAATTAGGTTAACCTATTTTAGTTACTAGTTTTTTTATCTCCAAACTGAAGCAACTCTAAGTGCGGTTAGCAAATGCCATATCCTCATCACTTCTTACCATGCGACGACATCTCTTATTTTTCATATTTTTATATATCCCTTCGAAGTCATCTTCGACAGCAATTTTATAAATATATTAACTAATTTTACACACTATTATTGCATATTTAAATTATTTTATATGATTTGTAGGTCCAAATCTGTTCTGCTCAAAAAATTTTATTTTTACAAGTATCTGAGTTGCTCCTGCCCAGAACATTCCATAATTTTGGAGTTGAGGAATGCTGTTATTCCTGGTATACGACATAAATATGTAACAAATTTAAAGAAATAAGCAAATGAAAAGCTGAAAACTTGTAATTTAAAATATAAAAATTATAAAGGATATATTTTGAGATTTCCATACACATGATCGTACCGCAGTTGGGGATAAAACAGATCTCGATATTTAGAGATCAGAATTTCGATATCTTCAGTAGGAAAGATTACATGTGATGATTCTAAATATGACTTTATAATAACATTTCTTAACTTTTATTTGCTAAGAGAATTCAAAATACTTGATCCACAAAAAACGAAAGACAAAGACAAAACATTTTAACTTTAATTTTAAACAAAATTTGAGACGATAATTTAAATCAAAGTTCTAAATCAAAATTTAAAATGTAAACAACAGATTCGAATTTGTTCAGTTCATATTTATTTCAAAATGCCCATTGCCCCGTCTCTTGTTAAATATTTAGATTTAGGAGGAATATTTATTCTACGAATAAAACATATGTTCCAAAATAATTTAATCTCAAATATAGTTTAAGATATATAACGTGTTTCATTTTCTTATGAGATGCAAATATCTTGTCTGAAGGGCTTAAGTTGCGGGAAAATATTTTGTATCTCTGCATATCTGTCTTAGAAGTAAATATAATATTTATTTTATATATGTATACATCGCTTTTGAAACTTTAAGTAAAGTTGTGCACGACCCGCTACACATTCAATATAAAAAGTATAGTTGAATAATAAAATAGTTTGGATAAAAATCAATCAGACAGACAGACATATGGACATAACGCCTGAAAAAGTTAACATATGTTCAGGAGGCCTTAAAGCATATATTGCCTTCAAAATCTTATAATCGAAAATCTTCGCTAGAACAATAATTTCTCAATGTACTTATGGGGAAGTAAAACTCTGGTGTGGCACTACATGATTTTTCGTACACAATGCGATGAGTTTATTTCTTCCGCACCGAAATAATGGCGTACAAATTCTTCATAATAATATTGGCGCCTTTAGGAACCTCATTAGTCTGAATAGCACGACTGACTTATTCACATTCAAAATCCTCATTAAAATGCACTGGACATTTAACTAATACCAAGTACATGAAATAAACACCTATTTACGAATTTATGACCTTCAAACTACAAAGCTATATTATAGCAAAAAATATCTTCTGTTGTGAATAGAACGATTTAAATTTACGAGAGTGATTTTGCGTACGAAAAATAACACACATTTGACGAAACTTAGCACTTTTCTACTGTCCCTGCAATACATGGAAATCTATAGGGAAAGTATTAGAATCATGCTAAAGATCGCAACTCGAGTTTTCGATTGATTTACACGTTTTGGGACCTCTAGTATACGAAAAACCTATTTTTAGAGTAACGTATATGTGTGTGTCTGTCTGTCTATGTGTTTGTCTGTGTGTCTGCATCTCTGTGTCTCAATCTGTGCAATGCAGGTATCCACTCTAATTCAAAAACTAATGGACAAACTTTCATAAAATTTGGTAGATAAGTCACTCGGGTGCGACACTGGTGCTGATTAGTTTTTGGTTCTATTCCGGATAAAAGAACTCGCATTTTCTTGACTTTTGGATTACCCTGGTGCTGATTAACTTTTGGTACAATTCCAAAAAAAAACCCTGCTTTTCTTTCCGAAATGCCCTTCGAAAATCGTCAACAACTGAAATAAAAAGTACTTATGCTCACTATCTATGAAATGCTTAATTTTTAACGATGAAAAGATGAATAAGATTAACGAAGATCAAGATCAACTCTATTACACTAGGACTAACCGTTCTGGAGATATTTTAGTTTTTTTTTTTTTTTTTTTTCTTGCATTTTCGCAACCCCACCTTTGAAAATAATCCAGTTACCAAATCAGAACAAAAATGAAATTAAAAGTACAATTTCAGTGTAATTTTATATAATTATGGGAGTTATTTTGTGCAATGAAACCTCAATATAATGAATTATTGAAAAAAATAAAGGGAACGTGAATATGAGTTTTCAGGGAAAGTCATGTGATGCTCACATCAGATTTTTAATTTTGAATAGTTTTTTTTATAGATTTATTTTTAAAGCGTTCAATTCTAAAGTTGGTCGCAATCGTTTCCTAATGAAAAATTACGTCTAAAATTATCATATTTGTTTGATTATTAAAAATACTGACTTTTAAAAGATTTTTGCAAAAATTCATTCGAAAATTGGGAGGGGGGAGGATCTTCCGCACACTCGAGTTAACATCAATAGTACATCAATAGTGTTACAGCATTCACTTCGAGCAGAAATTGTACAAAATTATGCTCAAATTGCTTCCTTCGTGAGATATCTTATTATACAATCTATATGTGAGCTGGCTCACAAATGCACAAACACTGCGAGGCCTAAATAATCTGCGATGTCAAAATAAAATTATTATTTCCCTCAGCTTGTATTAGAATTCATGTTTTCTTAAACTAGAAAGTATAACTTGTTCGGCTGATAGACCAATGACGTCGAGCTAATCAGCATTTTCTGCGTTCCCAAGGTAAAGTTGGAATGTGTTTCTGATCGTGAGAGTTTCAGTAGCTTCTTAATTAGTGGATTTTTTAGTTGAGTGTTCTTCAGTAGAGTGTTCTTGGAATGAAAGAAATTTTCTTAAGTAGACGATGAAATATTCAAGTAGTGAGTGGAAGGAAACCCCATTCGATACAACGATGACTAGGAAGTGGCTAGTATTTGGAATGTGGTCGAAATACGGGGCGAAGCAACAGCATACCGAATTAATTATATAAGCTTTGTAAATGTGTATTTACAAAGCATGTGGTAAGCAGTATCACCAGACAAGTATATTGTAATAGATTGTATAATATCATTTATTCTGAACGTGGGCAATAACAATTAGTATATATATTGTCCGCTTTAAACAACGAGCTGCTGTAATTTCTGTGAAGTCCCCCATAAACTCAGTTATAATAAAAAAATGTTTAATTCCCTGTGTAGTGACAATTTTGGGGTGTTAAAGAACATATAGAGAGATTAAAATTAAATTGTTCCCATTCTGAGACCTCTGAATACTTACCTGAAAGCTAAAACTCAATGTTAGCAAACAACCCCCTAAAATACGTCGACAATTAGGTTCTTTAAAAATGATTTCTTAACTATCCACAGGGGGGACAGCTTAGCGTTTAGAGTAATGAAGAATAGTTAAAGCTGTGTTCCTCAACCGCCGGGCTGCGTGGCCCTGTAGTGTGCCCTGGCAGCAATTATACCATGTGTGAGACATTCTCCAGGAATTTTTCGTTTTAGTTTAAAAGCATTTTTATGACTAAATATGTCATAGTGGGAATATTCTAAGGCGAATACTATTCGTGAATGTGCCAAAAATCTCAGAATCAGAACGTAGGAATAACATGTTGTTGTTGTTGAGACCCAGACCGTCCGACCTACCAGAAAGGTGTAAGGTAACTGTATGGACGGCCGGGAAGTGCCACCCAATTTAGACCGGAACCCAGTGGGGGAGGCATCCGAAGGGACCGTACCCTCCTTCCCCTACCACCAACCTCTCGGAAGGACTTACAGACCCACATGTTTAACGTGATCGTACTCCGCATGAACACGGCGGAATTTGTGGCAGCGTGCAAATCTAGCGCGCAAACCACGGGGATACCGCACCCGAGATGGCCAACAGCACGCGGCGTTCCGAGGTGGTCACCCACCAAGTACTAACCGCGCCCGATGCTGCTTGACTTCGGTGATCTAACGAGAACCGGTGTTTTCAGCACGGTACGGCCGTTGGCCCGTAGGAATAACATGTGTAGCAAATGCTAGTGTCCAAGCGGAATTTTAATATTAATATGAATAGGACACTGTTCAACAGACATATATGGTCAATTCCAATGGATAAATAGTTTTGTCTCATAATACCGTTTTTATACGAATGAACTCAAAAAAATTGAGAGGTATTTATAAGCAAATTTTTGGGATTGGGTCTTATAAAAAAATAATTTACAGGGACGCGATCTCAAAAAGTTTGAGAAGGACAAAGTTAAACCAATCAACTCAGCATCTAATGAACAATTTATGAAAGTAATGAACCAATAGAGTTTTTGTGTTGTTCCTTCAAACAGGAAACTGTCCATCAATGCCATATTATTGAAATTGTTTTTGTATAAGTAGTTATTAAATAAAAGCAATATAAATTATGTTTCTGTGCCTTGGAGCATTAGCATAAGCAAACAATAAAATGTATTAATGTGCCCCAGGTAAAGTTTCAGTATCACACACTTCAAATGTACGCAAGCATTTTCAATACATTTTAGAATCTCCAGCACCAATCTTTCCGTCACGCTGATTTTTATAGTACTTTTTTCACAACTACTCTTATTAGCTGAAAAATATTCCCAGCAAGTATTTTTGAATTTCTGCGTATAGATAGATTTGCACATGCCAAGGATATATGTTAATAATAATTGCGTTTATATATATTTCCAACAGGGATTACCGATATTCACGTCTAACTCGACATACAAACGCTTTATCAATTTAATTCTCAATTACGTACACTGTATAACACGCAAATCACGACTTAAGGGAAGCATCTGCTTTAGATCTTAACGGGAGTGAATATTATCTCCTTTATGTGATATTCAATACTTCGCTTATCAAATGTGTCACCATAGGTAGTTGTGAAGGAAATCATCAATGACCAGTGTACTACGCATGAACAGTTGATAATTACACATATAATAGAGATCCCTGAGGAACACATACATTTATCGCTAAATTTAATCCTAATGTACTGGTTGAAATTAATAATGTTAACTAAAGTAAGTACTATGTGACAACTCGATTTGTTTTTTAGGCGAAAAACCACGTTTCAAATATAAGCGATTAAATAATAAATGTTCATGTAGAATGTATAAAAATACAATAAAACATTTAAAATATAATTTGAGGTAAAAAAAAGTTTATATAAAATATTACATGTCTTATAAGGTTCAGTAAAAATGTAAAAATATGTATAAAAAATATTGCTTTTGTATCTTAGCTCAAGGTTTCACAACCTGAAGATTGTTTACTTCTGGGAGTACGCAGGTGGGTCGTCAGGGTTACTCCGAATAAATTTAGCAATGATGAACTCCAGCAAATTTATATCTGTCAGAATAATCTTACTTTCTATCACTGAACCTGCGAATAAGAAATATATTCAACTTTTATATATGTCTATATCTTAACTATTATTTAAGCAAATCAAAGGCAGGGAAATTAACACTTTACAAATTAAAGTTTTAACTTTTTCAATACATTTTATTTTTTTAACCATGCATGGTTTTTTCGTCAAAAATAGTCACCTTAATCAAAAATTGTCTCAGTTATGTTTTTGTCCGTGGTCGAGTTTCAGTCTTTAAGGCTACCTAGAGGACTTCGGGGGATTCTGAGATACTTTTTACATACTCCACTTTATTAAGTCCGGGGTTCGTTACGTTCGCTCCCGTGATCGATATAATAAGTATGAAAATATTCAGCTCTCTCAGCCATTGAGGTGGTGGGACACCAAAAGGATCTATTAAGACTCTACGAAAACATCTATAAACGTCGCGTCGTAAGGGGTGGGTTGAAAATTAGGCGACTTTAGTGTTTGTCAGATAAACAATACTATAAGTATGCAAAGATTTAGCCGTCTAAGTTGCTGAGTTAGAAGGGCTTCTAAATGGTATGTTAATACTTTTCGAAAAACTCATAATCCTCTGTCCAGACGAAGGGGTTAAAATTTAGTCTACATTGGATTCTGCTTGTTAGTCGACGATAGATTTCGTATTCTAATCCACTGATTTAGGAGAGCTAATGAAGGGTCTAGCAATACTTTTCGGGGAAAATCCATCTGAGGGTTAAAAATTCGGCTACGATGGGTTCTGTTCGATGGGCTATAAATGTGCAGACCTTTAGGTCACTAGGTGGACTTCCAGGGTCTTAAAATAATTTTTTACCCAAAACCCAATTTTCTTCGATCTTTTAGTAAAATTGAAAATATGTCCACTTAAGGTTGTGCCTCGTATCTCATAATGATTTAGTACTATTTGTTACCGGAGAACTTCTTAAAGGTATGCAAAAATACAAACGCCTTTAATAAATATTATATAAAGTTATGTAAAATTAAATCAGCATAACTGTATCGGTAACAAAGTAATCAACATATCAGTAACCATAACAGTGTTTTAACTTTGAATGCTACGGAATTTTGTCACGAATACTTGTTTTAGATAGCATATTTCGCATTATTTTGCTAAATCTGGGGAAGTATTATTTCGCCATGTATCAATTAATTAGTCTGATGCTTCGTTAATAGTTCAAATAGTTACGATTACGACGACTAGTGTGCTCTAAAACAGTCTTTTTTGAAAACAATAAAGTAAGATCTAAAGAACCTCGTTATTGTTTTTGTGAGACAAGAAATTGTTCTCACATGAGACACTTTTATTTGAGTATTTATGGCGCCTAGAACGGCAAACAAAGCTATAGTCTGGCTGGCGCCGCGGTTTATGACAACATGAAGTTTAAGGTAAAAAATACTATAAATTTAGGGGTGCCAGATCAGAGGGGCTGAGAGGGGCCTTGCTTAATGTGAAATGATGCCATTGGATTGAGAAGAACCAATGAGCGCCAAGGGAAGAAGAGCGGAGCTACCCCCCCCTCCCCCGCCGAGAGAACCACAGTAGACGAAAGGAAAAAGAGTTCAGTTGTGGACGAAATCAGAGATGTAGACAACGAGAAGCAGGGATGGAGATCAGACATGACGAGAAGATGATCCAATTTTGACTAGAACACGAGTAGAGAGAAATGAAAAACCTAACAGATTTGTAGAGTGTCCCGTAAAGGTTCCAAAGTAATGGAAAGAGATCTATGTGCGAGTGCATTAAAAGTACGAGTAGGAGCTACACACCACAGAGTAATGGCCGTACGTCAGCACTAAGACTGATGCAAGTCTGTGAGAGATGATAAGTCCAAGACTAAACTGGAAGGTATGTGCTCAGATTATCACTGGTTCTAGACACTATCGTAAATCTAATAATTCTGGTCGCATATGTCCCCTCGCTAAAAATAATTAATGAAAATTGATGTTATTGATAAATTGATGTTGTTAATAAACGATATTGTTTAAGTTTAAATAGTCTAATCTTTTTATATTAATTAATAATTCTTTTCAGGACATACACATAAGGTAAAAATAATTGGAGGGTTTATTGCGGCACAACAACGAGCAATGTACGTTTAATGTTAATTCCACTGTATGAGTATCAACGGCCATGTCTTTAATGCTTAATAATAATTAATGTTAATTATAAAATGTTAACTTTAAGTTCTTTTTATTTTGGTTGCCACATTTGGTTTCCGTGACGCTTTTGTGTGAGTTAAAATTTAAATGAAAATTTTAATAAATAATACTAAGGTGAATAAAAATAATTTAAATAAAGAAATGAATGAAAATTTTGGAGGAGCATATGTTGACCAGATATTTTGTATTGTTAAAATTAAATATGCACAATCACTTTGAAAATGAAAAAAAGTTCAGTATATTTTGAAATAATTGAAAATAGTATTTGAAAATTTATTATTCTAAGAATATTTAGTTTGATGTTGAAGTGTTTTTTATGTGCAGTATTTTGAAGTGTATTGTATGCTATTAAGGGGACTCAGTACCCTTCATTTGGCGAAAAATGACGAAAATACCGATTTTCATATTTTTTGCTTAAAATATACCTTGACACCCGTAGTATATCCTGACAAAGTTTCGTGAAGATCCGAGAATTATAAATATATTAAAAAGGCTTTTGACTGCAACTATGTCCCTTGAAATACCACGTCTACTTTTCTGTTTACGCTCTGTTTACATCGCATCTGCAACTGAATACTCCCTGTTTTACAAAACATTTCTACCAGGAAGAAGATGAAAGTGCTTAATCGTAGTTTTAATTGATAAAGAAACTTTGTTTACGTTTTCCGATCTGCTTTCGTTCGTTAATATCGTGCATAAACTGTGGAACTCAAAATGCAAACGAAAGCTTGCACAGTGTGAGGTGGGCAAAATGTCCTAAAGAAACATTTGTACATAAAAAACGTGTAAAACTCTGTGTAATGGAAGCTGTGTGTGAATATAATAAAGGTACACTGCGCTGCATAAAAGAAGCACAGAATGCCTTAGGTGTACCTTTAGGAAAGTGCTCCATGAATCTCGGTGTTGCGCTCGATTTTCGAAAAAAAATGTTTCGACAAAAACGACGAAGTGCAAAATATCTACTTGCACGTAAACTGGTTAAAAAAGCAATTTTAAAAAGAGACATATTAGTTAAAAAGAAGGAAGGTGCAACATGCTGTGTATTTTTGGTATGAAGGTGCAACATACTGGGTATTTTTAAAAGAAAGTTAAGAAATAATGGTAGTTATGCAGAAATGATATGCATAAGGTTACGAAATATTGTGTGTTTTTATGATATGAATATATTTTCAAATCTTGTATTTCTTTTATAATATAAATATCATCATATTTATAGTTAAACTATATCTTAATGAAATGAGTCAAATGTATTTCATGGTGTAAAAATAATAATGAATTTGGTAAAATCAATTTTTATTTATATTTTTTCTCGATTTTCTTTTCAATGTGTGACAACTAAGGTTTCAGCTAATGGTCACTTATATAAAATAAATATAGTTAAATTCAATGAAACAGCTACAGTTTTAAAGGTAAGTGTATAATAAATAATTTAAAATAACATTTAAAGTAATTTAAAATGGATTTAGAATAATTTTTCAAAGTTAAAACCTTTAAAGTGCTTTTTCTCAGTTCGTGTTTTTTCAATATATCAATATGTTCAAAATGCTAAAACTTAAATATATATTTCTCAATTGACTTGATTTTTTTCTGGATGTTCATTATAGTGCATTTTATGAAACTAAGGATCGGATTTGCAATAAAATGAAAAGTTTTTTTTTTAAAAATAGATATGTACAAAAAACTCAATTTTTTGTTGAATTTTTACATATGTATCAACATTTTATTTTTTTTCTCCCGAACTAATTAACTTTTCAAAAATCCGATCCTTAAAGTTATAGAAGACACTTCAAAGAACCATATAAAAAAAAGGGTTGTAAAAAGTTAGAAATTTTAGGAGAAGATAGGTTTTGAAAATTATTTAAATTTTTAAAAAAAATTTAAATTTTTCAAATTGTATCAGTAGAATTGTCTTTTTTCTTGATAAAATAATTTAATAATATGCAAAAATAGTATTGTAAAGTGCTTAAATAAAAAAAATTGTTCAAAGGGTACCGAGTCCCCTTAATTTTAAGTAGGGTTTTGGACGGGATAATTTTTGTTTTAAATGCTTC
Organism: Amaurobius ferox; assembly: GCA_951213105.1. Classification (NCBI taxonomy): domain Eukaryota; kingdom Metazoa; phylum Arthropoda; class Arachnida; order Araneae; family Amaurobiidae; genus Amaurobius; species Amaurobius ferox. The sequence continues at coordinate 92,797,336 of OX578136.1, forward strand.
ATAGAGCCACAGACGACAAAAGTCGCCGGACAGGTCACAGAGTGAAAATATTGAAAATGAAAGAGTTAAAATGGAGAACTTTGGATTAATTAATTTATTGCCAAATTTTTATGGAAGGGAAGACGAGGACATTGAATTTTTTATCGGACAATTTGAAAATATCGCAAAAATGGCCGACTGGTCAGAAGAAAATAAAGTTGTAATTTTATAGACTAGATTAAAGGAGAAAGCTTTGGAATTTTTATCAAAAAAAAAGAGAATTGCAGATTGCAAATAATATGGGAGATATTGAACAAATGTTGTTGAAACAATTTAAAACATATTTGACAATGCTTCAAAAGCAAACAAATTTCAACAAAATTCAAATGTCACCAGGTATGAAGGTAGTTGAGCTGGCATTAAATATTTCAAATGCGACAAATGATTTTTTAGGAAATTACGCAAATAATGAGATGTGGAAGTTAAAAACAATTTAATGCTATCTAAATTTTTCGAGTCTTTAAGACAAGATCTTGCTTTTGAAATTAAAAAACTAAATATTCAAAATTTTGACAAGGCAATAGAATATGCAGAACATTTAGAGAAAATCATGGAGGAGGATTGTGACCGTACGGAAATTAATGCAGTTTATCGCAATGAAAATAATGGCAGAAAATTTAATGATAATCAAATGGAAAGGCATTTACAAAATTCAAAATTTGAACCTCAGCAAGTAAAATATGAAAGGCATGAAAAATCAGAAAATGAAATGATATATTGTATAGGATGCGGAAAAAGAGGGCACTATTTTTCTACCTGTTGGCACAACCGAAACGCACAAAATAATTATGAAGTAAATAAGTATGGGAATAAAAGAAGTGAATTTAGAAATGAAAACAGTAACGGATTTAGAAATGGGCAAAGTAATGGATTTCGTAATACGCAAAATAGCGGATTCAGAGAAGGAAATGATAGTCGGTCAAATACCCAAACTTTTGCGAAACAAAGATTTCAGGGGCAAGAAAGAAACCATAGCGGGTCTTTAAATTGACTGAGGGGCTTTGGCCAAGTCAAAATTTTAAAAATAGACCAAAGTCCCAATCTTGAAGTGAAAAATCGCAAACGCGAAATAAGATATCGAGTTACAATGATGACGCAAATAAAATGCAATATGATAAAAGGGAGGATCGCACGCGAAGCCCAGGTCCCAAGGAGAAAGCAAAGCAACATAATGAATATGAAAATGAAAATGACAATCAAAAAATAAATACTGTAGAAAGCATGCAAAAATATACCCATTTTCCATGCCCGAGAGATGTAGTTATTAATACTTTCGTAGATTCGTTTGCGCAGCCAGGATGGGTGAAATTCGATGTAAACTTTGTCCAAAGCCTAAAATGTGAAGCAAATATTAATAAAACGAAAATTGAGGAAAATACATGTGAAGAAAATAATATAGGTAAAAACATTACAAATAAGGAAAATACAGGAGTTATTAAAAATAAAAATGATGAGTGCAATGAAAAAATAAATTTAAATGATGAGTACAAAAAAGAAATTAACTCAAAATCGACTCAGATCGATAATAAAAAGTATGATGAAATTAAGGAAACTAGTTTTAATGTTTCGCAAATTGATACACAAATTATTGAAGGTAGCCATGTTAATGACTATAATTTTTCAAATGATGAAAATAATAAAAATTTTGATACAGAGAATGATTTTAAAATTGTGACTAGTGCGAAAAAGCCAATTGTCACATATGATGAAGTTAAAGGCATATTTGAATTTAATAAAAATATTAAAATTGGTTATTATGACAGTAAAAAAATTGCACAGGTCGATGAGGCCAATTTTCCTAAAAATGAAAAGGTTAATGATTTTGCTGAAAAAGAATGTGTTAATGAAGAGTCAAATCTTGACGTCCAGGTCTATGTCACGCTCACACGCAGGATAGTTTTGCAACCAGGTCAGTTGACTGCAGAACAATTCGACATAAGTCAGGAATTTCAGGATACGGAAGTTATCTTTAACCCCACAAAACACGCAAAATTACTCCTTCCATTTGGTGCAATTCGAACTGTAATGAAAAATAACAAAATTGTTATTGTAATTACTAATCAAAAGAAGGTTAAAATTACGTTTAATAAAAATATGCGAGTAGGAGTTATTAAAAATTTCAAAACAATTACTAATGAAGAAATGCAAATCGGAGATACCGTATTTTTGAAAGAGGAAAATAAACCCTATATGTTTCAAGATACATTTCAGGGACCCTTTCGAGTAATTGAACATGGAAAAAAAAATATATTGACCATTAGAAATAAATATAACATGAAATATGAACCAATTAAAATTCACGCTACCCAATGTTATATCGAATAAATTGTACAAAGTGCGGAAGAATTGATGGAAAAATATGATATGGACAGTAAAATCGATGAGATTCACGCAAAAAAATATCATATAGCACAAAAAGTACAAAGTGAAAGTAAATACATCGGTAACGGTGAAATAATTGAGATTCAATCAAAAAAATGTTATACTGTGCAAAGTGTACATATTGAAATGTTCAAAATATGAATGAAAATATTCAGCATGGAAGCGAAAATACGGATATCAAAATTATGCTAAATCAAAAAGGTGATATAAATTTTGAAAATAATGATCATAAAATTATGCAAAATGAAAATGTTAAAATTCAAAGGGTACATAATGCAAATGACAATAAAAGGTTTGAAGAAATGCAAAGTCAAAATCAAAATCATAATGATAAAAATACTCAAAAATCACTTGAAATTAAAATAATGGATGTGTTGTAAAATAAAAGTTAAAATCATGTTAATGAAAATACTCCAAGTTCAAATGAGGTTAAAATAATGGTTGTTTTGGAAAATGAAAGTCAAAATGTTAATTTTTAAGAAAATGAAAATGACAATCATGATAATGATAAGCAAAATTCACTTGAAAATAAAATAATGGATGTTTTGGAAAATGAAAGTCAAAATGTAAATTTTCAAGAAAATGAAAACGAAAATCAAGATAATGAGAAGCAAAATTGAAAGGAGGTAAAAATAATACATGTTTTGGTTGATCAAAATAATAATTTTCAAGAAATACAAAATTCAAATGTTTGTAAAAATGTTCAAAATGAAAATAATAAAATAATAAAGAATATTAATCGCAATGATAACGAAGGTAATGATATTCTAAAATTAGATTCAGAAATAATTGAAAGTCAAAGCAAATATAAAGAGTATGTTATGCAAAAATTAGAGTTACTAAATGAAATATATATTTATAAAACAAATGAAATTGAAAGTAACATTCATGAACATGGGGAGAGAAAGCTTGGTCAAAATTGTTTCAAGAAATCAAGAAATTTTAAGAATTCAAAATTTGCTGATGATTGGTTTTTGAAGAATTGTAAAATGAGAGAGAAATAAAAAAATGACAAATCAAAAATGAATTAAAGGAAAAATGATCTGGAAATGAAAATATTTTAAAAAATAAAAAAATGAATAATGATATGAGATTAAAAAAAAAAAAAAAAAAAGCAATAAGGAAGGAATTATTTAAGAATGAAAATGGTATGAATTTCTAAGGAAAAAATGAATAATCATGGAATAGTTTAAAAATCAACAAGGTATGAATTTTGCAAAAATTGATAATAATTGTACAAATGGTTCTTTTTCAAAAATAATATTATATCATAATATAATGTTAAGTCAAAATATGACAGGTGATAAGAAAATTATGCAGATATTAATTTATGCAAATAATATCTACAAAAATGAAAGGTAAAATCAAATATGTTACCTAATTGGAAAGATGAAAGGTCTAGAGAAAATCCAGGCAAGGACAAGGTTTTTGGAAAGCCAGTCCAGTCAAATGCTTCATTTTTCAAAATAAGGTGTAGCGCTTCACTTCAAGTTGTTTTCAAAGGCAAACATCCTAAGTCTTTTGAGGGAAGAGTCTTGAGGCTTAAAAATTGAGTGACAGGTTTAAGTAAAGTAAAAAAAATAAATAATGAGCTGAAAGTGAGAATATATAAGATTAGTCATAGATGGTATAAATTTTATGTCAAAAAGTAAACAAAGGCATAAATAATTGAAAATTTTAAATCAATTTGAATTTAAAATGTTAAACTATGAAAAGTAATGTAGCTGTAAATCGCCCGTTGCAATAAAGCAATCGAGGATACGATATCTCGTGTGGGAATGTTCACATGTGAAAATGCATTGAAAATGTGTAGGTAAATAAATATTTGAGGAATAATAGAAATTGTATAAACAATTTAAATAACTAAATTGAAAATTTTAAGATGTTATGGAATCGACGACGAGGTGGAATTCAATGAAGCAGGATTTCTCTCCTCTGAAGCAATGGAATTGAGAGACAGTAGAAAATCTTTCCACCCCACTCCTCACACACTCCAGGAGAACATTGGTGGTGTAGAATGTTGAAACGTTGTAAACGTATAATATTGCCAAAGGAGCATAATCTGAGGCACATTTTTATTTTTCTATCGCCGAGGCGAATAAAATAACTGATTTTAAAAACACATTTTACAGACTATTCCAGAGTATCCAGCTGACTTTAAAGACTAAATATTTATGCGATTTTAGTGCCCATGATAGGACAAAACCTAACAGAGATGGATTTCAGATTTTCTGCCCCGGAGTTCAGAAATTACGGAGAGTAAAAAATCTTTCTAGACTTTCTAGAATTAATATCGTGCCCTAGAAGGGTGAATGACCTCGAAATTTGAATATTTGCACATTTATAGCATCCAACGTGGAACAGAACCTAGCAGAAACATATTTTCGATTTCTCTACCAAAGACAGCAAAATGAAGACAGTCGAAAAATTGCCCAATCACATAGCATAACCTAACATAGCTAATTTTTTGTTAAGACCACTATTTTCGACACCAAGCATCAAACATTGTTAAACCAAACAGCAGTTATTTAAAAATGAACCTTGCAAACTCATTAAGAGTGACAACTTTGACAAAGACCATATTTTAAAGAAAATCCGTCTTTCACGGGTTCAAATACATGCGTGTGCAATTGAATAATAATACGTATTTCTTGACTATAAATCGATATAATACATTTAAGGTCAATCACAAACATTTCAGTCTCGTAGATTTGACATTTATGTGAATATGTAATTTGTACTTCTGAAACTTTCAATCAAACGAATTAAACATGTTATTCCTCTTGATGAGCAATTACTGATTTTCCTAGATTATTCCATTATATGTAATATAATAGGCTATGCATAAAGTTAGCCGTTTTAGTTCAATAAACCGATTATAGATCCGTGTTTAATGTACTAGAATACTATTCTGAATAGAAATTAAATCTCATTAGTTTTAATTGAGTAATCACATATCATATTCCGTATGACATGAGTAAGACTAATGATGCTCCAAAGATCATATTTATTATATTTGACGGTATGCACAAACGTCAAATTTTATATATTTTCCCCGGAAGAGCATTTAATGTACAAGAACTACTGACTATTAGAACTATTACAAAATTGTGGTGAATCACTTTTATAAAATTCCTTGCAGTCAGCGCCTTCTGGTTTTCGATGATTCCGCTGCTCTGTTTGAAGGTGGCTGGTTTTGATTCCGAAACTGGCTGAAACAGTTTCTCATTTGCCTTATTAAGGAAATTTGTTAGATCACTTAGGCTGCCTATTCTTTATGAAAATGGGTCTTGCATTTATTTTAAAAATACAACCAGAATTTGTACTCTATTATTCGTTCGCGAACGAGATTAATTTTAATAATTCTTTACGATCTCATATGCATTTCTGATTTTATATTCTTACCCCTAAATTCACCGATCTTCGTTAAAATAGAGAAGCAAGTAGTATGCCTCTCTAAGCTATAATATAATTCCTTTTGAAAATGCAGAAAAAAACTCAGAAAATGATGTTACAAAAATGTTTAACATTTTAAATTTGAAAATGTATTCATTTTTCTGTTACTAAGGCATTGGATAACAAAGTCATCATTCTTCATTATCATAACAATATAATGTGTATGTTCGTTATTCTAGAATGAGGTCACAGAATACAGATACTGACACAATTTTAATTTTCTTATGAAATTTGTCAAACATGCAAACTAAATATAGATACAAAGACTAACCAAAGTTAATTTATTATGAAATCCGCAGCAGTCAATCGAAACATGCAGAGCCCAATATCTTGTATAAAAACTTTCAATTATTTCTTTAGAGAAAGCAGGGATATGAAAATTAAGCGGCCACAAGTCTTTGAGAGCGATTTTATAGCCCTATATTTTAGGTCAAACGCAGTGTCTTCCTTTAACAACCCTTAAGGAAAAGCTGAAGGGTGGCAGACGAACAATAGACTATCACTTTTTTACCCACCGATTTTACTACTTGATGGGCAAACCCAATGGGCAACACCAATAGGCAACCCCAATCATTCCTCTACGGTCAAACTAGAGCACACTGAAATTTTTACTTCCACTACCTTTATATGTAATGTACTTGTGGAGACAGGAATTTCAGCTGCTCCTGCTGAAAATATATTCTCAAATTTAAAGAATGAAGACATTTAGAGACGGCAAATAATGAAGAAACCTCGTGCATTACATTACTTTCTTTGGAAGAATATGCACTTATACTATTGCATTGAGAAAGTATTGTTTTTCCGAACATTTTTGAATTTGATAATTTGACGTTTAAATCCGTTTTCAGATATCCTGAATTCATTTCTACTGTCTCTTTTTATTTCTACGTAGGTCGTTGGACAAATTAACCTAGTTTAGATGAACATGCATGTCATTGTTAGAGGGTGCATACTGCCATCAAAATCTTTTAAAACGGTCGCCGTTAATTATGATCATGCGGCTCAGCTCCTTTCCGATGAATCGAGGCGACCAGTCGGAGGTAGCTATCTCAAAACTGAATCCCAATAGAGTTTTATTTTGTTTCGACGTGGAAAGTCAATGCAAGAAGATTATCGAACTGAAAATACTTTAAATAATGCCTTAATTAATATGTCATGAAAAGTTTTCGTAGAATTTAAAATCGATACAGGCATAAAAGCTTTTTCCATATTAGCTATTTCAATTTTCACTGCTTATTAATTACTTTTTCACTAATTTACGTTAAGTATGATGTTATTTCAAATAAGGTATAATTTTTAAATTTTAATTATGTTTCAGAATGAATTTTAATTACCCATACTATTAAAACGTCTCAAAAAAAATCCGTATGTATGTATGCATTTATGAATGTCCCAGCATTTAAAACGCGAATATCATGAATGAAAAAGAGTTTTTTTATCGAGGCATATGCATTAAATATTTGACATATGCATAAAACATTCGAAAATTAAAAATATAACAGCTTTTTTAATTTTGCACATAACTAGGGGCTGCGCTCTTGGTCGCTACTCAGCTCAAACCAGGACATATCTTATAATAAGAAATAAACAATTAGTTCTTAAGAAGTTTAATGAATTAACGATTTTAAAGGTCATTGTTAATTAATTATGACTGTTATAACCATAGTCGAGAAGGGATATTTGTAGCAATTTTAGCACCTTCTTTATCGGACTAACTGATAATCACAGTATTTGTTTATATTTGAATATATCTTTCAGTACAGTATTCATTGCTCTTTACTCTACATTAACTGCGTATTGAAAATAACTGCATGTCGTAATCGAAGTGCAATTTTACGTCGTGCCAAATTACTAAATGACAGGTAACTTATAAACTATATTTCTGAATTATGCTTAGAGTTCTGCTTTGTTCCTAATGTTATTCTTCTTTCTTAGCATAATACCTTTTTACGTTTTCGTATGACAGATCTGAAGCTACCAAATCATAAACTTTGGAAATATGTTTTTATTAATTTTCAATTAGAGGAACAGAAACTCCTTCCCTGACTCCTTTTTTTTACATACTCCCGTCACTTTTTTTCACTTCTACTTCTACTTTATTGAGCATATGTTTGTTTTGCTTATTATATTTTACTGAAAATCTGTTTTAAATCTTCTTTCACACTTTAATTTTTTCTCTCCAACGTGGCGATATATTCAAATGTTATCAAATTAACGAAAATCTGGCCAAATGAATAAAAACGACGATAAATCAATAAAAATGACGACTAATTGGCGAAAATTCAAAATTTTAGAAAGTATATAAGTATCTACTATATGAAAAACCTATTTTTTTATTATAAAATTAGTAAATTCATTGCATTATATAATGAAAGTCATGTGTTGCCCACATCAGATTTTCTTTTTTTATATGATATATTTTAATATAATATATAATTGTAAAGGAACATAGTTACTAAGATTTATATTTATTAATGTAAACTCTATTTATGTTTGTCATTTTCGACGACAATTCATCCTAATCAGAATACTGCACTATTTCTACAATGACTTCGTGATTTTTGATAAAAAATTTGATTTTCAAAACTATATTTTTGAATTTTATGGGGAGTAATTTGTATCTTAGATAAAATATCCCATGGTTTATATGAAGTCATGTGGATTTTTACTACAATTATGAAGTAAAAATACTTATTTTGCACTCCGTATCTATAAACAACACAAAATGTTTAAAGTATGAAAGAAAATGGAAATATTTTGATTATTTAAATGTTTTATTTAAGGTAATACGTTATCCTTAAAGCAATGAACTTTTTAATAAAAAGGAATATCAAAGAACTTGTAGATTAAATAAATATTTTAGAAAGTGTTTATTTCTTAAAAAATAGTTTTACTGTTCCAAAAATTTGAAACAACAGATCTTCTAGAGATTACGTGAAAAGCCTTATCCTCAAGTGCATATTTTATCTCAGTTTCATTGTTCCCAGGACTATTTATCTACTGTCTTCAGTCTCAAAGAGCTTGTTTCTCCGTAAAGTACTTTGAATGCGAGGAAAAATTGTAACGTGATCTCTGAGAAGTCTTTGGTAATGTATTCATTTGAATGCTAATCAGAGTGTAAACTCTAAATTTTTTGAAAAAACGTGTTTTTCTGACTTAAGATTAAATATCTTAAGTTGCGTCCTGAATAAAATGTAAATTTCTTTCAAGATATATGTTCATACAGATTTTAAGAGTTTCTCAGCTTTTTTTTAATAGTATATCTTAAGCGAAATCTAAGAAGTTTACCCATTCTAGATGGCTTGCTCAGGCATTTTCAAAATGTCTCCAACTTTCAAGTTATGAAAATAAAATATTGCAGATTGTCCTACACTTTATCAAAACATTTTACTAATTACATAGGCAAAGAAAAGAAAACTGTTTTAAAAATATTGAATATGTTAATTAATATTCAATAGAAGACCTAAGATGCTTTTAAATTAAAATGTATTCGTAAGGTAAAGAAAAAAGTGACTATAAAAAGTGAGTTTCTGTAATAGTTGTAGTCGTACGGTAGTCTTGTTTCCAAAAGCGTGAGTGCAATCCATATTTTACTTTGGATATGTTAAGGTAGTTTTGTTGTTTATTTATTATTAGCATACAAGTAATTATCCATCGTCATTAGTCACAGGACCATTAGAACACGTACCAAGAAATCAGATGTAGACCTCCTAAATGAGCGTATGGGTATTTTAAGCAATTATTGGACAATTGTTTGTCACTGAAAGACAGTTACATACCATGCCTTCACTTTACTGGAGCAAGCTATACAAGATATGTCCTCCCCAGAAGAATAATAAGTGATAGTTCATAATTTATTGGTAATGATTTTTAATGGTGGTGATCTATGTGGTGATCTAAAACCTTGCTTAGTAATACTTTTCGCTGAAGATCGTACAATATGGTAAACCAATTACCTGTGTTTTGTTTTGCATGAATACCACTAAGTGATAAACAGATGGGCAAACAGATGCTTATCTACAGTTTGGCAGAGAATTATGGACTAACCATGAAATGAAGCAAAATACATGAACTGTGATCCATAACGGTAATTTTATACTCGAAACCTCACCTTTTGCTTGAACACTACCAAAGGTGAAAGAAATTGCTGAAAAGAAGCAAGATATGAGGAGAACTTTGTGCTGACAGGAACTTTGTAACGAACCAAAAAAAGATCCTGGCATCTACATTTGGATTAAATTACATCGTGTAAGTAATTGGAAATATTGAAGGAGTTACAGATGTATACCTCGTAGCAGTTGACTGTGTCTGATTATAAAGCAACGACTCCCTATATCATTGAATTTCTGATTCGAACTGACTAGACGTTTCTATTGATGAATTCACTAGTTCTGCCTTCACACATTGTCAAAATGTAATTCAATTGAATGTAATTCATTTGATATCAGTGTTACTATCAGTGCATAATTTGATATCTGTGCATTCTGCGTCCACTCTAAAATGTGTAAGATTCGTACTAGTTTCCATCTCTCAGAAATTTGGTTGCTTGTCAAGTAGCTTATTTAAATGTTTGTTAATGCTTATAAAATCCTTTGCTTTATTTTACTTCGTTGTATGTGTATTTTTGGTCTCATGGGATTTTTCATTATTTCCTGAGTGAAAATATGAATAAAATATGCATTTTAAAGATAGACGGAAATTTTATTTCATTTCTCGGAAATATTGCTTGAAGCATGAGAGCCTCTTTTCCTCGCAGTAAAACTAAAAGAGTTTTCGAGTTATTATAATAATAAGTAACTGTGTAATAATTTGTAATAAAATAGTTGGACATTACAGAGCTACATAAGTATCATGTATATAAAAACAATAAATACAGCCATTTGTATAGTATTAATAAAACGATTCATACAGTTATATTTAAAATGTACTAAACCACTGACAACTTATTTGACGATGCTGCCTCAGCTCTTTGCGCTAAGCATGATATAAAGAAATTTAAACTTACTGCGAATATAGTTCTAAATGTTTTCTAACTGAATGTTTATGCCAAACGTAACTGTATAAATTTAGCAAATAGGGAAGAATATAATTCACTAGCGTTCTTAATAGTCTGAAAACATGAGAAGTGTAAATAACTACATTTAAAAGACATACCTTCCAGTTTTGTCTCGGGCTTATCATCTCTCAAAGACTTGCATCAGTCTTAGTGCTGAAGTACGGCCATAACGCTGTGGCGTGTGGCTCGTACTCGTACATTTAATGCACTCGCACATAGATCTCTTTCCATTACTTTAGAACCTCTACGGGACACTCTACAAATCTGTTGGGTTATTTATGCTTCTCTATCCGTGCTCTTCAGCCAAAAATCGTGATCGTTTCTCTTTTCATATCTGATCTCCATCTCTGTTTCTCGTTGTCTTCATGTGATTTCGTCTACAACTGAACTATTTTTCTTTCGTCTGCTCCAAGCTGTGGTTCCCTCGCCGGGGAGGGGGGGGGTAGCTCCGCCCTTCTTCCCCTTGGCTCTCATTGGTTCTTCTCAACCCAATGGCATAATTTCACATTTAGCAAAGCCCCTCTCAGCCCCTCTGGTCTGGCACCCCTAAATTTCTCGTATTATGACCTTAAAGTTCACGTTATCATAAACCCCGGTACCAGCCTGACTACCGCTTTCTTTACCTTTCTGGCCACCATAAATACTCAAATAAAAGTGTCTCATGTGAGAACAATTTCGGGTCTCACACATTTAGTAATTAAACCAGCGAAAGAGAACTAACTATCTTAAGAGTCACCACTGTATCTATTCTGCTAAAGTGTTGTCTACTTTTTTGGTATTAGACTGGCAGTATTTGAGAAATAAATAGTCTGTTACATCATTAACTGTAAAATATCGCAAGTATAACACCATACAACGGATGATTTTTCTATCAAGAACGTGCTATGACGCAATTTGTCTATAATCTCCTCATCATATTTCCAGTAGAACATTTCATCTTAAATAATTTTAAATTGTTATTAGAACGATTACTAATCAAGATACCAATTTCTAAATGCTAAATTTTACCAAAGTATAAATATATTCGCACTTTAGTTTTTACAGAAGATATTTTGATCATAAATTAAGCAAAAACTCATTTTTTCTGCAAATGAGTCTACATTCATGTTTTTAGAACCTGATATAAATAGGAAACGAATTATTTAAATCTGTGTGAAATATATTCTTTTAAATGGAAACATGGACATTCGAGACAGGATATTGTGCATTATATTTATTTATAATCAATATTCCTAGTAAAACTTTTCGAATTACTTTTAGCATCGACATGATACTGTGGAGGGGCGCATGTCCCGGATGGTGGAGTATATAGTCGAACTCGGAACCTTTATATCGCTGATCCCGTACTATGCCGTCAGGCCCAAAAGAATTCTTCAAGGCTGAGGTAATAAACGAGAATGTCTTTCGTAGCAGTACGTGACGCAATACAGCTCCGTCACATACTCTCCTTCCTGGTGAGAACGTAGATAGAATATGTATTGGCTGTTGGATTTCAGTCATGAGGGGTGCCATCCGAAAACGCGCAACTCGTCCCCAAGATGAAACTCAGTCGGAAGTTGAATAGCCGGCAGTCGTGATCTTCGTACGGCGTCGTAACGTCGGTCGTAGTCAACCAGGAGAGGAGAGGAGAAAGTGTGCGTCATCTGTAGTGCTGCCCTCTCGTGATGGAGGTGAAATCGTTTGAGAGAGAAGGTTGCTTGCTGGTATGTCCAAAGTCACCAACTATGGAGGGGCGCAGATCCCCAATGATGGGGGATAGGTTCGAACTTAGAAGACTTAGATTGCTGATCCCGCGATACGCCGTCAGGCCCAAAAATTTCTTCAAGACTGAGGGAAAAAGCGGGGATGTATTTCGTATCAGTGCGTGACGCAATGTAGCACCACCACAATACTCTCAATAGGAAGCGAATTATTTAAATCTGTGTGAAATATATTCTTTTAAATGGAAACATGGACATTTGAGACAGGATATTTGCATTATATTTATTTATAATCAATATTCCTAGTAAAACTTTTCGAATTACTTTTAGCATCGACATGATACTGTGGAGGGGCGCATGTCCCGGATGGTGGAGTATATAGTCGAACTCGGAACCTTTATATCGCTGATCCCGTAATATGCCGTCAGACCCAAAAGAATTCTTCAAGGCTGAGGTAATAAACGAGAATGTCTTTCGTAGCAGTACGTGACGCAATACAGCTCCGTCACATACTCTCCTTCCTGGTGAGAACGTAGATAGAATATGTACGGGCTGTTGGATTTCAGTCATGAGGGGTGCCATCCGAAAACGCGCAACTCGTCCCCAAGATGAAACTCAGTCGGAAGTTGAATAGCCGGCAGGCGTGATCTTCGTACGGCGTCGTAACGTCGGTCGTAGTCAACCAGGAGAGGAGAGGAGAAAGTGTGCGTCATCTGTAGTGCTGCCCTCTCGTGATGGAGGTGAAATCGTTTGAGAGAGAAGGTTGCTTGCTGGTATGTCCAAAGTCACCAACTATGGAGGGGCGCAGATCCCCAATGATGGGGGATAGGTTCGAACTTAGAAGCTTTAGATTGCTGATCCCGCGCTACGCCGTCAGGCCCAAAAATTTCTTCAAGACTGAGGGAATAAGCGGGGATGTATTTCGTATCAGTGCGTGACGCAATGTAGCACCACCACAATACTCTCACTTGTACTATGCAATTCACATCTCAAATGCACATGTTTGAAATAGACAATTCAGATGAACTGCGGACTGTTGTATGCTACTGGATTGTACGGATGTATGAGTAATTGGAAAGGTTAAATATGATAAAAGGATTATGCATATACAATTTATTAGCCGTCTTAAGATGATTTTCAATAGGCAGTTATATTTATTACTAGATATTATAATGACTATAAAGAGTCATCTTAAGCAAACTGAAAGAATAGGGGAAAAAAAGGGACTGCGGAATATTGTATTTTACTGGATTGTTGGAATGTATGAGTAATTATAATATTGAAGTATGATAAAAATATTATATATATATAGATTATTAGATGGCCATCTTTAGATAACTATCAATAGACTACTATAGTTCACAATAGATTTTATTATGCCTATCAGTAGGGTCATCCTAACCAAATTGTTGGATTAGAAATAAAATTGAACTGCGGACTATTGTATGTTACTAGATTGATTGTGATGTTAAAATATGATAAAATGATTATATATAGATAATTGATTGGCCATGTTAAGATGACTATCAATAGAGAGCTGTATTTTCCAATACTGATTATCATGACTATCCATAGCGAGTCAACCTATCCAAGCTGTTGGAATAGAAAGTATGTTACTGGATGGTACGAATGTATAGGTTGCTGTTGTTGTTGTTGTTCCTAATGACCTCCTGTTTCGGTACAGTCGATACATGACCAGTGATACAGGAAAGAACGATGAAAGACACACAAGACAAGAGGGGGCGTTTTGGGCCCCGTCTTTGTTATGAAACGTTTATAATTTTTACTGTTTATGTTATGCTTAGTACCTTTATTTTGTATTTTCGTTATGGTTGGAGCACCGTTTTTTTTTTTTTTTTGTAGCTCTTTTAGAATATATTAGATTTGCTTTCAAGGGTTTCTTTGGGAAACCCTTGTAACCCTGTTATTTTTTCCCTTTTTAACTTTTTCCTTGCTTTTTGGCTTTTTAACTATGTTATTTGTTGGAGAGAGTGTTGGTGTTTTTTTCTTATTATTATTGTTTTGATTTTTTTTCTGAACCTTGACTTCTTTGCTCCTGCGCTCGCGGGCTGAACTTTTGTATCATATCTTCTTTTCCTGGTGGTCCTTTGGGAGGGGGGCCTCTGGGTTGGACTCTTGGGGAGTCTTTGGGGAGAGACTCTCCTTTCGTTTTTTTTTTTTTATCTTGAAACCTGTTTGCCCTTTCGGGACTTTACACTTATTCATAATATATTCCTTATTTTCCTGTTCAGCTTTGCGATTCCTGGTTTTTTTTCTTTTTTTTCCCCTGGTCCTGCTGGCTGGTCTCTCTGTGTTCTTTCCTGGAGGTCTTTTGGGAGGGGGATCTCTGGGTTATCTTTTTCTTAGGAAGTCCTTTGAGGGGGGGGGACTTCCTTTGATTGCGTTCTTTCATCTTTTAACCTTGTTGGTCCTTTCGGGGCTAAATAAATACATTTATTCTCATTGTTACTCCTGTCCTGCTTTGCGGCTTCCGGGGAAATTTTTTTTTCCTCTGAAATGTGGGTGTGTTTGCTTGTAGTTATCTTTTTCTCGGATTCCAGCGCTGCAGCTGTCCGCTTTTCGGATTTTAAATTTTGCTTCTGGATTCCTGGTTTTCAGCCGTCCTCTTTTAGTTCATAAATTCTTTCTTTTAACTGTGTTTTTCCTTTGTTTTACTTGTGTTTTACTTTTTCGGATTCCTGTTCTGCAGCCGTCCGCTTTTTGGCTTTCAAATTTTTCTAGGATTCCTGGTTTTCAGCCGTTCGCTTTTGGTTTTAAAATTTTTTATATTTAGTCATTTTTATCTCTGTTTATCTCTTGCTGTTTATTTGTCTTTTTGTAACTTTTTTGCTTTTCTTCTCGGATTCCTGCTCTGCAGCCGTCCGTTTTAGGCTTTAAAATTTTTCTTTTGGATTCTTGGTGTACAGCCGTCCATTTTTGGCCTTAAATTTCCTTGTTTTTTTATCTTTGTTTTTTTCTCTTAATTTCTTGCTTTTTGTTATTTCTTTTCGGATTCCTGTTCTGCAGCCGTCCTCTTTTTGGCTTTTAAATTTTCTCTTGGATTCCTGGTTTACAGCCGTCCGTTTTTGGCCCTAAATTTGTTTTGCTTTCTATTGTAATAAATTTTATTGTCTTGATGTAATAAATTTTAATGTGTTGTTGTAATAAATTTTATTAATTTTTTTTAATATGTCACTTTAACCTTGTTTTATGTCTCTGTAAGAAGTCTAATTAATTTTTTTTTTCTTTTTAATTTCTGGTGTTTCAAACTTTGTCTTAACCCTTTAGTCTTCCAACCTTGACCCTCTTCTTTTTCTGTTTTCCTTTTTGTATATTGTGTTAGGGTTTTTTCCCTTCGGGGTTTTCCCCTCTTTACAATTTTCTGCCTTTTGTCTCTCTTGTATTGCATTGCATTGTACTGTACTGTATTGTATTGTTTTTATGTTTTGTTTTGTTGTTGCCAATCTTTTGCTTGTCTTGATGTAACTACCTGTGCTGTGATTCAATTTTAATATGAATTGTAATGTCTTGAATCTATAATAAAGTTCCCGGCCACACACTTAGCAACAGTAAACCTTCGGGTCTGTCGTGTGGTCTGGGTTTTCAACACTTCAACACAAGACAAGAGAACAAAGTTTATTACAAATAAGCATCACTGACGAAGGTCGGAGGAGGTGCAGCTTCACACTTAGACGAGGACCCAGAAGGCGGAAGACTGACTTGCCTCAATAAACATCCATGCCTTACTCGAGATTCGAACCCCAGCCCATCAGACAGCAGCCGAAGACACTATCCACTTCAACGCCTGGGCGGCGAATATAATTAGGATGTTGAAACATGATAAAAGGATCTTTATAGATAATCTATTGACCATTTTAAGATAACTATCAATAAACGGTTATATTTTCCACTTGATATTATCATGACTATTAATAGAGTCATTCTATCCAAACTGAACTGAAATATTTTATCTACAGGGTAAACTAGTTTTTAATGTTTAATATGGGTATGTTTCATAAAACACGATATACAGTTTGTTGATATCATGTGTCCAACATATTTTCAGTAATTTCTATGTTGCTAAATCTTAAACCGTGTTGCCTTGAACATATTCTATACATTTGTTTCGACAGCAGTTGTAGAGAATAATTTGGAAACATTAAAGTTTACGTCCGATATCTCTGGAGAACGTAAACTGTGTAGAAAGGGAAAAATATTACAATAATTCAAGTTTTGAAATGCATTCTCAAGTAAAGGGGAGCAAATACGGTAAATTAAAATTGTATTATGTTTAAATTAATAGAAATCCATATTGTGAACTATAATCTTATATTAGGTGCATGCGCATTTACCTTTAAATTTCCCCATTTAGTTTTCTTAATAAATTGCGTTTAACATTTTTAAAATGTAACCTTCTTACACTAAAGTAAGAAAAGCGCAATTCTCTGGTTGGTTGCCAAAGATTCTTTGAAAGATGAGAGCAGTACTTACATCAGCTTATTTGAAGATTTCAGTCGGTTTTGATATTTCCGGGGTCGCGTCCGATCAGCAAAAATGATGCAGAATTTCTAACTTCATCTCATTCAAGAAGATATTTATATCGGATAATTAAAAAACATTATCGTTATCGTATTGAAGCAAATAGAAATGTAAATATATGTATGTTTATTGACATTTAATACCTGAATGAGGGCATCTAATGTTATTCTAAATCCTTGAGAGTACTTATTAAGACTTTTGATGAAATTATAAAAATGTAAATATATAAATTTAGTAACTTTTCAAATAAAAAGTATTAAATTATTTTCAAATTCTGAAATATAAATCAATAAATCCGTGAAATAATTATGAATTTGATATTTTGTTCTTATATGACACAAAATAAAGTATATGTAGAATTAACTAGCACTAAATAAATAAGCAGTAAAATTGAGTCTTAAATGTTATTCCCAGAATTATTCTAAAGCAGATTATGTAAACACCGTGTACTAAAGTACACAGTAATTCATTCATAAAATGCTTAATGTGATATACAGATATGCAGGTGGTAGTTTTTTAATAAGTGTAACAATCAGGTAACAAGATAAATAAATATCAAAACAATGCCTGAGGCATAAAATGTTAATTCTTTCGAACAATTGCTGACGTTAGACTTGACATTGTAGGCTATGTATTTTATGACCAGGCAAATAAAAAATCGTACAGAAATTCATGATTCCATAGATGCTCCCACATACGAAGAGGAACCACGTGATAAGTAGGACCAGATGTTTAAAATTAGGCGGCCATTTAAGAGTCAACTAAAAAGTGTCTGATAGAACGTTTGGCTAATGAACAAGTCAATATTGCCAATGACAATTTATTGCCACAAATTTACCCATCATCTACTCTTCTTTAGTTCCATGATTGTTGTTTTGTTGACTGTCCTATTTCGAACATATATGGCATAAATTATTAGCTATAAATATTGTTAAGACTTTGCAAATATGCATTTTGCATTTCCATCTTCTTGATCCAAGTGGAAATGAATCAGTTCTTATTGGAATTTTATGTGTCATTTATCCATAAGTTGTGAAACTTCATATGTAAAAACAAAAATAAAATGAGTATCAATATTAGAATGATATACTCCATAAACATACATATAACATAAGAATAAATTGAATTTCTAACTAAACATTTTATATTATTTTATATTTTAAATGTTCTTACAGAAAAAACGATAATTCACTTCAATCATATATTTGGATGCTGGGTCTTAAGAGGATATAATTTTCTATATCGTCATATAGATATGAATAACTTCTATCATTTCTGATTAGGAATATTTTATAAATATTTCCAGTGCAATATTTCTTTTATACATGTATAAATGTTTTTACGCTTCGTACATTTTATCATTTTTTAATTCTTTTTTTGTGCAAAGTAACTACTTTCTTATGAATAAGTTGTTAAAATGTGATCTAAATGTTTAGTTATCAATAAAATAAAAATGTGAATCATGGCTCTTAATTCTTCAAAAGTTGGAAATGCACAACATTTTTACTTAAAATGTTGTGTAACTAAATAGTTCTGCTTCAGTAATATAATAAAGCAGTATTTTTTTCAGGACATTTTGGCTAGGGGGGCGAATAAAACTTTAGGGGGGACAAATTTTCTATTTGCCTTATATAAATATATCTGAATGCTGTCACATATATAGATAATAGTGTAGAGTCATCTTCGGCAATAAGAGCTTGCAATTTCTTCCCGGTAGCTCAATTGAAGAACATCGGCTGACCAGTTCGGAGATACAGGATTCGATTTTCGTTTGCGCTAACCGAACAAATCAAACCTGTAGGTAAGTGCAAAAATGTCGGAGGTAACAGAAGACGGTCAGTCATATTGTCATTTGCTCACCAATCTGATATTAAAGGGTGGAGAATGCAAAATCTACTTCAAAAATAAAAGCTTGAAATTTTGTCCCAGTATTTCAACGGTAGAGCATCGAATGGCCAGTTTGGAGATCCATGGTTCGTTCCCGGTTTGGGGCATCAAGGATCTTTACACTAAATTGACATAACATGTCTCCAGTAGGGGGGGAGATAGTCTCCGGGGGAAGCGAAGCCCCCCGGACCCCGGAGGTATGTCAGAAAAAACATTGTAATAAAGATATTTCATAGATATGGGATGAATTTTATTGTCGCAAAACTCGTCTATAGGGTCGATTATACTCCTAGACCATCAGTGGTAGTCCAGGTTATTGATTGCTACCACGTTTCAGCAACGTATAGCTAATGTAATTAATTATGTACAAAGACAAAGACATTCCAGCTATGTCAATAGATGTACTGAGTATCAATACAAACATTTCATTGTTTTGCTGTTAGTAATCACCAAGTAAATGATCAGTAAATTATATTACTTTAACACGCTGTGAATAGAAATATTCTGTGTGCTATTAATAATTACATCGATCTAGAATCATGCAAAAATATCACAAGACAAGCAATATATCGAAACACACCGAAATACAAACTTTAGAGTCTTACTATTCACTTAAAGTCACAACTATGAAAACAGTGACAGAATAACTTTATTGATGTAGGCAGGTTAAAACTTTTCTAACACATATGTCTGTTACCATCCAGGGGATTAGGGATTAGCCGTATTTCCTTTCTACATCTAATTCACTTGCAGCCCAAGTAACCTTGTCAAAGCTTCGTAAGCCTTGTCAAAGATATATTTCTGTTTGTATTTTCGTACTTTTAAGTGTTTCATCGTGAAGGAATGTAATAAACAAAATGTATTTTTTTAATTCACTGTGTTGCAAAAGTAGATAAACTGCGATTTTAAATCAAATTAAAATGGATTAAAATGCGAAGTTATGACTAAAATTTATTTGTAAATATTTATTTAGTATTGGTTTTTAACATTTTTCAGTTTCTAAACATTTTGAAACAATTTTTTGTAAAGATCACCTCCAAAGCGTCAAGATATCAAAATTTTGTTTTTGCCTTTTTTATTAAAAATGAAGGATTCTGATTGATATAAGAACAAATTATCAAAAATTTTCGATTTTTATGGATTTTAGAGACAAAATGATGAAGTAATGTTGAACTTGATTTTTCTCAAAACGCCATTTTTACATATTCCGCCAATCTGGTTTAAAAGTAATGAAGATAACTAACATTTTACAGAGTCGTATAATAGATTTAGATGTGAAGGTCAACCACAAATTTCTCAAAAAGTAAATATTTCCTGTAAAATTTTGGTAGTTATTTCAGTTCTTTAAAGTATAAATTTTAAAACATTTTTTTATTTTTAAAATATGCCGACGCGGTGGACGAACACGGTCAAGGCTAGCTTTTCCAACCGTGCGTTCGGCCGCCGCGTTGTGGGTTCGAGTCCCATGTAAGACATGGATGTTGTGTTGTTGGGCACAGAGTGTCCCCCCCTTTGATGTGCCTGGAGCAACGTCCCAGGACGGCTAAATGGTTCACTTTTCTGGCCGATATGCAGGAGAAAGATGGAAGACAAGTGCCTGGCGATATATATATATATATATATGTATATATATATATATATATATATATATATATATATATATATATATATATATATATATACATATATATATATATATATATATATATATATATATATATATATATATATATATATATATATATATTAGGTATAATTGAGAACATATCTCAAGATTATGTACGCAAAATCATTTATGTATATATGCTATAGTTTAGCCTGTAGGATGCCGGTAACACTTGATTTTATTTATTTTCTTTTTAAAATTTCCATCCAACTTTATGCAAAAAGATGCATATATACATTGCATTTTAGAATATTTTTAAACACTTATATTTATAAATCAAAAAATTTTTAACCTAACCTAAATATTTCATTTAGTTTGTATGGTTATAAATTTATGTAGAGTTTTGAACATAACGTAAGAAATGAATGCATTTTGGCTGTCCGGAGAGATCTCCCACTGAACAATTTTGATAATTTATTATTAGAAACACAGAATAAACCACAGAACTAAAATAACCATATTTAAATTAGTTCGAGTAATAATAATTTATGAAAGAAACGAAAATCCTATAACGTGTAAAAAGTTAAACCCAACAGTAATACACAATAGCAAAACCAAATAGTAGAACCCAAAGTAAACTACAATTAAAACATTAAAATAAAAATATTAATAATAAAGACGTAATATTTAGTCATTTAATAAGGAATTTACTATTTAGAATTACAACGTGCATTATTTGGCCATACCTATTGCTTAAAAAGTCTTAGTATGTTTGGTGCACGGGGTCATCAAGACACATTAATAATCTTCAAAGAACTATCTAAAGGATTGGAAACAAAAGTAAGAAGGCATAACTGTGGGACTTGATGAGATGATTAAGTAACTATTATCGTTTCACAAAGTGTTCTAATCTTTAGAAACAATAATACACTGAAAGTAATTTTCATAAACGAATGAAATGTATTATAATCTAATCTACTGCATCTCTCATATTCTTCATTTTCTAAAACGTAAGAATAATTTAATTCAATTCATTCATCTTTAAATATACACAAACAAGCATATATACCAGCCGTTACACTTGATTTAAAATATAGGTGCAAATTCTAATACTATGTTCAATCATATTCTTTTCCCAAAAACTTAATTCAAAATATTTTTCAAACTTTTTTTATAAAAATTTAAAAGTATAGTAATATAATTCCTCATTATGCAAAATGTTCTTCTCTGCAAAATCTAAAGCGTTAAATATTATGTTTCTGTATGTATACCAATTTCCAAATATATCAAGTTTGTATACCATATCTTAAAACAAACAACTGAAATAGTAGCGAATTATATTTTGACGTTATTTTATCTCATTTTCACACTAGGAAAATATGGATTAAAAATTGCCAGAATGAAAAAATATGATTATATATATATTATGTCTGTAATCTTAATCCTTCCATGGCCATAACTTATATTACTCATGTCAGAAAATAACGCTGTTTATTTATTAAATTTGCATTTCTATCAATTACTTTATCATTTAAATCTAATAAATTAAATTAAAATAATCTATCGCATAACCAAATTTGATTTTGAAAACAAGGAATAATACTTGACAAAAATATATATGTCCATTACTTTGAATTTATATACCCAACGCTCAAAC
Organism: Amaurobius ferox; assembly: GCA_951213105.1. NCBI lineage: Eukaryota > Metazoa > Arthropoda > Arachnida > Araneae > Amaurobiidae > Amaurobius > Amaurobius ferox. The sequence continues at coordinate 92,819,658 of OX578136.1, forward strand.
TTTCAATTCTATGGATATATATTGAAATTATGATGTTACAAATTCCAATGTTTATTTTTAGAAAGTATTAATGCACTGAAGTTAATGTTTCAATTATTTATATGTTCTTAGAATATATCTTCATAAATTAAACCTTAAAACTATAACAGCTAGTATCTAACTATAGCAAAAACTATAGCAAATGAAATATGAAATTTTGTATATTTATAGAAGAATGTTAGCGGAACATGCTGCAATAACCCGTTTTTGATCTGAACTTTACTTAAAGATAAATGTAATGCCAAAGTCAAAAGAGAGTATTTGAGTTGTGAGTTAAAATCCTGGACATACTAGCAATATCAGAATCAGCATTTTCTATAGACATGCATATAGTTGAATTTTTGCAAGACGGGGCATTTTAATTAAATTAGGATTTAGTTTATAAGTTATTCTATTTTATGTATTTCTGAAGTAAACATTTTTCTTCAGAATGTCAGGTATGGGGTAAAACCTATCTATAGTAAAAGGCAAATGGAGATTGCAACCTAGGGTTTAATGTTGTTTCTCTCATCTAATTCACTTGGCAGAAAAGTAAGACTCCTCAAGGGACGTTCCTTCTACAGGCTTTACATTGTTTTGCAGTAAGGGAAAAAATATGCTAAAACGCTTCGTGAATGTTTTTGTATTATAGCTATGCATAAACTTCGCTTAAAACTCTGAACAAAATGGTTTCTAAAATATAAATCTACAGAACACAGAGAAAACGACTATTTGTGTTTCTTATTAATTTGCTAATATAAATTCTTATTATTTTGTTTTTGTTTTATCAGTTGTTAAGCATCTAAAAATGTAAAAATGATCTTACATATGTTTGATACATGCATTTTAACATATTTTTGATGCTTCAATATTAAAATATTTTTATTTGTATTATTAGTATTCGATATATTTTTATTTGTGAACATATTGAAATTTATATATTTTCAATCTTTAACAGTTTCTTATGCGATTTAATGAAAATATACACCAAATTAAAACTAATTCAATTATTTTACTTCACTTCTCTCATTTATATACCTCAAAAGAGACATTTTTATGGCATTATCATAAACTCGTTATCAGTTATTGATGCACCATAACTCCTTCTAACAATTAATATAACTCACAAAAATTTTCATTATTACTAATTTATGTTGCATGCTTTACATAATAAATACACTGAAAGAGAAAATCATAAGTCAAACGCCATTGAACATTTCTTAGAATTACATATATTTCTCATTTTTTATATTTAAACTAAATATTTATGTTTCTCATCAGAAAAAGTTAGATAGAAATATAGCAAGACAGTGTGCAAATATAGATATATTTGTCAAAAGAAAATTCATTGAAATGAGTGAATATGATATAATCTTCTCTTATTGAACACTGTATTATTGTCCTTAATATTTTAGATTATTATATAATTTATTATTTCTAACACTACCTTTTCCGCATGTTTTATTACAGGATACCTTCATGTTTGTCAAAACTCTGTACGCTTAATATGATAACGAAAAGCATATAATCCTGAGAATATACCTGTTTTGTTTCTGTTCTTACGTAGCTTAAGCATTGCATATAACACTCTATATTAAGTTGCTTGAGCACCATTTTGAAGCACTTAGTGGAGAATTGACCGAAGTGAACTCCAACTGGATATACGACGTTGTATGCACTGAGCTACTTTTGATATTACAGACTTTTCTTTATTTAATAAACCGAAAATGTCATCCAAGTCAAATATGTTCCTGACATTTATAACCAATGCATTAATTTAAGAAATACGTAAATTTAAGAAACTGTGCCCGTTATCTAACTTCAAAAGTGAAAAGACTTTGGGATAACAATATTCATTTGTAACGGTTTACGTTTACTCAAAAGTATTTTACTCAAAAGTCTTAAATAATTCTATTGCATATATAATTGTGCATTATTTTAATACTTTTTAATTTGAGGCTCTAAATAAAACACCCGCGTACTATCGATTATCATCCACTTTTAGCGACAAGTATTAAAACATCACATGAAGCCTGTCTGTCGCAACACAACAGTATGACTCCAGCATCGTTGTCAAATACGTCACAAAGTCAAAATCAATAATTTTCTTTGATCCCAGAAAAGAATTTCATTTTTGGTTCTTAAATATTTCTTACCCTTCATCTTTCAGAAAAAACATCTTTCCATATTTTCGGGATATTCTTCATTTCATAAAGTAAAAATCAGATCTGGTATATCTTAAAAGAATGATGAAAATGTATTTTTACTTATCAGTTTGATTTGTTTTTCATGATTGAAATAAGGTTTTGAGTAAAACAATATATTCTGAGAATTTTTTTAAGATTAACATAGAATTTACATGCTAGAACGAATATTTTAAATAATGTAAAATTTTATAAAAATTAATTTTCATACTTGGGCCACATTATTGTACCACGATATAAATTGAAAACATATAACTTTTATTACATCAATTATTTTAGACTGCAGTTCAAAATGAATATGGATAAAATAGTGGTTAACAAAATAGCATAAGCCTAAAAAATATAAACGATTTACGTTATTGAAAAGACACATTTTTAGGACATAAGAGACAAAATTTTCAATAAATACATGGCATTCTAAAATGTACATGTTTTCTTAATATTTTGAATACATGTTACACACATTTTAAAACATACCAGGTATTCCTATAAATAAAATTAATGTGAGGGATATTGCAATTTATTTTTATAAAAGTATATTTCGTGGAATTGAATAAAAATTCACTCTACAATATAAAATTTTCCTACACAATGCGTTGGAATTTGTAGATTAATTGCAGAAATAATACAATAATTTCAGTCTGATTTCTGTTATGCAAGTTTTATATAAATGAATTTATAATGCAAACAGATCTACACTAACTTTAAAAAACAAATGCAGAAAAATAATTTATGTGTAAGATGATTTCTTGAAAGCTGTGGGAACATTTAGAGTTAAATCATGTTATGGTGGCATAGTTGGTAGTGAGAGATTTTGTCATAGGATGGCGAATGTTTTAACTTTCAATCATGCAATGTATTTTTTTTTCTTTTTAAAAAGTTGTTTTGCTTTTGGCAAATCTGTCGCACCACACGTCCCAAAGTTCTTGTTCTAGTTCTTTAAGTTGGTGAGCTCTTCTCAGGGAGCAGCTAGTAATGCTATGGCCCTGTGATTCTATGTCTCCTTAAGAGCAACGAGGGATTTCCTTAAATCTGTTCAGATAATATGCGAATCATTCATGACTAGAGAAATATTGAGTCGTGATCAAATTTATTGACCTAATAGATCTGTGTGTTGACTTGTGGAAGCTATTTGACACATTTTACATCAATAAACTGAGTAATGCACACGCAATTTTATCCTTTCACGTTCAACAACAAACTGGACCAGTAAAACACCTTTCTGGCAATTAAAACACATATGTGACCGATAAACACCTATACCCAAAATGAAGAAATAGCTTATGTTTTAAGAGAACTCTCGTAGAACAAAATATCAGAGAAAGGAGCGTAATGCGTACTATTTTTCAGACAACGTTCAGCAATAAACGAACCTGTATAACATTCATTTATAACATTTATCCAAATTGAAAATAAATCGGTTCAATATTATTAATTATCCATGAGCTTGAGCAATCTTGATCAACATGTTTGATTGTCATACGATACCTTAACGAAATATAATTACTATACCACTCCTATCCGAATATAATTACCATACTACTCCTATCGGAATATAATTACTATACTACTCATATCGGAATATAATTACTATACCACTCCTTTTGGAATATAATTACTATACCACCCCTTAGAAAAACCTTAATCATTGAACCATTCTGGGAACCCTAAATAAATATAACTTATCTCACGAAAAGTGAAACAAAATTAAGTATATAAAATTAAAATTATTAAATTAATAAATTATTTATTCCCACAAAGCGTATTATCAAATAAATCATATTTACATTGGTGCGACTTTTGATTTATAACAGGGTGTTAAGAAAAAGTAAAACCGTGCATAACTGATCATCCTACATCACCAGTGAACCATGCTCAATATATTGAAGTTTCGTTAAATTAGAAGCACTGTTAGTTTGGTTATATTTTCAGCAATTGGGCGATTTTCTATATGAGTGCCAACTGTGTATTTGCTTTCGAGTCGGAAATTATGGCTTTCCTATAACTTTTAATATTTTCGTAAATTGCACATAAAACCGTATAAGGGAAATACACATCTAAATTTTATATGCATGTTTGTTTTACATGACGATGTGAACACTATCAGTTTGTTTATATTTTCAGCAATTTGGCAATTATCTATAGGATTGCCAAATGTGTATTTATTTACATTCGAAAATTCTGAATTTCCTATGACTTTTAATATTTTTATAAATTGTACATAAACACCTTTAAAAGAATACAAATCTAAATTGTATATGCATGTTTGTGTTACATGACGATGTGAAGCGATAACGTAACTTTCGTGGAAATTAAGACAAGAAATATAAGAATAGTAACCGTATATCAAATACCGAAAATAATTGTGCAGCTAGACAGTCTGACTTCAAAATAAATGTATGTAGCCATTTTATCGGAAACTAGGTCGTTTCCGGAGAAAGTTACAAATGATGAGTAGATTTCACAGAACTCGGAATCGTTCAAGATATTTAACGGAGAATTGATAATGTAGTAAGTTACATTTATTTTAACGAAATGAATAATTCTGCAATTGCCATATAAAATAAGAATATGAGTATTTTTATAAAAAATTCTTCTTCCGATACGTAATCAGTTTATTGACGGCCTTGAACGATTATCGTTTTATATAAAAATATCATTTAGATGTATTTCAATATTTTTATTTGAAATACAAATTACGTAAACTTACAAAATTATAATGACATTCCCGCTGTTATATACATTGGTTGGGTTATTATATTGATGTAACACATTATTCTGTATTTTTAATCGCATCATTCTTATCAATGCTATGCGTAAAAAACAATCAATGTTATCAATACTTTTTTCTATTATTCAGCCACTTAGCTAACCCACTGGATTTACAATTTTGGCAAACCTTGCTTCAGAATTTACATAAAAATAATATAGCTGGAAATGGTTATATGGTAGAACACTGTTTTAAAGCAGTTTATTATATAGTTATAAGAATAATAAAAAAACACTAAGAAATACTTCTAGGTTAAGTATTTCTACAAATATTTCACATTGATGATTATGATAAATTCGAACAAATAGCATTTTGGTCAGAACTGATATGGATCTTCGGGTTGGGATGACTCAAATTCTACGTTTAAAAATTTTCAGAGCTTAGGCTTAATTCAAGCACTGGTACTTATCAGGAAAAGCGGCATACCATCCCTGTAGCCCATCACAAGATAGTGGTGTATGGATTTTAGATCTTTATAGCTTTGGTTCTCCTTTTCTTGGGGGTAAATCCATCTGTGGATATGCTGGGTGCTAAAGTGCTTTTAGTCCTTGAAGCAGACGCTTCAAGCTGGCGGAGAGGAGCAGGCCTTTGTGACTTGTTTCCAGACCCTTAAGGGTCAAGACGGATGCCTTCACCCTGACCGGTGAATGGTTCCGCAGACTCTTGCTCTCCCGGCCGTGGTCTTGCTGGGTGGCGGATAACACACCTGCTTTTCTCCCTTCTAGCAGTGTAAATCATTCAATTTTGCATGGGGGGGGGGATGTGAATCTGCAATTATCACCTCCATAGGGTTCCAGTCTAAGGTAATTGAATATGATCGATGTAGTAAAGTAAAATGCACACAAATACAACGCTAGCACTTACCAATAGTGTCCCCCAGTTGACTCTGTGACCTTATGAGTGGGATCTAAACATATCAAAGTACTTTGCGCAGATACTTAAAGAACCAGTCGCTGTTATGATTACTAACACTTTTATTTATACACATAAATCATTAAAACACATGGATAATATAATACATAAACAATATACACTTAAACGTATCAAACTTATCCTCGGTGTGTACGGGTTATTATGATGATTGTTATTTTAAATAATCCTTATAAACTATATCCTCAGTTGGTACAGTAAGGAAAATTTCCCAAAGCTTGAGCTTACACTGACTTTTTAATTTTGAGTAAAATGTAAATATACTTTATATCACAATTGACAATAACTAAAAACACAAGAGCTCCAACACAGGTGAAATGGCTTGTAATCCCAAAATAAACCAATCAAGAGTTCATAGTGATGAGGACTTGTGTAGGCGAGAACGACAGAGCTCATAAGGACACACTGATTTATGAGATATCGCTGAAATCTGAATTCATCACGGATTGGGGATCACTGTCCGATATACTCTCCATCGCCCGATTGCCGGTTGGCCCAGCGATTTTTGGAGATTCGGGAACTACGTGAAATCCGATGCCGGTTGGGTCGCATCTCGAATTAACTTTCAGATTGCATGCCTCACACATACCGCACCGATGACGGTTGAGCCACTCAGCTGAAGGGTGTGGTATTCTGCACTGAGCCAAAGGATTGGTACCTAGCAAACACTCCACCCATGTATACTCGTCCGTGAGGTGAGATAGACACTGAACTGTCGATTACCGGTCCTGCAGTCCTCACAGTTGTCACGGTTTAGAAGTACTTTCAAGGGTCCAAAGGGTAGCGCATACTGCGCCGTCTATTTACAGAGCTGTGGGGTACTGCGTGGCAAATGGGGAGGAGTCCTCACTGCTCCGATGACCGCCACAGGCCGATGATGATGCAAAACTCAGTCACATCCCGCCTTAGCGCGGTTTGGCTTAGAGCGGTCATAAAACTTCAATTGCTTACTAGCTGCGTCTGGTTACAAGCTACACGTCAGTATATAAGCTCGTAGCACAGTACAAAATGAGCAGGATCCATTCACAGATATAGGAATGCCCCTAAGGAGTAGCAACGGATACCGGTGCCTAAAATGTGTCAAAATGCATTTCGGATCTGGCTTCGATCAAGTGCACATACACTTGGAGACCTTCTCTGCCGAGATCAAAATGGAGTTTAATTTTGCATTTTGAAATGGGTCCCTTCGCATTTTGAGAGGAATGTACGAAAATGGTGAGGAAAGTTTCCTTTGCCGTTCAGTCGTTATATTACTTCTACGTGAAGAATGGGTGGTTCTAAATTCTAACTAAATTATTGGACTGCGAAGTGACGCTCATTCTATATGCGTTCTAATAAAGTTCGATGACCTGCGGGTCTCGTCAGAGCTTCGGCGTGAGTTAACATCTGACAGGGACTATAAATTTCACGAGATTTGTAGTTTCCATTTGACCTTTGCTACGTCATCTTTTTTTATGAAAATTTACAACAACGTTCATGAACCGCTTAAACCTGGACGCTGAACTGTTCCATTGTGTCAGTGAGAAGGCATCGTGCTAGAACTTAACTGCCTTTCACATTGCCGATATTGAGTAATTACTACTCCCCTCCTTTCTTTCCTGGGGCGAGCCCAGTCCATGAACAGTATTTGCACTATGTGCAAATATATGTTATGCATCATCACAATCGATATTTCCGATCTACGTTTTCCACGACACACGTATTTGGCACCCATGAATTCGAAGAGTTGAGCACGTCGTTCTTGCTTACATGCAACATCTCATTATAGAGAAGAAATATAATCACTTTATACTAACACTACACATGACTACCTACACCAACACATAAAAACAACCTTACATCTTACACTAACGCATTAAAAATAGAAGAAGGATTGTAGACCAGTATCCCACTGGATCAGTGCCAATTTTTCATCTCGCCAGAAGGTTATCCGTGGTATAAACTCGTTGTATGGCATGAATTAGTTTAGAATGGCAGTCGAGAATTTAACCCTACAGGTTTGACTGCCAAAATCTAAAATAGTGCATTGCCAAAATCTAAAAGATCATGATTGTTTCGAAAACACTACGGATTTTTGTATTGATTTTTATTTCACGATGCTAGAGAGTTATATAGATAAACGGGTATACTCGGTTCAAATCCCAGATGAGGTTTGAATTCCTTAAAAATTGCATTAGTTTTGTTATTTTTTCAATGAAAATATTTTAATAAGAAAACTAGAGCACTTTTAAAACAATTCACTCGGTCACATTTTTCGTAAAATTGATTAAATGTCCAAACATCTTTTTCAGCTGTATTTAAACTCGAAAAAATATTTGTGTAAGATTTTTATTCGAAGAAGTAATTTTAAAGAGCTTTATGGAGAGATTTTAATCATTCCTCGGCAAAAAGTAATTTTTCTCAAGTAAAAAGTGTCTAGAAAAGTATTTTCCAACTTTAGTTTGGAAAGCTATAAAAATGTATGAAAGAACGTGCGAATGAAATATGCAATATTTTGCCTCACATTTTAAAGTTAAATTATTTCTGTCTTGCGTTTTCAAAAAATAACTATGCTTGCAAAAGAAAATATTTTCATAAGATTTGATTCTATATTTATCCAAATACATTCGGATATATGAGTATGCAGAGAAATAAAGTAAAATATTCAATTTTCAATTGTGTTTTCTGTTAATCACATACATGATTCAACTGAAATAGTTTAACTGTTATCAGATTTGTATACATATTTAGTAACCGAACAAAGTTTGACATTAATCTCAACATTCAATGAATACCGTTTCCTGATCAGTTATTTTGGTTATATATAAATAAATCTCATTTTTCAATCTATGTTCTAAGAAATGTAAAAATATGTTGCATGATAAAATCCGAAGAATAAAAATTGGATTAGAAATAAATGTGAAACTTTTAAAAGTTTAGGCTTATTTTATTTAAATCAACGTGGTTGTGTGAAATTTGACATTAAATATTTCATTTGGCTCCTATATTGTGAAAAACAAGAGCTGATAATAATATATTAATTTCTGATCAATAAATATGTTTGTTGTTAGTACGCGTTTAATAATATATTTGTATATTTTATTTTAATTAAAATAGGAACAATTTACCGAAATTATTAATAGAGAAATATTAATAATTTGTAGATATGAAAACTGTCTTCTATTATATTAAATTTGGAAATATCTGCTTACGTATTGTTCTTCACAAGTTTGTAAGTAAAACATTGTGTATGCAAATGCTTTTATATTTTTCTAAATTGAAATCCGTATTAAAATAAACAGCAGGTTTTCCTTCGTCATCTTTCTTTCACACTTGTTTTATTACAAATTTGGATTTAGCACGCAGTAAGAAATGTTATTTAGAATAATTTTTACAGGAAATTTAGCAAAATAATTACATTATAAAAATTTAAAAGATCACTGAGGACCTAAACATTAAATTGAATTGGTTTGTTAAATCACTTCTATAACATAGCGAACAAGGGAATATCCCTGTGGGTCTCTAATGGGCGAGAAACATCTCCTGCAAATTCTATCTTGGTAATTATCTGGGAGACATGCTGTCTAATTTTCAACGCATCACATGTATCACCCTGGCGTCGTCTGAATAGATAATTGTATGTAATCATTGTAGTTAGCATGTACAACAATAGTAGATAGTTTTAAATTAACTAAATACATTTCTTCGGGATTTCATAGTATATAAGCTGTATGCATTCAAGAATATTGAGATATGAATGAATAGCATCTCTTTAATATCTGGAAATTGCAGTTCTTGTAGTTGTAAGTTGTCAATGGTTGAATTTAATTTAACGGAATAAATTGTATATTTAACTATAATTTCAGATTTGGAAGAAAATTATGTAAAAGTTTCAAAAAAAGGAAAATGTATGATATGAAAATGTATATTTGCTGTTTTATCGAATTCAATATGCATACTTCAATAAGACAAAACATAATTCTTCTCTACTGTATATTACATTTTGAAAATTTTTGATTTTTACTTCTAATCATATACAAGGTGGTGCAAAATTCGCAATAAGATTGAATATATTCATATCTTCATCAAATTTAATTATTTCTCTGTTTTCCTATCCAGATTTTTTACAGTACAATTATTTATACAGTACAAGATTTATGGTGGAAGGTTTCAACATTTTTCAGCGAACTAAGATTTATAGAGATCTTAAGAGTATTTTTGATGAACTGTTAATTTTCACAAATTCAAGATTCAGTTGTTGCCCTTGCTCACAGTGTCTGATTATTTCCTTTGGAAGTATCATAAGGAAAATTAGTATGGTAACAAACCAAGGACCATTGAGCCAATGTCCACTGAAATTGAATTTTAGAGGCAAAATAAGGGAGTTAACTACAGATACTTTAAATAAAGCTCACTGACTGACGCTGTAACCTTTCATAATAAAACTCCCAGGTATGCTCTTTGGGATCTGAAAAATGTAAAAAAGGAAAACATTTAAATTTAAAGAAATTATGAATATTTTGAGAGATATAGATAGATACAGTCAGACCTAAGTACATCATTGAAAATCCTTGATTAGTTTTCATGGATTCTTAATACACTTAGATCCATTAAAATCTGAGAAAGCGATGTTTATCCCTATCACATTATTTTCCCTTTGCATTTGTTTTAGGGAGAGTAAAAATATGTACTCAACTGTCCTGTAGATAAAATAAATCGAACTCTCTTATAGCAAGCAGTTTTTTGGGGCCAATAAAGACTCGGGAATAAAAGCTTTGGTCGCTTTATGTATACCTAAGACTGAGTTATTTTAGTGTTCTAAAGTTCCCTCTACGCATTTGAAAGTTTTTTTTTGGAGGGGGGGTTAGTTTGTATGTTTGTATCATGCTCTTCATCGTAATAGGTATTCACAAATATTTTTATGAAAATAAAGATCAGGCTATAAACAGTTTGGTCACAAATAAGCCAAAGAGTTAAACGTTTAACCAAAACTGAACTATAGAATGACCCTTTTGGACACAAGAGGGCCTGACAGTGAATCATATGGCCCCAAGTGAGTACCAAGTTGTATACCTAAGATTGAGTTATTTTAGTGTTATAAAGTGCCCTCTACGCATTTGAAAGTTTTTTTTTTGGAGGGGGGGTTATTTTGTATTTTTACATCATGCTCTTCATCGTAATAGGTATTCACAAATATTTTTATGAAAATAAAGATCAGGCTATAAACAGTTTGGCCAAAAATAAGCCAAAGAGTTAAAGGTTTAACCAAAACTGAACTATAGAATGACCCTTTTGGACACAAGAGGGCCAGACAGTGAATCATGTAGCCCCAAGTGAGTGTGACAGAGAACCGTTTGACAGCAAGTAAGGCAGATAATCAATTGTTAGTCTGCTCATTAGACGTGTTTTATGTGTAAATTCGTTGAGTTTGCGACTGTAGAAAATATATTGTTACTTGTAATGAAAGACTTTGCATTTACTTAATGGAAACTTCTAGAATTTATCTTTCTCAATTTGTCCTATTCAGTAAAGAAATATCAGAGTTGCATTACATCTTGTTTCGTGGGCGCGGTAGCCCATTGGTTAGCGCGCTGTAGTTGCACTCGGTAGGCCCGGGTTCGATCCCAGCCGCTGCCAAAACTGCCGCCGTGTTCACGCGGAGTACGATCACGTTAAACATGTGGGTCCGTAAGTCCTTCCGAGAGGTTGGTGGTAGGGGAAGGAGGGTCCCTGTGGATACCTCCCCCACTGGGTTCCGGTCTAAATTGAATGGAACTTCCCGGCCGTCCAAACAGTTACCTTGCACCTTTCTGGTAGGTCGGACGGTCTGGGTGTCAACAACAACATCTTGTTTCGTTTTGTAATTGTTTTTCCTATATAGAATAAGAAATCTACGTAATATATATTATAATCGTTAAATATTAAACAATTATTTATAGATGAGATCATAAAGGTTGATGTAAGGAATGTTCTATCTCTGAAACAAACCATGTAGTATATCAGAAAATATCTACATATTACTAATGTATTTACATTACAAATTCAAATAACAAAAACTTACAAATAAGTGTAATTTTTTGGTACATGTTTTTGACAAATATATATTTACAATAACTGAAATTCCCTCCAGAGATATTAATAAGAATATTAGTAGTAGAACAAATAATTTTAAAATATCAAAACACATATAAACAAACACAAAATTTTACAATATATTTCCAAATTGTATCATCCAATTATTCCTCGAACATATAGATAACAAGGAAATATCATCGTGTACATCTGCTCTCGGAGGAACATATGCTGCAGATGGTATAATGATAAAATTATCTCAGCAACGTGTTGTCTAATGCTTCGTACCTCTAATGTATCACACCATCATCCGTCTGGGTATAGAATTACCTAAATTCAATGTTTGGAGCGTGCATAGGATAGTAGATAATTGAGAAATAACCAAATCAATTTCTTTAACGATTTGTAGTGCAAAATTTTTTGCATCTATATATTCATATACTATACATATATATATATATATATATATATATATATATATATAAATATATATATATAAATATATATATATATATATATATATATATATATATATATATATATATATATATATATATATATATATATATATATATATATATATATATATATATATATATACAAATTGACTTATAAGTTAAAATGAAAGCATATTATATATTTTATTGTTTATATTTTATTTTACCATGAACAATCAAGCAATCAAGTTTGTAAATTACTATCCAAACTGTCAGGAATACATAAAATTTTTGAACATATATTTATGTAAAAATTCGAATATTTATAAACAAAGAGAAAACAGAAAATTGTGAAAGAATATCAGACGAATATATTTGTACTTAATTTACTTGATCTGAAAGATAATATTAATGTGCCTGTCAACTACATATTACATATATATCTAAGAATATGGAATTTATTTTTATTTATACACCTTGGGGAAAATGTGTATGTAATATACCTTTACTATAAGATTCATACTACTATTTGCAAAAAAAAAATACTAGTTTGTGTAGTGTTTTTCATATTTGTGCATATTTATAAATTTTGAAAGATAAATTCGAGCCATTAACCTCACTACCCTGTAAATAATATGGTCAATTAATATCCTTGAATTTAGTTTAGAGAAATATTACTGAATGTTTTATTTATAAAGAACTTTATATTGAAATACAACTCCTTATACACCTACAGAACACTTACAGTCAAAGCACTCATACAAATCTCATAGTTTATGAATACCAAAAAAATTATACTGTGCGATAGACTAACGTTTTATTCAAAAGTATTTTCGAAAATACTAGAAATATTCGGAAAAATATTGAACACTAAGCGTTTTCAGATAGGTTCATTAATTTTTGTTATTAAAATAATTTCACTAAAATACTTCAATAATGAGTGGTGTATTATATACGGTCGACTTCACACACTTTCCAGTTTCTCTCCAGTGAAATACTAACTTGAATACTGAAAGGTGTAACATTAATTATTGTCCAGTAACTACGTAACTTCTAAGATTTAATCAATTTCAATATATATATATATTTATATATATATATATATATATATATATATATATATATATAATCCAAGAAAAAGAAGAATTAAAGGAACTTGGGATAACCAAATGCTTTGCTTTTAATGGTTGGGGAGGATTGCGACTCCCCCTTCCGTTTAAAGCTGCTTTTCCAGCCTAGGCAAACGCTCATGGTACCAATACAAAGCAAAGGTTGGTCCCCATTGCGTGCTAATACGAAGGCACCCGAATACGGAAGAACAAGACCAACCAAACAGAAAGAAACTGGACCAAAAGTGAATCCTGCCCATCTCGCTATCTTATATATGTTCATCTTACGCATGCGTGCAATCCTAGCAGGTACGCATAAATTTTATTTACTTGCAGATTGAAGAAGTAAACTGTCAAAATCTACCTGATCCTTGAAAATCGATCTACAACAATCCTTTAAGAAATATAAAGGATAATGTTTATATAAAGCCTCTTTTATGGTTTTTATATTGCTATTATTGCAATCTTTTTTAAACGTGTTGTAAATTTGATTTCTCTTGAAGTGTCCGAGTATGATATTTCTGAAAATATTTTTGGTAAGATTTGTTTTCAGAAATATCATACTCGGACACTTCAAGAGAAATCAAATTTACAACACGTTTAAAAAAGATTGCAATAATAGCAATATAAAAATCATAAAAGAGGCTTTATATAAACATTATCCTTTATATTTCTTAAAGGATTGTTATAGATCGATTTTCAAGGATCAGGTAGATTTTGACAGTTTACTTTTTCAATCTGCAAGTAAAGAAAGTTTATGCGTACCTGCTAAGATTGCACGCAATCGTAAGATGAACATATATAAGATAGCGAGATGGGCAGGATTCACTTTTGGTCCAGTTTCCTTCTGTTTGGTTAGTCTTGTTCTTCCGTATTCGGGTGCCTTCGTATTAGCACGCAATGGGGACCAACCTTTGCTTTGTATTGGTACCGTGAGCGTTTGCCTAGGCTGGAAAAGCATCTTTAAACGGGAGGGGGAGTCGCAATCCTCCCCAACCATTAAATGCAAAGCATTTGGTTATCCCAAGTTCCTTTAATTCTTCTTTTTCTTGGATTACATTCTGCTTCGGAGTATAGAGCGGCTTGGCGCCTTTTCCTGAGTAGTGCCTTTGATTCCTGTGGATATGCATAGGAATTCTATTTGAATTTGTTTACTGGCTTTTATATGATATATATATATATATATATATATATATATATATATATATATATATATATATATATATATATATATATATATAAATATATATAATATATATATATTAATATATATATATATATATATATATATATATATACATATATATATATATATATATATATATATATATATATATAAATATATATATATATATATATATATATATATATATATACACATACACATACATACATGCGTACTACGTGTCAGACAGATATGCAAATGGATAGAAATACAGAGTGATTGCTCAATGCCACCAGAGGGCGTTGAATTTCGTTCTTCCTGGCGTAAAAAAAGATGTACGCAGAGGCTTTTATCCTGTACTTAATCTGTTGCAGAGGGAATATTTTTCATTTGGGATGCCGTTACCCCGCCATCGAAGACAATATGATCAGCTGTCAGAGTTCGAGAGGGGATGAATCATCTGGATGATGGAAGCCGGGTGGCCACCTCGGCCAGTAGCCCGCCACCTAGGCCGCACTGAGTTTAATGTGAGGAGGTGTTGGGATCAGTGGATGAGAGAGAGGTCACATACAAGGCGGTCAGACTCAGGACGCGCTTGGCAGACCAATAGCCGAGACGCCGGTCACATCACCCGACACACATGCACAGCGCCAAATGGATCAGTGCTCGCCATCCGGACACAGGCAGCAAATTCACTACGGAACCCTGTGGCTATCGTTTCATCGCGAGGCGCCTGACTAAAGGACATCTGGTATCGCGAAGCCTATTACATGTGCTGATAAATGACACTTACACGCCTTCGCCTCCGTTTGGAGTGATGGCGCGCTTGCCGCGATTGGACCGCAAACGAATGGAACCGGTCCGCATTCAGCGACGATTCAATTTGGGCAGTGATGACAACCGTGAACGTGTGTGGAAACCCCGTGGTGAACGCCTCAATCCTGTCTTTACTTTACAGCATCACACCTTTCCCACAGCAGATGTGATGGTATGGGAGCCGTCGCATACGACACCCGGTCACCTCTAATATTGATCCACGGAACCATGACAGCTCAGGGGTACGTTCGTGACATCCTTCAGCCACATGTGTTGCCACTCATGACTGGACTCCCAGGAGGAATTTTCCAACAGGACAATGTTCAGCCACACACGCAAGGGTATAACAGGAATGCCACCGCCACATTACAACACTTCCTTGGCCTGTTCGACCCCCATATTTGTTACCGATTGAGCATGTTTGGGATCACTTGTGACGGCAAGTTGGACGACCTACGAGTTTGGTAGAACTAGAGGTGCGCTTACAACAACTGTGGAATGAGATGGCGCAGGACAACATACGGGACCTGTATGCTTTAATACCCTCCCGTATCGCATTGTTTATTCCTGCTAGAGGTGCCCCAATAAGGTACTAGAACCTCCTTTCATTTGTAGTTTTTCCTGTAATAAATGATCCTTTTGCTTTGATTTTGTATCACTTACTTATATCGCCGTTGCACTCAACATATATAAAATTTCGTTCGATTCTGACAACTTTTTTCTTAGTACGCAAATTTGAATAACAGTGACTGTATATATATATATATATATATATATATATATATAAATATAAATTATTAAATCCAAAGTTAGAATGTATGTAGTAACTCATAATACACTATTCCAAAATTTTCTACAAATACAAAGAAATAAAATAAATTAAGACAAAAAGAGGAAATAATAAAGCATAATGCAAGTCATAAGGACAAAGACAATCAACAAATTTCAAAAATGAGGAATGCAAATAAGAAAACAAAAAAATCAAGCAAAAAAGCTTGCACATGGAGGAGATTTAGGCTTACGAGATTAGGCTTACGAAAAGTTCATTTCGAAAAAATTCTCGTCGGGTCCATATATCCTTTCGAAATGAACACAAAAATGCTTGTTTCTGAAACACAAGATAGATTTTATCTATAAACTAGTGTTATATGGAATTTGTGCAAACAAGACCTCAAGTTACTCTTAGGATATATATATATATATATATATATATATATATATATATATATCCAAAAGGAAATGTCCAAATCTGAAAATCAAATATGATACAAGAAATAAGAAAATGAAAAGTACCAAAGATTGGCAGAGGGGGGGTTGTGACCCCCTCACCCCAGTTCAGCATGCTTTACGCCATGGCCACACTCCCGGATGCCGGTACCATTCCGCATCTTGGCCATTATACCTAAGAAGATCTATTTGGAAACGAAAAGACCATAATCCTTGAAGCCAAACACAACACTAGAATTTGTGCAAACAAGACCTCAAGTTACTCCCTAACGAAATCATGCCTTATTCAACACAAATCCCCAATATATATAGTAACAAGTCATCAACTTTATATGTCCGTGATCTAAATAACCAAAGGTTACAGTTTACCATAAAAAGATGACTCAATTACGTTCAGAAAGCCAACCCGATAACCCTTTTTTCGTGCCTCGTTCAAATACCTTTTATCCTGTTGAATTCTGTCGCTACTTTGAGAGTTTAACCTTTTGTTTCTTAAAAGTTGATTGACAATTATATTACGGAAGACAGCTCTACTTAAACAAGTTTCCCATGAAGTGATAAAGTTTACGTCAAAGTTAAAGGCTGTACGCTTATCATATATACAGAAGGAAGTTCTATTTTCATTTGACATAATACATACGTCCAAGAAATTCAGGCTCCCGTCTCAATTCATAGATGTTTCAACCAATTTAAGTAAACACGGATAGAAACCAAAATCCAGTACGTATTTATGATCTTTTGTGCCAACGATAATGTCATCAACGAATCTTAAATACAACATCTCATTCAACAAATGAGTTCCATCGGTATTCCTCTAATTTGTTTATAAAATTCCACTCCATTGTATAGCACTGTTTCATTTAGAACCAGTCCAACTAGTGCCCTATATTTATCCACCTCAATAAATCTCTGCAAGCTTTATTTATGATGAAGATCCATAATGATCTGATATAATGATTAGGTATAATGGCCTAGATGCGGAATGGTACCGGCATCCGGGAGTGTGGCCATGGCGTAAAGCATGCTGAACCGGGGTGAGGGGGTCACAACACACCCTCTGCCAATCTTTGGTACTTTTCTTTTTCTTATTTCTTGTATCATATTTGATTTTCAGATTTGGACATTTCCTTTTGGATATATATATTGTTCCTTGTTGCGAAGAAGCGTGGCGCTTTACTTCATTGTAACTTCATGTATATGTTTTATGGATTTTGGTTAAAGTTTAGAATAAATAAGATTTTTTTTTCCGCTAAAAATAGATGGTTTTAGGATTTGTTTTTAAAAATCTGTATTGAAATTTGTCAAAAATTTGATGTATATATATATATGTATATATATATATATATATATATATATATATATATATATATATATATATATATATATATATATATATAAAAATTAAAGGATTTTAATCGAAAATAATGCATAAAATACTGTATGTACAAAAAAAAAAAAAACCCATATCTAGCATATCTGTTACAAATGAGTAACTATAGGCCAAGACTAAGGATAAAGAGAGAAGGTAACAAACATATCACTACAATGGAAAGGGGGATGAGAAGAATATTAGGATTCAAAAATCACAATTAAAAGTGTATAAAAATAAATAAAAATAAAACTCGGCAAAAATGAGAATAGGCAATAACAATCAGCTTAAGATAAGAGATTAAGAATAGATAACAATCAATTGAAACCCCACAAAAAATGGCGGTCAGTTCGAAATTGCATTCTCATCAGGACAGCCATACAATTCGACAGCCATACAATATATATATATATATATATATATATATATATATATATATATATATATATATATATATGTGTGTGTGTGTGTGTGTGTGTAAAGTATATATGCGTTTGTTTCGATGATTTTGATTACTGATTGTTGAACTCATTGTCCCCAATGAGCGTAATAATGGTTGAATTTTGAATGAACTTTGATAGAATGCAGTACTCAAAATTACAAGAAGATAACTGACATTTTGCATACAGATATTTCAGACGAAGTTGCAATAAGTGGTGTTAAATTAACCAGCTCTTTCTTTTCACAATTTTTATGAATATTAATTTAATAATTAATAATACATATTTCAAGTTTGGATATCAAATAATTCTATATGACTTTTATGTGGGTTTCTTGGAAAAATAATCCATCGCGAATATATACTCAAAAAATTGGAAAACCCGTTTAACATTAGATTCAGCAAATTTCAAACACTGTAGATAGATGAAAAATCCTTTAAAAATAGCAAACCGTTTTAACAATCAGATTGAATTTTCTACAGAATGAGAATATGTAATAATCAGTGGCGTTTGCTCTTGAAAGTTTTGGAGTTAGTATCAGAAAATCTTTGGAGTTAGCGCCAGAAAAAGGCGGACCCCATATATTAATATTTGTTGAATACATCAATCCCTATCGAATAATGCCTTTCGTTTTGTTCCTTAGTGTAAATTGTGCAATTGTGGCCAGGTGTTTCGTTTTTTCTTATTTTTTTATTTTTTATTGGTGTACATTTAGTTAGCCCCTATAGAAATATATGCAAGAAGACACACCTATCAATCATTTTAAGTTGATTATAGACCCAAATTGAATAACAAAATTATTTCAATAACAAACTGTCTACCTTCTTCGCCTGTGCAGCTTACGTAACAAGAGCTTATTATCGTGAGTGTGGATTGAATGAGAACTATCTGCTGAGTATTGTTTCTAGATAATTATGTACCAGCCGCGCATATATGTCTAATTCTCAGTGCTACAAACGTATCATCGTAGCAATTTGTGAATAGACAATTATCATTATTACGTGCAGTTACCTTGAAAGATACATGGGCACTGTAGATATTTATGTACTCATTACCCGATTTTTTTGTATATTTTTAATACAAACGATCTTAAGATTAAGAAGACTTTTAGAAGAAAAATTGGCATATAAGAAGAAGTATATATCATATCATTGCTTTATTTTATTTCCGAGTTTCCATTATTTTTTGTTTCGTAAACACATTTTGGCATATATAATTTTTTTACATACATCATTCACCTGACTATTATTATCCCTTAAATTAATTTCTTAAACTTTAGGTTTTATAACTATTCTTAAAGTATCCACTATCCGTACATTACATGTAATAAGTGTTCATCTTCATATCTTCAGGGTCAAACACACTCGTTACTTGTTTTATATTCGGCGTATACCAAAAATTGCTATTTTTCCTCTGAAGTCCTTTATTTTCTTTATCATTCTCCTATTTTGTCCTCTTTAAGGAATCAATCTCACGACATCTTACTCCGCTATTTGATTCTCAATACTGCATTCCATTTATAGTATACCGCATCGTTTAAAATGAGTTCATGATATTAACAAAAGTTTAGATTTTTATGAATATGTATATGTCATGTGTTTATGCCATGAGAATATATTTTAGACTATTCAAAATTATATAATATAATGGTGATAATTATGGCAAAACAGAATTGTTGTCGATAGATATATTATTAATATATTATAAATATATTATTTCTATTTTAGAAGATTGCTTGAAAACAAAATAATCTAATGTCGGGAATATATGACTTCCCTTATATAATGAAATAAATTGAATTCATTTACAGTAAAATAATGATGTATAAGTTCCACGGCGCAGTGTTTGCAAAGTTGAATTGCGTATTTTGGGCTTTTTCGAATGGCAAATTTTAACACTATTTCGAAGTACGAAATAACTTTTATTTCAAACTTTAATTGGGAATTATCAATATTGATATCATCTTCAATAAGTAATATAATCCATATATTAAGATATTTTAATATTGAATTTATCAATTTGGCGTTCAATTCATCAAAACTATGCAATATCTCGAGAACGGTTCATTCTAAATTTTATCTTTTACCATGAACATTTATTTAAATTTAACATTCGTTCTAAAATTTATGTCAGTCATTTTCTAAAGGAAAAGTACATAAAATATGATATTTAACGCAACGTTATTAAAAGTTCTGATTTTCTGAGGAATTTTTCAAAATTTCAATTTAAAATTTGGTGGTCTTTCGTACATCTGATTGCATTTAAAAACAATAGGCTTCCAGCTACTGATTGTAATTCTTGTACCATATTTCGTTTCAATCACTCCATTCCTTAATAAGATATCGTCTTCTCAGGTTCTATCTCTCTCTCTCTCTCACACACACACACACACACACACACACATACATCACCTCAAAAACTTTCGATTCGTGATCAGGGATGCTTGAAACGTACTCTATCATCAAAAAGTCGAATTCAAATTTCCAACCCTGTTACAATACTTTCCTTAAACATTATACTACATATATAAATAAAGTAATAATCGAATGTTTCAGCATTCTTGGAGAAGTTCTAGATACTCGTCGAGTAGAGAAAGGTTTTAAATTGGTACAAGGTAAATATTTTCAAAAATATAGTAAATTACTTGTTTTTCATATGGATATTTTATTGTGTATATCCAATTCATATACATTAAATACTATTGCTTCAAATTGCAAAATATGTACAGGAATTCCAGAGCAGAGTC
Organism: Amaurobius ferox; assembly: GCA_951213105.1. NCBI lineage: Eukaryota > Metazoa > Arthropoda > Arachnida > Araneae > Amaurobiidae > Amaurobius > Amaurobius ferox. Next base: position 92,840,940 of record OX578136.1, read on the forward strand.
GTATTCCAAAAACGGTCGCAAGTTGAAGCAATGACTTGTTTTCCGTCTCTGAAAACTTAATTTAATTTGCTCTTTGTCATTTTGTAGGAAGTGCAAATTTAATATTCGTGATTCAAAATATGGTGAGTTTAATGTATGTGCGGTATGCATGCTTTTTATAGAAGATCACACAGAATACGCGTTTTGTATACATGATGTCCAGTGGGTAAATTTATTCAGTCTTGTTAGGATGTAGTTCAACTTTAATTGGGAATTATCAATATCGATATCATCTTCAATAAGTAATATAGTACATATATTAAGATATTTTAATATTGAATTCATCAATTTGGTGTTCAATTCATCAAAACTATGTAATATCTCGAGAACGGTTCATTCTAAATTTTATCTTTTAGAATGAACATTTATTTTAATTTAGCATTCATTCAAAAATTTATTTCAATCATTTTCTAATGGAAAAGTACATAAAATATGATATTTATCGCAACATTATTAAAAGTTCTGATTTTCTGAGGAATTTTTCAAAATTTCAATCGAAAATTTGGTGGTCCTTCGTACATCTGATTGCATTTGAAAACAATAGGTTTCTAGCTACTGAATGTATTTTTTGTTCCATATTTCGTTTCAATCACTCCATTCCTTAATCAGATATCGTCTTCCCAAGTTCTCTCACACACACACACATATACATCACCTCAAAATCTATCGATTCGTGTTCAGGGATGCTTGAAACCTACTCTATCATCAAAAAGTCGAATTCAAATTTCCAACCCTGTTACAATACTTTCCTTAAACCTTACACTACATGTATAAATAAAGTAATAATCGAATATTTGAGCATTCTTGGGGGAGTTCAAAATACTCGTCGAGTAGAGAAAGGTTTTAAATTGGTAGAAGGTTAATATTTCCAAAATTATAGTAAATTACTTTTTTTTCATATGGATATTTATTGTGTATATCCAATTCATATACATTAAATAATATTGCTTCAAATTGCAAAATAAGTACAGGAATTCCAGAGCAGAGTCGTATTCCAAAAACGGTCGCAAGTTGAAGCAATGACTTGTTTTCCGTCTGTGAAAACTTAATTTAATTTACTCTTTGTCATTTTGTAGGAAGTGTTAATTTAATATTCGTGATTCAAAATATGGTGAGTTTAATGTATGTGCGGTATGCATGCTTTTTATAGAAGATCACACAGAATACGCGTTTTGTATACATGATGTCCAGTGGGTAAGTTTATTCAGTCTTGTTAGGATGTCTTTCAGCAATTGTGTATCGTATAGTGATTAATAATATTGATCGTGAGAGGTAAGTGAGTCACGTGTGTTAAAATATATTAGAAGTGCGAATCCTTCCGGTGGTCGGACACTCGCCGAAATTAATTAAATAACTAATTAAACCCTTTAAAATAGCGGACTTAATATATTATTATAAATATGCATTCAATATTTCTTATTTTTTTCAATATTTTACACAGTTCAAATAGAAATCAGGTCACAGTATTTACTATGCAAATATTTTGACGAAAACAGCAGTCTATGATATGTTTAGATTTTTTAACTACCTTTATTCTGTTATCTAAATAAAATATTTTCATAAAATGCAATAATAAAAATATAGAAAACATGTGATTATTTATAAATAAGATCTTTCTTATGCAGTACAAATTTAAATACAGAGTTTAATAAAATATTATTCGTTAAAGCTGCACTTTTATTAAAGTTTTACTTTCAGAGAAAGATTAAGTTTATAAGTTACAATGTAAACTTATCCAACGAATATAGCTCCCACAATCCTAGAGATTACCTACATGTGTGCTGCACAACAACTTCACAAGCGAGAACACTAAGCTTTGTAAAGAGATCTACGTATTTATAGCCTTAGAGTGTAATTTAGCAAGGAATTCTATACCCTACATAGATTTTCGACGATCTATTGTGTTGGAAGTGGAGAGAGAATGCTTAGAATTCTAGACAAAATGTTGCATTAAATATAGGTTCACAAAAGGAAATATAATTTTATGCATGTTTTTTTTGCTTTTCAAGAGGTTTTATGAGTAATGAAAATATTCAAGACTCTAATTTTACTGCAGTTCACGAATGTATTGTTTTGAAAAACCAGATGTAATGAATTTTTTTGGAAAAAGGAAATTGAACAAGTTAGAATAATTGAGAATTTAACATTTAAAGTTTATATAATCGCAGTAGAATATCTAAAAGTTAATTTCATTATTGTCTTGTTCGAAATGTGTAGGATTCTTTCCAAAATATTATCTAATATACCTCCACTTTTATGTATCAATAAAACTCTGAAAGAAACTGAAATTTTTGTTTTTACTGTAAATCATGCAGTTTATTTAAGACGGTTTGGTTTACGGTATTTACATATTATTATTTTCAATGTTATTAATATTAATGTACTAGCAATTATTGCTTAGATAATCCAGCTTAATCATACAATTTCATTATTCCATCATAGTTTTTTGATGAATGACAAATTATTAAATATCTTGAACAGTCAAATGGATGGAATTTTAATTGAAGAGATTATTTTATCTAAAGCTGTGAGAGATTTCTAATTTTGCTGCTCTTTTCATTTTTAAGGGTATATTTTCTTTTAAAGAAAAAATTTATATTGCTGATACCTTAAGATTATAGAAATATTTTATTTCTCTTTAGAGCTAACACATATGCCCATTTCAATATTTATACTTGCAATTGATTTTCTTTTAAATATGATTTCATATAGTCTAGTAAAATTATTTTTCTGAATTTCGATCTAAAGAAATATAATTTTAATGTATACGTTCAATTACATTTTAAACCTTATTTAGAATCACTTTAAAACACGTTAATTTCTCAACTACTCCCTTAATTTTCTGAAAACTGCTATTACATGAAAACGATTATTGGCGGAAAAATGGAACGTTGGTTTTTAGTTGCTTTGAAAATTTCGCAATTATAACTCCATATTAAAGTAAGAGTATTCATGTTTAAATTGTTTTGTTTGGTTAAACACTTTTCAAGAAAATTATACAAAATACGTAAACATTCCAATGAAAAGAGTTGTAAAACATATAAACTTTATAAAACAACAATGATCAAATATACAGTCTAAAGTACTGTGCTGCTTTGCAATGCAATTTTTATATTCTAAAAATATAGACAATTTGTCTTCAATAGTGGTGAAGATTAAACCAATATGTTACCTTTTATTTTCCGAATCATTGCATTTTATTTGACACAATTAACTGTGTTTTAAAAAATTGTTTAAATTAATTGTTGATAAAAACTTTCTATGTTCAGTATACACCGTAGATCATGGGTAGCAGAAATTTGGTCTGCGAATTATTTGTGGTAACAATTTTGTGACGTAACTGACGTTTTAATATGATATCATAAACCGCAGTGCAAAAATAAAGCAACACATTCTCATAGAGTCCGTCTGTAGTTAGGGATATTTCCAAAGCTAGTACAGTACTTCCATTGCAAATAACACCATTAATGGGCCAGTTTCGCACTTATTATTATTTATTGCACTTATTATTTAAAATGTAAAAGCTGATGGCTGCATCGTACGAAATTTTTACAAACCCTTACGGAGACAAACATAGTCAGTACTTCCACCAGTCCGTAGATGAATATACTTACAATGAGAATAAGTTTCAACCAAGTTCATACTCATAGAATCCACCCTCTAAATTTATGTTATGTGTGTTCAAACTTCGCCGTTGCCGACTTTGCAGCCTGAGCTCAATCAATAAAAATTAAAACCGATTACGTGATGGGATTGAATTTGTGTTATTGTTAGTTTACATAGAGATCCTTTAAATTGTGACATATTACGAAATTGCTGTAACTTCTGTTATTTGTAGTGAGAGCAAGATCCTAATATTCCATGTTTTAAACGGGGTGATTTATAGGTTATTACATTTACCGCAAAATATTATCCTAAAGTCAGTTATTAAATTGATGTAAAATATTATCGGAATATAAATTTGCTTCAATGGCGTGCAATAACGTAATTGTGTCGGGTTTCTTATAAGTATTTAGCAATGTTTAAAAGTTTATTTATTCAAGAGACTTAATATTATTAATGCTTCCGTTTCTTAACTTTATTAATCCACTAGCCGCCTTTGGCGACTAGCCTGTTCGCCATCCTTGAAAATTCCGAACGTGGAAAACTCGCTGACGCGACCTACCAGAAAGGTGTAAGGTAATTATTTGGACGGCTAGGAAGTGCCACCCAATTTAGGCTGGAATCCATTGTGGGAGGCATCCACAGGGATAGTACCCTCCTTCCCCTACTACCAACCTCTCAGAAGGACTTACCGACCCACATGTTTAACGTCATCGTACTCCGCGTGAACATGGCGGCAATTTTGGGAATCGAACCCGGGCCTACCAAGTGCAAATCCCGCCCGCTAACCACTGCGGAACTTAGACCTTCGCAACAATCTCCATAACTTTATTTTTATTCACCCAATATAGACCGGAACCCAGTGTGGGAGGCATCCACAGGGACCGTACCCTTCTTCCCCTTCCACCAACCTCTCTGAAGGACTTACGCACCCACATGTTTAACGTGAAATACATCGCCACAATTAAGTTTTTACAATACAACAATACATTACGCCACAATAATACATCGCAATCAATACATCGTCACAATTCAATCCACCATAATTCAATCATTTAAATTTTATAATGACCACATGCTAAACTCTTAATTCTATCATTTAAAAAATCCTATGCAACGGCGTGACGTCCCATCATGTCTGGGCGACGCTGTCGGGAAAGAATCTGAGCTTTGCGTCGAGAATTGGCCTATAAATATAAAATCATGACGTCTTTAAAATTGCGATCGTGCGGGCAATTTTCATTATTTCTTGACCAAATTGAACTTCTAAGAATGCTAGATATTTGAGCTTTCTAAAAATATAAATTATTAGTCGAAATTATGAGTAGTTTTTACGATGGGAGGATTTAAAAACGAAAGTCGGTTTTTTTTTATCCGAAAGTGATTTGTGTTATAAAATCTTTAAAAAATATTAGAAATCAAACTTGAGATTTCAAACTGATATATTTTTACTCGCAATTGTCTGCTCTTTCCGGTGGTGAGATTTTTTTTTCTACAACGTCTGAATCGTGGAGACAAAAGGGCAAAACGGGCAAAAAACGTTCGAAATCGCATAAAATATTAAATAACTAAAAAATAATTCAAATTTTAAAAATCGGTTTTCGCGTGTCCCCTTCGCACCCCCCACCCCCGAGTCTCCGATTGCCAAATTTCGTAGCTCTCCGACGCGCGGTCGCTGAACGTATAGTATTCATTTAAAATATCATATAAATATAATCATTTCACCTGCTGTATAAAACACATATGCAAAGCGCGGTCTCCATGGAGACGGGGAACAAACTTCTACGGGTGAAAACGCGTTCGTCGAGAAATTGAAAATCCTTAGGTCATTAAAATCGCGATCTTGTGGATATTTATAATTATTTCTTGACCAGATTGGACTTGTAAGAATGCCAGATCTTTGATCTTTCTAAAAATGTAAATTATTAGACGAAGTTTTGAGTACTTTTTACTATGCGAGAACTTAAAAACAAAAAATCCTTTTTTTGAGCCAAAAGTGACTTTTGTTTTAAAATCTTTAAAAATATTAGAAATCTAAATTGAGATTTGAAATTGATATATTTTTACTCGCACTTGTCTGCTCTTTCCGATGATGGGATTTGTTTGTTTTCTACGACGTCCGGATCGTGGAGGAAAAAAGGCAAAAAGGGCAAAAAACGGTCCAAATCGCATAAAACATTAAATAACAAAAAAAAATAATAAAAATTTTAAACATCGGTTTTCGCGTGTCCCCTTCCCACCCCTCCTGGTTTCCGATTGCAAATTTCGTGGCTCTCCTACTCGCGGTCGCTGAACGTATAGTGTAGAAGACACACAGACAGACAGACACACACAGACATTGCCTTTTATTACGTAAGATTCCCTATGTATTTAGAATTTCAAAATTATGTTCCATAAGATTTCTCTTCAATATTACTTGTGGTTAAAATCGTGGATTTTTTCTTTTATGTTTCAGTAGTTTAAATTTTTTTGAACTATCTAAATCATAATGGACTTTTCGTGTTTTAATTTCCTTTCATCAATTATTAAATTTGTTCTTTTCGGTTTAGAAATAATTCATTTATCCGGATTTTTTTTATAAATTGCAATATCTAGCATTTTAAAAATTTTATTTTTATCGATCTTTAAAAATCACGTGGATGATAATTATTATAAATATATATATATTTTTTTTTACAATTTAATATTTTATAATTTCAAATCTTGGTATGGTGATAACACGTGATGCACAGAACGGTAATAGCGATTTTGAATTTACTAAAACACTCGAATAATCAACATCTAATATTCATGATTTGGAGAATATTTTGGCAGAATTGCTTCTGTATGTATCTCATAAATGAAATATACTAAATTCACAATAAGTATGAATAATATTTTTAAAAGGCCTAGGGTTTCTCAACTTTTCTGTATTGTCCCGTGGGCAAAAAAATTTTCCATTTCTGCCATAGAATATTTATACATTGAGCATTTCGACTTCAAAATACATATATGCAGTCATTCTGTTAGGAACTAGGTCAATTTCTGAAATGTGTTGTAATAGAAAAAATAATATATATATAGCCAGAAAGTTAAGATATTTGGCCGGAAATCATGATATATAATCATAATAATATTTTAAACTAGACTGAATTATATTAATACATAGATTTATTTTATTACATTCTACCCAAATCAAAATTTGTTAGTTCGTAGTCAATGTCGCATTTTTGTATGTAAATTATATATAATAACAATTAAATATATAATAACAATAAACCGATTGCCTTTTCTCTTAACAAAGAGATTTACTCAACTGAATTGAATTTTATTTTTCTAAGAATAAGAGATTATTTTCTGAGCTCTAATTAAATTATAATCTGCACATAAGAAAGTATTATATATTAGGGAAGTAACTTTTACACATAGAACAGAAATACAGCTTTTTCCGGAGTTTGTTACCGCTATTTTCAGTAAATCCAGTTCTCAAGGGTATAATTTCCTTTAAGTGCATGCGGATTTCAAGCAGAAAATAAAATTACCACTTAGGGAAGCAGTAGTAAAACCGACAACAAACAATTCCCTGTGAACTGGTTTTCTTGTAATTAATGACTTAAATTAAGGTTAATGTTATAACATTCCTGAAAAATATATCTGTAATTTATAAGAATTCTTCTATTCCTTTAAAATTTATGCATATTTAAAGTACCTAAGTATAAATTTTATGCACGCTTAAAACGTATGAATAGACCTATTTTCACTTTTATAAGAAGTTTTAACTTCCTGCGCTTATGTGTCTGAATACGTAAGTGAGAATTTCTTATAAATTTTTAAGAAAGGTGGTATAAATTATCCCTACCTGATTTAACATGTTTAAAAATATTTTATATAAATTTTTAGCCTCTAGTTTCAGTATAAATGATGTTCTCTGAAAACAATGTTATATGGCACAATTTAGCTGTAGAACAAATAATTGTTGTCCTATTTCGACAGAATGGTACGCGATGGAAGTAACTCTGAGATTAATTATCCAGTGAATCCTTGATTTCACAAGGACGTAGTTTTCACATTTCTGCCCAGTATTTGATTTAAGGCAGTGATTTTAATTTCACACGTGTTACCTCGTTCAGGATGCTAGCGTGAATATAATAGATACACGTTTGTGAAGGTTCTCTGATCTGAGGTGAGGTATCAGAAATTTGTAAGAGGAGTTATGACAGACAGAACTGTCGAGCTCTAATTATTCGCGGTTCTTTGTTATCCGAGATATGTAATTTTTCACTTACTCATCGCTTTTACTAATGAAGTTGCAGAGTCCACGTCCACCATAAGAGCTTACAATTTCATCTCAGTAGTTCAACGGTAGAGCGCCGACTGGCCAGTTCGGAGATTCAGTGTTCGATTTCCGGTTGGAACATCAAGGCTCTTTACAATGGCGCCCGATGATATAAACCCTGTAGGTTAGCGCAAAGATGCCAGTGGTCTGATAGTGACCATAGTACGACTAGTTCGGATTCAATGGACTCTGGAATATTGAGGACCGATTTCAAAATTGAGAGGATAACGACCATGCAGGACACAAACCAGGGTAAAATAGTAGTAGCAGGAGTCTTGCGGGTGGCAAAAATAGCAGGAGGTGATCAGCCAGATTTATCAGTTGCCCATCAATCCGACATTACAGGATACAAAAAGCAGAATCCACTTCGATTATAAGAGCTAGCAATTTCGTCCCAGTAGCTCGACGGTAGTGCGTCGGCTGGCCAGTTCAAAGATCCAGAGTTCGATCCCCGTTGGGACAGCAAGGCTCCTTACAATGTTAAAACATCAACTCTGGTAAAGTGCTGGAAATTATGTTTCATTGAAAGCAAGGAATATGATAATGAAGATAATCTTTTTATTATAGGACAAGTAAAATTTTTCCAATTTCAAAATATATTACAACAGAAGACTTTCAATATTAAAGATAAGTATTAGAAGATTTCCGATGCAATGATTATACATTTTAGGACTGATTGAAAGTAAGAGGGTGAAGACAAGGATGATGTGTGACCTGGTGAAACATCATTCATGTCATTTGCAAAGGATCTAAGTGCGATTTAAGATCACATTGAAACACAATAAACGACAGATGAGAGTATGTTTGAGTATGTAGTGTACGCACTAAACAAATGAACACATACTTATTTATTATTATTATTATACATATAATTTTTCATTCAATGCATATTTCCTATGAATGTGGGAGATCCTAGAGGAGGTATGGATGAAGAGGCATAAATGAGGAAGCATGCATAGCTTGAACGTGGGATATCCTAGTGGAGGAGGGGGAAACATTCTCGTGACTTCCGCCGTTTAATTGTACAGTACAGAATATAGTGTTTTTTCTGTTAATTGAGTTTAATCATATCCGTAGCATGGACTCATACATTCATAGATGGATCCATACTGGAAAAAAGTGTTGGTGCTGGGGCGAATATCTATAGTGAACATTTTGCATTTTATAAAGAAGTTGGTAGAGATACGAGTAGTTTCGAAGGTGAAGTGGAGCTATCCATGTAACCGTAGAACATATATCAGCTCGGAAACACAGTTTCACCAGGGTCATTATTGTATCCTATTCCAAGACGTTTCTGAAAGTTGCGTCTAACAATAGAATTTGTGATTCGAAGCGAATATATGGCTGTAGATTGTTTGTTCTTAAACACTTTGGCTGACTCCGTAGTGCTTGCAGTCGGTTCCTGCTTACTATTGTGTGGAATAAAATGAAAGCGCTTACCAATTGGTTAAGGATTCAATTGACCTTCAAAAACGTATTAATGTTCTTTCACTATATCAAATTTATAATTGAGTTGTAGTTTGGAAGGATATAAATTCAACATGTTAAATGGAACTAGGGGGCTGGGAGTACCTTGCTGATCCAAAATCTTCAATTACCAGTTTTCTCAGGGTTTAACAGTTGATTTGTTTTATCTCCTTACTGGGCATGATTGCCTCAATGCCCAGTCATTTAGAATTGAGCTTTGGAAAACACCTTATTATGCTTTGTGTAATTCCAGACGACCAATGAATAGAGAACATTTGGACACGAGTACTGCACTTAATGGTTTTGATTGTATTGTTTAGCGATATTGGGAACCCAGACAGTTAATGGTTTAATTGTCAAAAGCCATCTATTTTTAAATAAATAAATCACCTTATCCATAATCGAATTGCTCTTTGTCCACATTAGCTCGAATAATTGGGACTCTATAGCACTACCAATCCAGTAGTTTACTGGATACAACCTTGTCTGGCTAACTGTAGATACACGATTTGTATTCCTGTTTGGAAGGAGTTGTGCACTCATTATTTGCATATTTTCAGTAGATTGATAAATCATTAGGGACATTTGTAATGTAAAATAGATTATATATGTCCATAATAATTTGGTAAGACTCTGTACTATAATATGAAGGCAGCATCGATACAAATTATATTGTTTTCCTTCAAAAAGTACAAGGAAATATGTTAGAGCAACATTTTACTGAAAAATTGCAGATATATTTATGGACCAGACCAAATTACCCGGCGCTATCCAGGTTCTAAAAAAGCGGTCGCAACTTAAAAGAATACCATTCAGTTTAGAAATCACCAAATCAGTTTCAAACCAAATCACCATAAAATGTGATATCCTCTGTTTAGGCGCGAAATACACCGCTCCTGAAAAGAAATCACTTTACCACAATCCACGCATGCTTTCCGCATTTGCTTTAAATTCCGCTTTAAAATGCATTTGCTGACACATGGCTATAGAAGTCAGCCGTGAAAGAAGAGTGGTTACAGGAGAAAATGTTTCAAAGGTTTTAACAATTCGATCGCTTAAACATGTTACAATTAATGACTGGATGTGTTCATTTTTTTCTCTTTTGGAACAATGTGCAATATTTAATGCAGTTGCTGTTAAATTATAAAAATCGGATTGGCAGTCAATTTTTTATATCGTAATATAAAAATCGGGGACGTTTTAAGTACACGAAACGTATATATGTTTTAAACATTCACAAAACATTAGTCTATCGTATCGATTCCATTCAAAATGCGTTTGAAAGGTAAGTGTGGTGCATAAAAGTGTGATTATCCAGTTAGCTTCTTCCTTAATATTAAATAGTGAATTTGGGTTGACTAAATTTATCAATCCTAAATTGCCCGAAAATCCTTATAGACGTGCATTACATTGTTGTCGCATTAAAACCCACCGTAATTTTTTTGTGCGAGTTCCTAAAATATAAGTATATTAAATACTACAAAATTAACACCATTTTAAACTTTAAAATCAACATTATTTATTAAACATATACATTTAAGTTTCAATTACATTAAATATATAGATATATATTTAAGGAGGAGACTGTGTGTGTGAGACCAGGCATTTATTTGCCTAAAATCATTATGATCTTTTATAACAGCTGACTGGTACATACTTCTGCTATCGTCTTTAGACGTTGCACCTAATGTGGGTCATTCATTATTGTAAGACATCTCTATACTTTAATAATGACTGAATATCGTCACACCATGTCGCTATCTGCATATTGACTTATAAACACTCTTGGCACTAAAACAAACTCTTGGCACTAAAATACATCTTAATATCGATTGCGTCATACATCAACTCTGTCTGCCAAAGCATGTTGCTGCTGCTGCTGCTGAGAATCAGACCGGCCGACCTACCAGAAAGGTGTAAGGTAACTGTTTGGACGGCCGGGAAGTGCCACCCAATTTAGACCGGAACCCAGTGGGAGAGGCATCCACAGGGACCGTACCCTCCTTATCCTGCCACCAACCTCTTGGAAGGACTTACGGATCCTCATGTTTAACGTGATCGTACTCGGCATGAACACGGCGGCAGTTGTGGCAGCGTGCAATTCCAGCGCGCAAACCACTGGGCTACCGCGCCCGTAATATGCCAACAGCACACGGTGTACCCAGGTGGTCCCCCACCCAAGTACTAACCGCGCCCGATGCTGCTTGACTTCGGTGATCTAACCAGAACCGGTGTTTTCAGCACGGTAGGGCCGTTGGCTTCTGCCAAAGCATGTGTAAGTTAATGAATGCTTCTTCTCTTTATGCATAAGGACTCTTAACTGATGCATTACCTGTCTGTTGCCACATCGCTTCGCTGAGGTCCAGATACGCCAACCGTATCGCATTGGTTGTCCTCAGGGCGATGCAGTGACATTTATTCTTTGGTTAATTCTATAACCAATCGGTATGGTTTCAGCTTTGGATCCCATTAGATTTCCTAACGTAACCACAACTGTAACTTAAGGACCTTTATTTATTGCTCTCATGACCTCCTGGACCAGGACTATTGTAAACTGGTGACTATGAGTCTGGGCTTTTGTCTGGCTTGGTAGATATCATAAATATACGTACATTAACACTGCTAACATGTCTCCTGGTCACACGATAAATTTTCGATCTTCCCGAATCTAATAAAATAGGAAGTCGCTTTGGGTCGCTAAAGAACCAATTTGTGTGAAAATCGGGATAAAATATAAAATAACTAAACATATTTTGAATTTAAGAAAATAACGCGAAGTGCACCTGTGTGCTTCAAAAAAGTTTTTGGATAACAAATTCCATGCACTTACGACGGTTAGATTTCTCGTTATAGATTGCACACACACACACACACACACACAAATCTCTTCTATGTTATGAAGGATAGATCCTGATCAATAAATGGTCGGGCTTTGGCCCAATGTTTAACATATTTTTCCAGTTGGATAAAATATATTAATATTTTTAAATTTTGCTATCTAAAAGGCTTCAATTCCAATAATACTTCGATTAGGCATCAATTATGAATTGTGGTAGTTTTAATTTGCTGATAAAAATAATATGCATAAATCCGTGGATCGTTAATGCATAGTTGCATACAGTCTTAATGCGTGGGGACGTTGACGTTAATCACAAGCTGAAATTGTCTGATACATTTAGATCAATGTTATGTGCTTCACTGGGATCATGATTCATATTCAGTCAACCCTCTAACAATGCGGTACTCATAAAACGCGGTTTCCATATAACGCGGTAATCTTATAACTCGATTCCGCTTAATACAAGTCAATTAGCTTAAGCAGTCTCCCTATAGCATGAGTTTTTTTATTACACATTTACGGTTGAAATTAATGGGGGGATTTCCCCTGTTTTTTTCGTTCACCTGCTTCACCGTTTGTCAATTTCAATTATCGGACAAATCCCCAGTAAATGCAGAAATATTCAGCATTGCGGTTTCCATATAACGCAGTACGGATATTATTTTTCGTACTGATTCTGAGTTTCATAGAATACGGATTTCATACAAAAATGTGTACGGTTTCCATATTTCACTGTACTAATTAATATGATTTTCATCAATCTGAGTTTCTTATAACGCGGTACGAATTAAGCTCGTAATAGGAGGGTTGATTGTATATTGTTTCTATAATACACACTAAAAATATGCATAAAAATAAACAAGAAACTAAGTATATTGCAATTTAAATAACAATTTTAAATGGGTAAACTTCCAGTTACACACTTAAAAAGAAAACTATATCTATATGAATGTGTTATTTCTCTGTTTTATATAAGAATTGCACGAAATATTCGTATATTTTATTTTACACTGAAAATAAACTTTTAAAAAGGTTATTTTAAGCACATACCTGATACTCACTTGCTTAAAAGTGTTCTTTAAGGGGGACTCATTTAAGCAGGTAACCAAGTGCACAAGATGGCATGAAGACCATGTCACCTCATAATCTGTTTGTAACGATTTTATCAGCGCAAAATAAAATATAAATGGATATGCCGTATAATGCCCATACAAATAAATAATAAGACAGTCATGCACAGGGTGATTAAAATAAGATGGGCCAAATTTTACGAGGTAGCAGTACACACCAAACCATGCATTTATCGTCATAGTTTACAGTGTTGGAAATGAGACGTAAATGAGATACATGACGATGGATTGGGCGAGATGGTCCCATAGCTTGGCCCCCACAATCGCCCGATCTGTCGTGTCTTGACTTCCGTTTGTGGGGATATTTCAAGAGTCTCGTCTATGGCATTCCCTTTGAGTCTGAAGTGAAATTCGTCGCCAGAATTTCGGCAGCTGCTGCCGAAGTGCGCGTTATGCCTGGTCTGTTCAAGAGAGTTCGCCAATCTCTCCATCGCCGCTATCAGACGTGCATTCAGGTTGGCAATTGCTATTCTGAGCTATTTCTGTAATTATTTTATAACTTCTAAGTCATTCTTGTGTATTCGCCTCACCTCATTGATTTCATTATTAAGCCCCAACTAGCACCTTTACGTTTCCTTTCCGACACTGTAAACTCTGAAGAAAAAGGCTTGGTTTGATGTATACTACCACATCGTAAAATGTTGCCACCTATTTTAAATCATCCTGTAGATACAGTTATATTTTAGAGTGCGTAACTGCATATTTACCTGCTTAAAAGTGTCATTCTAGTGACAGTAAATGCAGTTTTTTGTGTGTATTATGCATATTTTTTGTGTGTAGCATTCTGAACTGAATGATAAACGTCAATTGAATTACTAGAAAATATTAAAATATATTCCTATGATACAGCAACGCTTGCATGTTTACAGACCAATACAAACTGTTTATCGTGTCATATCTCCTACACATAGCTACAGCAAGGGATTATAATTAAGTCTCTAATGGGCAAGAAATAACTGCTATATATCGTGCCCTGGTAATTATCTGTGAAGCGTGTACACTAATATTCAGCGCATCAAATAATTCCAAAAGCACTATCTGAAAAGATAATTATCTTTGACTAGTGTAGTTAGGGTGGATAGTAATAGTTTCCAAAGATGCGATAACCAAATATATTCCTTCAAAGGGTTTGCTCTACAACAACTATGGATGTGGTTTATCATATGTTAATATCTATGACCCTACTGGAAGTTTTATAAATGATGTAAATCGTAGTGATTTTGAATACATAAATGTTAATTATAGTAATGGTATTAAATGATATGACAAGATTTTGGTATAATTCATATTTTGGCAAAAATACATGTATTTCTAAATGGAACTATTTTGATGTAAACAATTAACAAATCACGATAATTATACTCATTTCTAAACATAATAGTTAATGTTATTTTCTACAGAAAAATTGAACTATAAATTAATTTCTTTGTGTAACATTTTAATGAGACAAATGCCCACCGTTGCATTTCACAAACATACGGGAATGTTGAATATTTAGTTTATAAATTTCGGATACTTTAGTTTAAATGTGATAGATATAATAAATGCCTTCAATATAAAAATTTCATGAATAAACTCATGAACAAATCTCATGAACAAACTGAAATATGAATTGAGATTAAATTTAGACAGAATTGAACTGAAAAATGAATAAAGAACAAAATTAAATAAAAATGTTAAACTTGGCCGAAGAACTACTATTAAAACGATAATGGTATTTGGTACACTATAAAACAACTTTTGTGATTGCTAAAAATAAAATATTTTCCTAAGTATACATTAATGATTCACTTATTTATATTAATTCGAAAGTGTATCCCCCTTAATTAAAAGAGTAACTCTTCTTTATATAGATTTGTGTTGCTCCATTTTACGAGTCTTGGCCTGGGAGATCATGAACCTAGTAAATTCAGTGGACATACATTTCAGGTGTGGTTCGGTCAGTAATCTCCTTGGGGGCAACTCTTAAATCAAGCAGCATTGGATGATACAGTGGCCAAAGAAGAAGTGTTGCTACATCATCCTGAGAAAAATCGATTGAAACACGGAGGGAGTATCTGAACCTCAGGCGAAATGAGATACCAACAAAGAGGGGATTCAAGATATTTTCAAAGGATTGAGAGGCAATGACCGTCCTAGAAGGTTTAGTATTTGTCAGTCTCAATTGGAGGCTAGACATTTCTAAGTGTTGTATTCAGTAGAATTTCAGTTGAAAATCTCTAAGAGCGCGTTTTATAAGGAATTAGAGTCCAGAATCCCCAATAACGCGTTTCAGTGTGCATGGCAAACAGCAATGAATGTCCAAGAGTGCGTTTCAGTGTCCATGATAAACAGAGGTATGTGCAAATCTACATATATATTGGGTCGAACATATAATTTTGGAGTAATATTAAAATTCCTGGTCTCATACGTGCATTTTCGCTTGCATAAGAGTGTATATAAAATTAATGTTTGTAGATTGCCAACATGAGAAAGAGAAATGCTATATGTGCATACAATGAAATAAAAATGTGACTTGAAAAACAACAATAGTTGTAGGATATATGATGGTTAGAATAAAATTATATTGTGATAAGCACATTCTTCCTAAAGTGTTCGTTCTGCGAACGGTGTCTCAGGTATTTGGTCGATACTTTGTGACTGTAACTATTCGATGTGAAAACTTTCGTGACAGTAACTAGGGATTAAAATGCAAAATTCTAACTGTGCGATTTTAAATGATTCCGTTACTTTTATTCTCAAACGTAGTATTGAGAAAGTACTGTTTACACGAGAATTTTCGATTTGGAGACTTTGGTGCCAATATATGTTTTAAGACTTCTTGGACCCGTTTTGAATATTTTTGGAGTTCTATATGTCTCATGTCTGTATTCGATTTCTTATGTACACGACGGCAGCCAGAAATATTAATGGATTTTCAAGAAACTTTATATCCTTTGCTATAAAAATCCAGAACTGGATAGAATTTTATAAAATTCGAACGAAATAATCAACATTTTTTCTATATATTATATATTTTTTAACATGGCAGGGTAGAACAAAATTTGACATAATCATGGATAAAAAGGTTTATTTATGACTCAATTAAATCAAGGTTTATTTATGTCTCAATAGTTTAAATAATTGTTGAGAAATATAGCTTCGATACAAAATTTTTTGTTCGTGACGTCATGACATCACTAGCACCCTCCTTGGAGGGGGAAATTATCCCCCCAGTGATACATGCCAAGTATAGTATCAATCAAACGATTTTTAGAACACGGTATAGTTGTAATAAATTTGCCCCACAATACCGTTTTTTTAAATTTTTTCTTTTAAAATTTAAAAAAAAAAATGAATTCTGGTATGAGAAAGTTTAGCTGAGCCCCACACTAGTTAAATTAAACTTTGGTATTTTATTATAACTAGCCGAATACCCGTTGAAAATCAACGGTCTCGCAATAAGCAACCCTCGAATAATGTAATTTTTTGAATAATTCGCGTTTCACATTTATTCGGCAAATCGAATATTTTGGAGTGCAGAACCCCCTAAAAAAGAAAATATTGGGAAACTTAAGTAGCGCATTTCTTTCTTTCGAACTATCACTCGTACGCCATATTAAAGTCTATCTCATTTCGAAGCATTGCTATTTTATCATTTGTCCTTTCGAACGTTTTTCTGTGAAGCACACCCATAAATGAATATTTATAAAAAAACTCTGTTTGTCTCAGTTGTTTTTATCAGATTATTGGCCCATATACCAAATATAAAGTCTCTATCACATTTAAAAGGAAATGAGCTTCATTTATTTGGAAAATCGAACATATTATTGTGCGGCATCCCTTAAAGTAGCAAATATTGGAAATCTGAAATTTCACACTTTCTTCCTTTCAAACCCGCAGACCAAATTTGAAGCATCCATCCTATCGCAAAGAATGTGTTTTCTATCACTTCACCTTTCGAAAGTTTTTTTTGTGAAAAATCCCCTTTATGAACATTTTTGTCAAACCGTGTTCACCTTTGGTTTTTTTATCAAATGGTTTGTCCAAATACTAAATTTCAAGCCTCTATCTCATTGTAAAGGATGCGTTTTTCATTTGTTCGGCAATTCGAATATTTTAGTGAGCGGCACCCCCTACAATAGTAAATGCTGGAAAAGTGAAATTGTACACTTAGTTCCTTTCCAACTTTTTGCCCGTACACCAAATCTGAAGTCTGTATCTCATCACGAAGCATTCTTTTTCTATCACTTCTCCTTTCGAATGTCTTATGTGGAGTACACCCCCCCCCCTTAAATATACATTTTCGATAAACTCTATTCTTCTTGTGCTTTCTATCAGATGATTCCCCCATATACCAAATATCAAGCTTCTATCACTTTCTAAAAGGCGCGTTTCTACTTTATTCCGAAAATCGAACATTTTGGTGTACGACATCCCCTAAAGTAGAATATATTGGTAAACTGAAATTGTGCACTTTCTTCCTTCCAAACTATCTACCTGTACACAAAATTTGATATCTTTATCTCATCTCGAAGCATGCTTTTTTATCAATTCACCTTTCGAACGTTTTTCTCTGGAGCACCCCATAAACGAACATTTTTGAACAACTATATTCGTCTTAGATGTTTTCGTCAAATGATTAGCCCTTATACCAAATTTCAAGCTTCTATTAAATTTTAAAGGAGCCTTTTCTCATTTATTCAGTCAATCAAACAGTTTGGAGTATGGCACCCCCTTAAGTAGAAAATATTGAAAATCTGAAATTGCACACGTTATTCCTTTCGAACGATTTATCAATACAGCAAATTTGAAGTCTCTATCTTATCACAAAGCATGCTTTCCTATCATTTTACTTTTCGAACGTTTTGGTGTAGAGTACCCCCTCTAGAGAACGTTTCCGAAAAAATCGATTTTTCCCGCGGGTTTTATCGAACGATCGAGCCATGTACAAAATTGCAAGTCTCTATCTATTGGTGAAGTGCCTAAAAAAGCGTGACAGACGGACAGTCAGACAGACAGACAGACGGACACTTGGCAATAAATATATATAGATTATGAGTGTTGTGCTAAAAAATGGCAAAATTCGATGAGAAATCCCCTCAAATAATATTTATTTATTTTTAATTTTATATTTTTTCCATATGTCATTTCAATCATTCGTTCATTAATCCATTTCAGCCATTCCGCCCTTAATCCAATTACTATGCACTTTTACTGGTAATTGAGTGCTTATTAACAAAGGTCGAGTACACACCAGAATCCTGTGAAATCCGTTTCAATCCTATTTCTTCAAAGGTAGGGTTCTTTCCTTCTTCGTAATTTCAAGTACTTTCAGTGAGTCCGTATCCAAGGCTTATTTTTTGGCCGTATCCAAGCATTTTACATAGGTCGTATTACGTATACATTCAATTGGCATGGCTGTGCAATGAGAAAAATGAAGCGGTTGAATGATTTTGGTTCAAAACAGACGTTTAGAAATTGGGTAGTTTTTTCTGTATTAGTCATCTAGTTTGAGCAACCCATGCATTGTATGGTCATTTTTTCTAGTGCGTGGATAAAAGTATAACATAGACCATTAAACGGATTAATTTTAGTCCTAACATTTTTACAGAAATATAAAAGAAATTCAGGTTTGAAATAGGTCTCAATTAATAATTAATACCAACGCACGTGCACTGCACATATGAAAACATTTCATATATGTAATGTTATCATTTCATGGAATGTACTAAATACGAGTGCTTTTTAACAAACTTCATCTAAACTGTAAATGTCTGTGTATCCACATCAATTATTCTTTAGCCAACGTAAAAACTTTTGGAGTAGAAAATTCCTGGAGAATATATTCATTTGGATGCTAATCAGAGTATCAAGGCCAAACTCTTGAAAAGAACTGTTTTTCTTGTTACCATTTTGTTTTGGCTTTATCTGGGATTATGCTTCGAAGATAAAGTAAAACTCTTTAAACACACACAAAAAAAAGATAAAAGGAAATTCTAAGAGAGTGTACTTAGTTTCATATATAAGTAAACTTTGAGAACAGAAATCAGAGAGATAAATTATAAAATATATATATAAAATATAAATAAAATAAAATAAATCATTTAGCTGCATGCTTTAGTTTATTTAAAGAGTGAAAAATTTTATGGAATATATCTATATAGAATGCTCTCATTATACAAATAATGTATAAAGATAAAACGAAATCTTTATACACTACTTTATACAGCTCTTTATACAGCTAGAACTTTGTACTCTCAACCAGAAATTACAATATGGATCAACGTACAGGACAGCCGACTCTCTACCGTTGAGTTACTGGTATGGAATTGCAAAATCTTGTCGTCGTCGTGGACTCTGCATTGTCCACCCACTAGTGTTAGATTGGTGTGCAACTGACAATCTGACAGACCCAGATCTCATATTTTAACCTCAGATTAGCCTCCTGCTTATATTTTAAATTTTAGGTTAACTGTGTGGTTGGTGGTCGTCCTCCCGATTTTGAAATCTATGCTCAATATACCAGAATCCACCGATTCCGTACTAGTCGCACCATTATCACCTTCAGACTTCCGACATCAATTCCCTTGCTTATACCCCAGGGTTGATTTGTTCGGATGCCATTGTAAATAACCTTGCTTCCCAACTGGAAATGGAGCCAGGGGTCTTCGTACTTACCAGCTGACTGTCTACCGTTAAGCTACTGAGACGGAATTGGAAGCTTTTATCGTTGATGTGTATAGTGCAACTTTATTGACTTGTATATCGAAAGTTCAAAATTTTTATAATGTTAAATACATTTTATTTTCCTCATAGACATAAAGTATTGGCTATGGAATTTCTTACATTAATGTTAGCTTTATTTTGTTCTGTTTGGATACAGCACAAACGAATAGGCAATATTGATATTGGCTATACAGTTCATACTATAATAAATGATTGTTATTCCACTTAAGTTTGCATCCCACATATCAGTTACTTGGAAATAACATTAAGAAATTTTTTGACACATGTCACGTTTTACAGCACATGAAATCCTCTTTTGATCTCCAGACTCACTCCTGCATCGAAGCAAACATTGATTGAACTTGTATTCCTGTGGTTAACTGAATGTCAGTTGGAAATCTTCTGGTTCTCGATTGGATACAATTTACAGTATGGATTGGTGTTCAATTGATGTAACAAGACAACTCACGTGTGTTTTTAATATAATGCAGTTCAATTTTTATTCTACAATATAAAAGAAATGCGATTGAATATATTTAGCTCATTAATTAAATAAAGACTTATTATTTTCAGGCTCGAAGTAATTATTTCTAAGATCGTATTGAATTGAATTCCTTTTTACTTTCCTTATATACATAACGTATAAGGAAAGTATTGTGACGGGGACGAAAATTCTAATTCGAGTTTTCGACGGGAGAGCACGTTTCAGGCATCACTGAACACGAATCGAACATTTTTGAGATGATGTCTGTGTGTGTGTGTGTGTCAAAATATGTGTGTGTGTGAGTCAAAGTATGTGTGTGAGTGTGTGTGAAAGTATGTGTGTGGGTGTGTGTGTCAGTTAGTCTGTTGATATGATATCTCACGAACGAATGGAGCGATTCGAATGAAATTTGGTACAAAAATTACAATCCGTAAACACTGGAAGATTATTGTTCTTATACGCAATCGAATGTTCAGAACCCCCCTAAATTTTTGAGTGAAATTATGAAAAAATCTTCAAAAAATCAAAACCTCTAATAAAGTTACTCAAATAGACATTTCTTTTGTAATTTTTCCTTAGAAAACGATTGACATAAACTTTAGAACGCTAGCATGAACCATTCTCTTCCGGATCTAAGTCATTGCATTCACGACAAAAGATACATTGGGTAATAATTTGTATTTGAACGCCAATAGTCAATTATCTGCTGTAAGAATAACTTATTTTTCCATCCATAACGCTTGGTAAGATTTTGGTTACGAATTTAGCGGAATGTCGCCAACTAGGCGACATTTTTAAATGTTGCCAAATTAACGAAATTATCGCCAAATGGATGAAAATTACGCTAAATCAATGACAATGACGAGTAATTGAATGAAATGCAATATCTTTGAAAGAATATAAGTATCTACTATAAGAATAACATTTTTTTAGTGTAAAAGTAGTAACTTTATTGCGTCATATAAGAAAAGTCATGTATTGCCCACATCAGATTTTTTTACTGTAAAAGTAGTCAATTCATTGCAGTATATAAGGAAAGTCATGTGCTGCCCATATCAGATTTTTTAGGATATAGTATCCAGTCTGATTCAAAGCTTTTAACCATCTTATGCCCGTATTAAATCTCTATAAAGAAAAATAAAAAATGTTTTGAGAATAACAACCAGAAAAATATAGTTATTTAAATTTTAATAATGTTGTCTTTTAATATCTAAGAACTTGCTCATTTTCGGAAGCTACTAATTCGGTTACCTTATTTTAGTTACTGGCTTTTTTTATCTCCAAACTGAAGCAACTGTAAGTGCGGTTAGCACATGCCATATCCTCATCACTTCTTACCATGCAACGACATCTCTTATTTTTCATATTTTTATATATCTCTTCGAAGTCATCTTCGACAGCAATTTTATAAATATAATAACTAATTTTACGCATTATTATTGCATATTTAAATTATTTCATATGATTTGTAGGTCCAAATCTGTTCTGCTCAAAAACATTTATGTTTACAAGTATCTGAGTTGCTCCTGACCAGAACATTCCATCATTTTGGAGTTGAGGAATGCTGTTATTCCTAGTATACGACAGACATATGTAACACATTTAAAGAAATACGTAAGCAAATGAAAAACTGAGAACTTGTAATGTAAAATATAAAAATTATAAAGGATATATTTTTAGATTTCCATAAACAAGATCGTACCGCAGTTGGGGATAAAACAGATCTCGATATTTAGAGATCAGAATTTCGATATCTTTAGTAGGAAAGATAACATGTGATGATTCTTAATATGCATTTATAATAACATTTCTTAACCTTTCTTTGTTAAGATTAAGTACCCAAAAAACGAAAGACGAGGACAAAACATTTTAACTTTCAAAATTTGAGAAGATAATTTAATACAAGGAATCAAAGTTCTAAATCAAAATTTGAAATGTAAACAACTGATTCGAATTTGCTCAGTTCATAAATTAGTTTATTTCAAAATGCCCATTGCTCCTTCTCTTGTTAAATGTTTAGATTTAGGAGGAAAATTTATTCCACGAATAAAACATATGCTCCAAAATAATTTAATCTCAAATATAGTTTAAGATATATAACGTGTTTCATTTTCTTGTGAGATGCGAGCATTTTGTCTGAGGGGCTTAAGTTGCGGGAAAATATTTTGTATCTCTGTATATCTGTCTTAGAAGTAAATATAATATTTATTTTATATATGTATACATCGATTTTGAAACTTTAAGTAAAGTCGTGCACGGCCCTTTACACATTCAAAATAAAAAGTATAAGTTGAATAATAAAATAGTTTGAATAAAAATCAACTATATCTGACAATCCATATATCATTTAAAACACAACAAACACAACAATTTTTGGATGACAAATAAAAAATTAGCCGGAATGTGTGCCTCAATTCGACTTCCTCAGAAAATGTTTTTTTTTTGTCAAATTTAACAAGGAAAAATATTTGAAAAATCGTTATCGTTGGTCCAAATGAATACTACGCGAATGAACTACAAGATGTTACCATTTACTGTCAAGGGCTTGCAAAAAACTTTTGATATCATACTTGACAATGTATCCCCGGGGTGGGGCGGGAAACTTGTCTCTAAGGGGGATAATGGCGTCACGAACAAGAAATGTTTTATCGCGGTTATTTTTCAGGCATTCTCAGGCTTGAAACAGACAGACAGATGAACATAACACCTGAAATAGTTAACATATGTTCAAGAGGCCTTAAAACATATATTGGCTTCAAAATCTTAAAATCGAAAATCTTCGTGAGAACAATAAATTCACAATACTACTTATGGGGAAGTAAAAATCTGATGTGGCACTACATGATTTTTCTTACACAATGCGATGGGTTTATTTCTTCCACACCGAAATAATGGCGTACAAATTCTACATAATAATAATGGCGCCTTTTGAAACTTATTTAGTCTGAATAGAATGACTGACTTATTCACATTCAAAATCCTCATTAAAATACACTGGATATTTAACTAATACCAAGTACATGAAATAAACACCCATTTGCGAATTTATGACCTTCAAACTACAAAGCTATATTATAGCAAAGAATATCTTCTGTCGTGAATAGAACGATTTAAATTTACGAGAGTGATTTTGCGTACGAAAAATAACACACATTTGAAGAAACTTAGCACTTTTCTACTGTCCCTGCAATACAGAGAAATCTATAGGGAAAATATCAGTATCATGCTAAAAATCGCAACTTGAGTTTTTGATTGATTTACATTTTTTTGGACCTCTACTATACGAAAAATATTATTTTAGAGTGACGTACATGTGTGTTTCTGTCTATCTATGTGTTTGTCTGTGTGTCTGCATCTCTGTGTGTCAATCTGTGCAATGCAGTTATCCACTCTAGCTCAAAAACTAATGGACAAAATTTCATAAAATTTGGTATATAAGTCACTCGTGTGTGACCCTGGTGCTGATTAGTTTTTGGTACTAATTTGGATAAAAGAAATCGCCTTTTCTTGACGTTTGGGTTACCCTGGTGCTGATTAAACTTTGGTACCACTCGAAAAGAAAAACATACCTTTCTTTACGAAAAGGCCCGCGAAAATCGTCAAAATCTAAAATAAAAAGTACATATGCTCACTATCAATTAAATGTTTGTTTTATACGTAATTTTTAACAATGAAACGAATAAGATCAACCGTGTTACATTAGGACTAACCGTTCTCGAGAAATTTTAGTTTTCTTTATTTTTGCATTTTCGCAACCCCACCTTTGAAAATAAGTCCAGTTACCAAATCCGAACAAAAATTAAATTAAAAGTACAATTTCAGTGTAATTTTATATAATTATGGGTGTTATTTTATGCAATGAAACTTAATATAATGAATTATTGAAAAAAATAAAGGGAACGTGAATATGAGTCTGCAGAGAATGTCATGTGCTGCTCACATCAAATTTTTAATTTTGGATAGTTTTTTTATAGATTTATTTTAAAAGCGTGCAATTCTAAAGTTGGTCTCAATCGTTTCGTTATGAAAAATTAAGTCTAAAATTACTATATTTGTTTGATTGTAGAAAATACTAACTTTTAAAAGATTTTTGCAAAAATTCATTCGAAAATTGGGAGGGGGGTGGGCCTTCCGTACACTCGAGTTAACATCAGTAGTACATCAATAGTGTTCCAGTATTCACTTCGAGCAAAAATTGTACAAAAGTATGTTCAAGTTGCTTCCTTCGTGAGATATCTTATAATACAATTATATGTGAGCAGGCTCACAAATGCACAAAAAGTGTGAGGCCTAAATAATCTGAGGTGAGGCCTAAATAAAATCATTATTTCCCTCAGCTTGCATTAAAATTTATGTTTACTTAAACTAAAAAGTATAACTTGTTCGGTTGATAGACCAATCATACCGAGCTTATCAGCATTTTCTGCGTTCCCAAGGTAAAGTAGGAATGTGTTTCTGATCGTGAGAGTTTCAGTGGGTTTTTGATTAGTGGGTTTTTGAGTAGAGTGTTCTTGAGTAGAGGGTGCTTGGAATGAAAGAGAGGTTCTTGAGTAGATGATGAAGGATTCGAGTAGAGAGTGGATGAAAACCCCATTCGATACAACCATGACTAGGAAGAGGCTAGTATTGGGGGTGTGTTCGCAATACGGGGTGAAGCAGCAGAATGCCGGGTTAATTATATAAGCTTTGTAAATGTGTATTTATGTAAGCATTATCACAAAACAAGTATATTGCAGTAGCTTGTATAATTGTCATTTATTCTGGACGTATGCAATGACAATTAATATATATATTGTCCGCTTTAAACAGCAAGCTGCTTTAATTTCTGTGAAGTCCCCAATAAACTGAGTTATATTTAAAAAAATTTAACCCACTGTGTAGTAACACTTTTGAGATGTTAAAGAACATATAGAGAGATTAAAATTAAACTGTTCCCATTCCGAGACCTCTGAATACGTACCTAAAAGCTAAAACTCAATGTTAGCAAACACTGCCTTAAAATACGTCGACAATTAAGTTCTTAAAAAAATTATTTCTTAACTATCCACTGGGGGACAACTAAACGTTTAGAGTAATGAAGAATAGTTAAAGCAGTGTTCCTCAACCGCCTGGCTGTGCGGTCTGGTAGTGTGCCCTGGCAGCAATTATACCATGTCGTGAGACATTCTCCAGGAATTTATCGTTCTAGTTTAAACGCATTTTTATGACTAAATATGTCATAGTGGAAGTATTCTAAGGCGAATAATATTCGTTAATGTGCCGAAAATCTCAGAATCAGAATGCAGGAATAACATGTGTAGCAAATGTTAGTGTCCAAGACGAATTTTAATTTTAATATGAAAATAGGACACTGTTCAACAGACATCTATGGTGAATTACAATGGATAAATAGATTTCTCTCTTAATACCGTTTTTATACTAATGAACTTAAAAAAATGAGAGGTATTTATAAGTAAATTTTTAAGATTGGGTCTTATAAAAAAATAATTTGCAGGGTCGCGATCTCAAAAATTTTGAGAAGTACACAGTTAAAGCAAGCAAATCAGCATCCAATGGACAATTTATGAAAGTAAAGATCCAATAGAGTTTTTGTGTGATTCCTTCAAACAGGAAATTGTCCATCAATGCCATATTATTGAAATTGTTTTTATATAAGAAGTTACTAAGTAAAAACAATACAAATTATGTTTCTGTGCCTTGGAGCATTAGCATAAGCAAACAATGGAAGTTACTTATGTGCCCCAGGTAAAGTTTCAGTATCATATACTTCAAATTTACGCAAGCATTTTCAATATATTTTAGAGTCTCCAGCACCAGCCTTTCCCTCACGCTGATTTTTATAGTACTTTTTTCACAACTACTCTTATTAGCTGAAAAATATTCCCAGCAAGTATTTTTGAATTTCTGCGTATAGATAGATTTGCACATGTCAAGGGTATATTTAATAATGATTACGTTTATATATATTTCCAACATGGATTACCGATATTCACGTCTAGCTCGACATACAAACGCTTTATCAATTTAATTCTCAATTACGTACGCTGTATAACACGCAAATCACGACTTAAGGGAAGCATCTGCTTTAGATCTTAACGGGAGTGAATATTATCTCCCTTATGTGATATTCAATACTTCGCTTATCAAATGTGTCACCATAGGTAGTTGTGAAGGATATCATCAATGACCAGTGTAGTACGCATGAATAGTTGACAATTACACATATAATAGAGATCCCTGAGGAACACATTCATTTATCATTATATTTAATTTTAATGCACTGGTTTAAATTAATAAATGTTAGCAAAAGCAAGTACCATATGACAACTCAATTTGTTTTTCAGGCGAAAAATTTCAAAGAAGTTAACCACTTTCATATAGGAGCGTTTAAATAATAAATTTTCATGTAGAATGTATAAAAATGCAATAAAACATTTAAAATATGCTTTGAGGTAAAAAAAAATATGTTTATATAAAATATTACAAGTCTTATAAGGGTCAGTAAAAATGTTAAAATATGTATAAAAAATTTTGCTTTGTTCCTTAGTTCAAGGTTTCATAACCTGGAGTTTGTTTACTTCTGGGAGTTCGCGGAAGGGTCGTCAGGGTTACTCCGAATAAATTCAACAATGCTGAACTCCAGCAAATTTATATCTGTCTGAATAAGCTTTCTCTCACTGAACCTGCGAATAATAAATATATTCAAACTTCATATGTCTATATCTTAACTATTATTTAATCATATCAAAGACAGGAAGATTAACACTCTAAAAATTAAAGTTTTAATTTTTTCAATACATTTAAATTTTTTTAAACATGCATGGTTTTATGGTCAAAAATAGGCACCTTAATCAAAAATTGTTTCAGTTATATTTTTGTCCGGGATCGAGTTTCAGTCTTTAAGGCTACCTGGGGGGTTTCGGGGGGATTCTGAGATTCTTTTTACATACTCCATTTTATTAACTCCGGGGTTCGTTACGTTCGCATACCGTGATCGATATATAATTATGAGAATATTCAGCTCTCTCTCTCATTGAGGTGGTAGGACACCTGAAGGATGTATTAAGACTCTCCGAAAACATCTATAAACCTCGCTTTGTAAGGGGTGGGTTGAAAATTAGGCTACTTTAGTGTTTGTCTGATAAACAATACTATAAGTATGCAAAGATTTAGCCGTTAAAGTTGCTGAGGTAGGAGGGCTTCTAAAGGGTATGTTAATACTTTTCGAAAAACTCATAATCCTCTGTTCCGACGAAGGGATTGAAACTTTTGCTTCTTTGGATTCTGCTTGATAGTCGACGATAGATTCCGTATTCTAATCCACTGATGTAGGAGAGCTGATAAAGTGTACAGCAATACTTTTCGAGGAAAATCCATCTGAGAGTTAAAAATTCCGTTACGTTGGGTTCTGTTCGATGGGTTACACTATAAATGTGCAGACATTTAGGTCACCAAGTAGACTTCCAGTATCTTAAAATACTTTTTTGCCCAACAAGACATTTTCTCCGTTCTTTTAGTAAAATTGAAAATCCGTCCCCGTTAGGTTCTGCCTCGTGTCTCATAATGTAAGGGTGTAAAGATTTAGTATTGTTCGTTACTGGAGGACTTCTTACAGGTATGCAAAGATACAAACGCCTTTAATAATTATTTTATAGAGTTATGTAAAATTAAATCAGCATAATTGTATCGGTAGCAAAGTAATCAACATATCAGTAACCATAACAGTGTTTTAACTTTTAATACTACGGATTTTTGTTACGAATACTTGTTTCATATAGCATATTTTGCATTACTTTGCAAAATTTAGGAAAGTGTTATTTCGCCATGTATCAATTAATTAGTCTGCTGCTTCGTTAATAATTCAAATAGTTACGATTACGACGATTAGTGTGCTTTAAAACAGTATTCTTTGAAAACAATAAAGTAAGCTCGGAACAATAAAGAAATCGAAACAATAAAGAACCTCGGTATTTTTTTCACCATTTTTGGGCCGTTTGTAATATTTTTTGTTTATATATGTCCGATGTCTGCATGTGTATGCGTAGTCTTTTTTATATTTTTAAACTTTTACTTTTTATATTTTTGTTTTGAAAATTATTCGAGTAACTGCATGCATGTGCATGTTCTGTTTCCTAAAATTTTATAACATTATTGTATAATTTGTACACTTGTACACGACATTTAAACTTATGTCACATTAAATTTATAGCTATTTTAATGTTTTAAAATTGAAAATCGTGGAAAAGTGATAGAATTGAAGTAAATTAGAAATTAAGATGTACACCCAAGTTTATAAAAGTTGGGAACCGCTGCTTTTAATAGCAATATTCCTCCACGTATTTAATATCCAATAGAAAAAATCCTCTAATTAATATTTTTTCAAAAGAGAACAATGGAATGGGGGAAAATAAAATGATCAATTTGCATACAATGTATCACGGATAAAATCTATAATCTAACTTAATTGTCTAACTTGTTTTAGTCTTTCCAGAATCTCGTTGCTGCCCCTCAAGGTTGAAAATTTTAATCACTTATTGGATCGTCGATGGGGTAGAATTGAATAGGTCAGGATTTCTCATCTCTGAAGCAATGGAATTGAGAGAAAGTCGAAAAGCATTTCTACCACACTCCTCACAAACTCCAGAAGAACATTGGCGGTCTAGATTTAGAATGTTGAAACGTTGTAAACGTATAATACTGTCGAATGGGTAGAATTTAACGGAGCAGGTTTTCTATCCTCTGAAGACTGAAATTGAAACAAAGCCGAAAAGTCTTTCCACTCCACTCCTCACACACTCCAGAAGAACATTGGTGGTCTAGAATGTTGAAAACTTGTACACGTATAATATTGCCCAAGGAGCATAATCTGAGACATATTTTCATTTCTCTATCGCCGAGGCGAATAAAATAACTGATTTTCAAATGACATGTTACAGACCCTTTAAGAATCTCCAGGTGACTTGAGAGACTGAATATTTATGCGATTTTGTGCCCATTATAGGATAGAACCTAACAGAGATGGATTTCAGATTTTCTGCCACGGAGTTCAGAAATTATGGTGAGTAAAAAAAATATTTCTGGACTTTCCAGAATTACTCTCATGTCCTAGAAGGCTAAATGACCACTAAAGTTGAATATTTGCACATTTATAGCATCCAACACGGAGCAGAACCTTTCAGGAATATATTTTCGACTTCTCTACCGAAGGTAGCAAAATGAAGGCAGTCGAAAAATTGCCCAATCACATAGAATAACCTAACAGAGCTAATTTTTGGTTAAGACCACTATTTTCGACACAAAGCGTCAAACATTGTTAAACAAAACAGCATTTATTTAAAAATGAACCTTGCAACCTCATTAAGAGTGACACCTTTGACAAAGACCATATTTTAAAGAAAATCCGTCTTTGGCGGGTTCAAATACATGCGTGGGCAATTGAATAATAATACGTATCTCTTGACTATAAATCGATATAATACATTTAAGGTCAATCACAACCATTTCAATCTCGTAGATTTGACATTTATTTGAATATGTAATTTATACTTCTGAAACTTTCAATCAAACGATCTAAACATGTTATTCCTCTTGATGAGCAATTACTGATTTTACTAGATTATGCCATTATATGTAATATAATAGGCTATGCATGAAGTTAAAATCATTTTAGTTCAATCAACCGATAATAAATCCATGTTTAATGTACTAGAATACTATTCTGAATAGAAATCAAATCTCATTAGTTTTAATTGAGTAATCACATATCATATTCCGTATGACATGAGTAAGACTAATGATGCTCCAAAGAACATATTTATTATATTTGACGGTATGCACAAACGTCAAATTTAATATATTTTCCCCGAAAGAGCATTTAACATACAAGAACTTCTGACTATTAGAACTATTACAAAATTGTGGTGAATCACTTTTATAAAATTCCTTCTAGTCAGCGCCTTCTGGTTTTCGATGATTCCGCTGCTCTGTTTGAAGGTGGCTGGTTTTGATTCCAAAACTGGCTGAAACGGTTTCTCATTTACCTTATTAACGAAATTTGTTAGATCACTTAGGCTGCCTATTCTTAATGAAAATGGGTCTTGCATTTATTTTAAAAATGCAACCAAAATTTGTACTCTATTATTCGTTCGCGAACGAGATTAATTTTAATAATTCTTTACGATTTCATATTTATTTTTGATTTTATATTCTCACCCCTAAATTCACTGATCATCTTTAAAATAGAGAAGCAAGTAGTATGCCTCTCTAAGCTATAATATTATTCCTTTTGAAGATGCCGAAACAAACTCAGAAAATAATGGTACAAAATTTTTTAACATTTTTAATTTGAAAATATATTCATTTTTCTGTTACTAAGGCATTGGATAACAACGTATCATTCTTCATTATCATAACAATATAATGTGTAGGTACGTTATACTAGAATGAAGTCACAGAATATAGATACTGACACAATTTCAATTTTCTTACTTTGACATTTGTCAAACATGTGAACTAAATATTGATACAAAGAATAACCAAAGTAAAATTATTATAAAATCCGCAGTCAATCGAAACATTCAGAACCCAATATCTTGTATAAAAACTTTCAATTATTTCTTTAGAGAAAGCAGGCATATGAAAATTAGGCGGCCAAAAGTCTTTGAGGACGTTTTATTGCCCTCTATTTTAGGTCAAATGCAGTGTCTTCTTTTAACAACCCTTAAGAAAAAACTGAAAGGTGGCAGACGAACAATAGACTACTACTTTCTTAACCACCGATTTCACTTCTTGATGGGCAAACTCAATGGGCAACCCCAATCACTCCTCTACAATCAAACCAGGGAAAACTGAAACTTTTCCTTCCACTGCCTTCATATGTAATGTATTTGTGGAGACAGGAATTTCACCTGCTACTGCTGAAAATATATTTTCAAATTTAAAAAATGAGGACATTTATAGACGGCAAGTAATGAAGAAACCTCGTGCATTACATTACATTCTTTGGACCTTAGAGTATGCACTTATATTATTGTATAGAGGAAGTAGTGTTTTTCTGAATATTTTCGACTTTGAGAATTTGACGTATAAACCCGTTTTCAGATATCCTGAATTCATTTCAACTGTCTCTTTTTATTTTTACGTAGGTCTTTGGGCAAATTAACCTGTTTTGATGAACATGAATGCCATTGTTAGGGGGTGCATTCTCCCATCAAAATCTTTTGAAGCGGCAGCCGTTAACTATCAACATGGGAAGCCGCTCCTTCCTGATGGATAGAGGCGAAACAGTCGGTGGTAGTTATCGAGTGACAAAAAGCTGGCAGTAGTCAGCAAGTAAACAAATAATAACGTTCCATTACATTATCTACATATTTTGGGTCTTTGAACTTCACATTTCAACTAAAACAATTGAAAAAAGCAATATAGCTTTTCTCATCATAGTATCAATATTGGTGACAAAAAGTTAGGGCAAGTGATCTTTTAGTCAGTATAGTTTAACCTTTACGTTACAGCTCCAAGATTCCACTTTTTGAACGTCACTAGGGCAAAATAACTGAAAATTCCACCCCTTCAAGGATCTTGTCTTTTGTTCTTAGCTCGTTTCTCCTGCCAAGTAAAACTTGGAGGATCCCTCAGCACTCAACTGGGTACCCCCCTGCTTTCCCAGAAAATGGGAGTGAAAAAGACTGGTATAGCAGTTGAACCAGCGCAACTCTAGTAAAAGAGATTTTCAGTGGTACAACTGTTTTAACGCCGTAGTTAAAAGGTTAAGCTGAAGCGAGTACAAGTTCAAAATGAAAGATAGCATAATTATACATCGAATTATTGAAAATGCTCCTTTTTTGCATTTTACTGTTGCTAATTATTGAATAAAATTATAATAAAATATACTTACTTGTCATTCGCATTTATGGGATTTCAATATATAACCAAATGACAAAATTAAATGGTTATGTGTCCAATTTTAATGTAACCTAGTCAAGTACCGATTGCATGTACGGCGAAATTAAGTTTTGTTAGTTATTTCAGTCATTTTTCTCCAAACTGTATATTTTGGATTAATAAATGATTAACATGATTTGAATGCAATACCTGGCAAGGTTAATTACATATGAGAGAAACATCGTATATCAAATATCACACATGTTATGCGGAAATTGTAACTTCACTATAATTGCTCTAATTGCTTCCTATTTCTTAAATGTATTAAATTTTGTGACATTTTCTGAATGATAGTGTTCACAAGATTTTTACTTTTCTGTCGGCATTCTTAAAATTAAGGTAACGTTTTGGAATTAGCACCGTTGTCTAATATATCGCCATATATGCAATATATATGCAATCATATTATCATTTACACATTGCAACATCAAAATATTTATTTTTTTAAAACCCGTACCCCAGTATTAAATACAGTAAAAATTATTTTTAAAGATAAAAATCTGTTTAGAAAAAAATCTGCGTAAAATCTATTGTAAGATGTTTTTAATGTAAATTTATGGTAGATAATTTTATCTATATTTCTATTTAAATTTCGCATATTGCAAGTGCTATTGTGAAAAAATATATTGATTAATCATTATGACCGAATGCAATGTCGCTTATCATATTCTGAACTCCATATACAATGCAAAGATCCCATACTTATATATTCTATAAATAGATATACATTCAATAGAACATGGACTTCCATTTAAAAAATATTTTTATTATATGAAGTGCAATTGCTAAAGTAAAATGCACAATACTGTATTCTAGCTTTGCATAATATTCGTTGAAAATATTATTTATTTGTTTACATCGAAGCACACATCGATTGGAATATACATTGGTACTTGTTAAATCTTTAAAAACACACAGCTAAGTTTATATATTTAAAATAGCATACGTATTGGATAGTTGCATTTAATTTATATTACACGTAAATTATTTTTGGTGGATTTCATTTATCATTTATATAGTTTCAATTCCCTGAGAAGTAACCAAGCATAGATGCATTTGTTCTAATATGCGCATTTCTAATTCACCAAAGTATTATATATTTCTATGAAACGACAGCTCTGTTATGCCATTTATCCTGATCAAACAACTGATTATTTATCAATCTTTTATGAATTTGAATGCTTTGCTGGACAGCTATCGCTGATCATTGTGTTCGAATGAATAATTACATATCACATTTCACACATGATGGGCAAGACAAATGGTGTTCGAAGCCTTCATTATGTATGGCATATTATACAGTCTTCAAAATTGGACAGACCTATCACCTCATAATATAAACGGAGTTTTATAAAGCTGTACAATGTATATTTAAAATTAAACGAGTAAATTGCACTTATTTAAAGTTTAAAACCTTTAATTTGATTGAAGTCCTTCAAAATTATGATATAATTATTTATCTTTAAACAATTAATATAGTGTTAACAATTCTGGCAGAATGAACTTTGTGATTGCAGTCTCAATGAAGAATAAGCCCAATCCGTATGAGATTTAATACCACATGGGTGGTAAAAATACATTTAGCAATCTCCATAGAGGTACATAAAGGATGCAGTGGTGAATTTACCATTAGGTTCAGGGCACAAAGTGTAGAGTCGATGAAATTTGTAAGGCCTATGGGTGAAGGGTAAACCAAAACCGAATCTTAAAATATACTGAGAAGAAGTTTGTGAGACAGAAAATAACGTGACTAAATAAGGAAATATTTATTTTAATAAAATAATAACACATTGTGTAGAAAATTTATTTCATTTCCTTACCAAGCTTGCTTTTGTGGCATCTCATTGCAGCAAAATCTTTAATAATGCAATCAAGTTCATATAATGAGTAATACTATTGTTAATGCAAAGAAGACACAAATATTACAAGCGAGTTGATAGTTGATCTGAGAGTATAAATATTGATTTGTTTATGTCTAGAAAACAATATTTTTCCTGGGTTTGATTTTCTTCTTCCGTTAGTCAAAACCCGATTTGTGCTAATAGACATTATGGGTTATATAGTCGACACAGTAGATATATTTCTTCAGAGCCGCGGATGATGCTTTAAATTTGCTTGCCGCGAATAATGCTTTAACTTTGCTTGCCACGGATGATAATTTAACTTTAACGCAGGCGAGGCTTTATATACAACTAATCTGACGCCGCCGTTATTGAATTCAATGCTACTAAGACTTTTTTGATTGTTTATTAACATACGACGTAAAACTATATTAGACACTAATATTTCTGTTTATTATTGAATAAATACAATTTATGGAAATTGATAAAATAATTAAATTCTATAATGGGCTTACTTAGTCTGTTTTACTTTCATCATTTCGGTTTATTCAAATGATGAAATGCCAATAAATGCCAGCGAGATTTTCTGACTTCAGTAAAAAGTGCTTATGTCCTAAAAGCGGTAAAATCTGGCTCTGGAAGATTTTGTTCTTGTTCCCGTTACATACATTGCCTTTTTCGTAAACATATTTAAAAAGCCTGATACTAGTCCATGGATGATTATATATACAATGGAAGCCAGTTAATAGATTTAACGCCCACTTTAGACGAGTTCTGCGAGTATAATACACTACATCAATTCACATTTAACATTGTTCTGTTCGATGTTGATATTTTAATTTTCTTTTTCGAATGTTGAAGAGCCGAAGGCTTTAAAGTGCATTGAGTTGCCAAATGAAACAAAGATGCCTTAAAAATGCAAATTGGATATAATATCAGAATAGTACCCTTGTTATTTTTTGCTAATAAACACGATATATTGCACCAAGAAATATAAAATAAGAAAATGAATTTGGAGCTTTAGAAAAAAATCATGTGCTGTCCACACCAGATTTTTAAGTGTTGTTGTTGTTGAGAACCAGACCGTCCGCCCTACCAGAAAGGTGTAAGGTAACTGTTTGGACGGCCGGGAAGTGCCACCCAATTTAGACTGGAACCCTGTGGGGGGCATCCACAGGGACCGTACCCTCCTTCCCCTACTACCAACCTATCGGAAGGACTTAAGGAACCCACATGTTAACTTGATCGCAGTTGTGGCAGCGTGAAAATCCAGCGCACAAACCAACGAGCTACAGCGGCCGAAATGTACCAACAGCACGCGGTGTTCCCAGGTGGTCACCCACCCAAGTACTAACCGCGCCCGATACTGCCTGACTTCGGTGATCTAACGAGAACGGGTGTTTTCAGCACGGTACGACCGTTGACAGATTTGTAAGTGTGTAACTGTAAATTTACTTGTTTAAAAATATCAATCTAGTGATAGTAAGCCCAGTTCTTAGCGTATTTTTATCCACACATTTTTAGGATGTAATAAGTGTCGGCATGAAATGGTTATAGAAGGAATTTATTTGACAAAACACAGTTACTGACGATCTGCTATCATATTCAGGAATGATGCAATAAACGACACCCATCTAAACATGAATCTACTGTAGAGCGGCTTAAAATGCACTCTGTGAGAAACAATGCACTGGTGGAAGGGATATTACGACGTGCTTTGCCAATCAATATAGGTGTCATTTGTAATAGCGTTCATGTTCCCCAGTATTCTATCTGGAGCATGAGTTTATTTGCTGAAAGTAAATTTAGTACTAATACTAGCAGCATACCCGTTCTTCGTACGGATTATATAATATAAGGAAACTTATAATTCGCAATCATGTTGTTGTTGTTGAAACCCAGACCGTCCGACCTACCAGAAAGGTGTAAGGTAACTGTTTGGACGGTCGGGAAGTGCCACCCAATTTAGACCGGAACCCAGTGGGGGAGGCATCCACAGGGACCGTACAATTCGCAATCATGTGCAAATTCTGTTAAAATATTAAATTTATTGCTTCTAAACAGAAGTTTAAGAACATATGTTCTCATATAAAAAATTATCTTCACGGGCGGATCTGAAGAATAAAACATCCCGGCCCCTTTTGTAAGCAAATTTACAAAAAAAAAAGGATTTGAATCAATATATGCAAAATGAAAGCATTGAAATTGTATAGGACCCGTACTACTTATATATGCGAATATTAGAAGATATAACCTGTATTAGTACATTAGAAGATTACACGTATTACAATATGAGTCCAAAAAATCTTTGCCAAAATAAAAGAGATGGCGTAATAAATTGAAAATATCAATAATCCCCGTAATCTTTATACCGGAGGGTCGTAATTGATCCCAATATATGCCAATATATCAAAATATATGCCAATATATCTGTACTACTGATATTCTAGTAGATTAGAAGATATACAAATGTATTTGTAAAAATTTCTCGTACGACGTACAATATATGAGTTTAAACAATTTTTGTCATAATAAAACAATGGCATAATAACTTGTAAATATCAATAATCCCTGAATCATTAATCCCCGAAAATATCAATAATAATAACGTTTAAATCTGAAGGCCGTAAT